>CM053785.1:1086728509-1087083509 GCA_028749045.1 Cupressus sempervirens
CACTAGTTAGGAGTGCAATAGTAACAAATATACCTACAAGATCTATCTGTACTCCTCCTACTGTTAGATCTCAGCCTAGACTACCATCAATACATATCAATAGATCACTTGTCTATATGGCATTGCCTCGAGCTCATACTTTTGCCACCTTTAATGGTGGAAGTCCTCTATTATTAGCACAAAGACATGACATACCAGTAGTTGCACTGAAAAGTATACTAGAGTTTACTAGTGAAACTTCTATCTCTCCCTCAAAACACATTCAAGAGGTTGCAAATGTTTGCAATATCCATGGTATTACAAAGGATGATGTTGCAGTTAGGCTTCTAGCCTCATCCTTGAAAGGAAAAGCACTACAATGTTATAGAGGTTTAGCTCATGGTTCTATAACAGATTGGGATGGATTAGGATCAAGATTGTGCAAACATTTTGAGGATAAAAGTGACTATTTGTCACTTTTAGAGCAGTTGAATACTATAAAAGGATCCCCCCATGAATGTATGACTGATTTTAATTATAGATTTCAAAAGACATGGGATAGAATACCTACTTCAGTGAAGCCTACCCCTGGTAATGCCTTATTGCATTACCTTAGAGCTTTTAACAGTGATATTGCCACTACAATCCAAAATATGGGAGGAGATACCTTGCCTAATGCTTATGACATAGCAATAAAATTAGAGAACATCCGAATACAAGGAGGTAAGCTAGCTCCAAGGCCTCCTATGCCTTCCTTCCTTGATGTTCCATATCATCAACTAGCAATGACTCCTCTTCCCACAACTTCTACATCACAATCCCTTCTCCCAATCCCTCAAGCTTCCACATCCTCAAATGGGAGGAGATACCTTGCCTAATGCTTATGACATAGAAATAAAATCAGAGAACATCCTAATACAAGGAGGTAAGCTAGCTCCAAGGCCTCCTATGCCTTTCTTCCTTGATGTTCCAAATCATCAACCAGCAATGACTCCTCTTCCCACAACTTCTACATCACAATCCCTTCTCCCAATCCCTCAAGCTTCCACATCCTCAAATGGGATAGATGAAATCAAAGAGATGATGCAATCTCAGATGTAGAACATGGATAAAAGAGAGAGGAACCTTGATAAAAGACTAAAAGATCAAGGGAAGAAGTTAGAAGATCAAGGAAAGAGGCTGGAGGATAATTTCTCTATGATGCAGAAAGTGAGCGACAAGGTGGTGACTTTAGAAAGACAGTAAGCTCAAGGTAGTAAGCCTCATCAATTGCAATATTAGACTCCAAGCAGTGGTAGGCCTCCAAATCCTAATCATTGGAATAATTCTGTTGATTAGAGTAGGCAAGGTGGCCATGCTTCAACCTCAAATGTAAACCAAACTAGTGCCATAGTCCCTAAAAAAAATATGGCTCAAGATCAAGATTTTTGTCCCTCTTGTAACTACTCCTATGCCTATTGTATGTGTTAGAAGGCTGAATCTTTTATGGCTTTGATAGTCCAAGAACCTGTAGTAGAACAATCATACAAGGAGGACCAATTTATAGATGCCCCAGATATGCAAAGACAGGGTGATTTCTCTTTTATGAATCATCAGATGGAGGAAAATTGTAATGTAAACTAGGATTGCATTGCTCATAACACTAGAAGCAAAAGAAGAGCTATGGAAGATGTTGTCCCTCCTCCTCCCAATCAGTCCTCAACTTCAAATGCAATATCTCATGAGCAAGAAGCAAATAATCAATCAAGTACCTTTTAGTAGCAAAGGAAAAATCATGGCAGAAAGGATGCAAGTGATCCTCAAGTTATTCCATCTCAACCTCATACAATTGTAACTCCCAAGGGTTCTACCAAAACACCTGCTATGCCATTCAGTGTGGTAGAGCAAATGAAGAAGACAAATGTGAATATCTCCATGTGGGATGTTGTTGCTACTATACCCATGCAAAAGAGGTTGTTGTAGCAAGAATTGGAAAGAATTGAACCAAAGGATCAAACACTTAGCATGGAAAGTGCCACAAGCCTAGTACAAACATCAAGGGGGGTAGAAAAAAGTAAAAAGGTTAGACCTCCTCCATTCTATGTTTCTCTAATTATAGGGGGAAAACTAGTCCATAATTGCATGATTGATTCAGGGGCTAGCACTTCAGTAATTCCTAGGTGTGTTGTTGATGCTTTGGGAATGAAATATGAGCCCATTGTTAGGGATGTATTATAGTTGGATGGTAGTACTATCAAGAATATAGGGATCCTTAGGAATGTGGAGATGGCCTTACATGCATGCTCTAGTTGTACTGTAACCCAAGATATTTTTGTTGTTGATCTCAAGCCATATTTTTCCATCTGTTTGTCAAGGGACTTCACTACCCAAATAGGTGGTTACATATCTTCTGACTGGTCATATATGTTTTTTAGAACAAGATATGGAGCCAAATCTTCAATTAGATTAAAGCCTCAAGCCCTCCATCATATTGAATCTTACACCCCTAATTCCATCAACATGAATTTCCCTATCCTAGAGATGGATGAGAATGACATAGTGAATGAGCCCACCGCTCCCCTAGCAAAGATATCTGATTTTTTCTTAGATGAATGGGCTAACACATATCAATTTGACCCTATGTTAGAAACCCTTGAGACAGGTCTCGGTACATACTGTATATTAGAAAAGGATGCTCTAGTTCACAATCTTGTGGAGACTAAAGAAAATATAAGTGGAGTATGGAGTATGTGCTTTGATGGATCAAGAAATAAGATTGGGTCAGGGGTTGGTGTGATGTTAATTTCTCCTACACAAGTAAGGTACTACTTCTCCTTTAGGCTCCAATTCAGTTGCACTAATAATGTAGCTGAGTATGAATCCTTGATTCAAGTTCTCCTACTTGCTCAAAAAAGAGGAATTCAAGCCTTAAGGGTATATGGAGACAGTGAGTTGGTGGTTAATCAAGTGAGAAATAAGAATACCACCAAGAATGGTTTGCTCAAGTCTTATAAAAATAGGTTATGGGATTTGCTTGAAGGTTTCAATGCATTTAATATTCAAAGCATCCCTAGAAAGGAAAACAAGCATGCTGATAGACTTGCAGCAATAGGTGCATCTTATGATGTGCCAGGGACTCTTGAGGAGGAGAAGTAGCAAATCAAAGCGGTAGTAAGGCCTGCTATCCCTGATAACAACATCCATTGGCAAGTGTTTAAGTCTAATGAGAAAATTGTGAGCTTCTTGCAGAATGAGGCAGAGTTTTCAAAGAGAAATCAGTCAAGACTATAGGATCAGTATGGTGACCAAATCATTAACCTCAACTCCAACAAGTTGCCTAAAGGCCGTATTACTCTAGAGAGTATTTTTAATCCTCATGATCAAGCAAGATGCAGGGCCATGAACCTAGCTACTAATGAAAGTGACTACACGCTGATGGAAAGTCCTTAAACATGGGTAAGGTATATTCTAAAATTGAACAAGAAAATTTTATTCATCTATGTCAAGAATTTAATGATGTATTTTCTTGGACATATGGTGACTTAAAGGGCTTTGACCCAAGGTTGTTTCAGCATACCATAGATTTAATTAACAATGTAAAACCAGTGAGACAAAAACAAAGACCAGTGAATCCCAAGATTGAACCCCTAATGAGAAAAGAGTTATCCAAATTGATTGAGGGCAATATAATTTTCCCTATCAAGCACTCATCATGGGTAGCAAACCTTGTCCCTGTTAGGAAAAAAAATGGAGAAATTAGATTGTGTGTGGACTTTAGGGACCTTAACCAAGCTTCCCTTAAAGATCACCATCCTCTCCCTTCTATGGAGCAGATTTTGTCCAAGGTCAATGGTTCAAAGAGATTTTCATTTCTTGATGGATTCTCTAGCTACAATCAAGTGATAGTTAAAGAGTCTGATAGGTACATGACTGCATTTACCACTAAATGGGGTACCTATTCTTATCGTAAGATGCCCTTTGGGCTAACCAATGTAGGTGCTACATTTAAGAAGGCAATGGAGATGGCCTTCAAAAGATTGATTGACAAGTTTGTCTTAGTTTACCTTGATGATATGACAGTGTATTCTAAGGATGCAGAAGATCATTTTGCTCATCTAAGACAAGTATTCCTAAGATGCAGAGGGTTTGGGGTATCTCTTAACCCAAGAAAGTGTATCTTTACTACCAATCAAGTAAAATTATTAGGACATATTGTATCTGAGGATGGATTAACTATTGATCCAGAGAGAACAAAAGAAATACTTTCCCTCCCTCTACCTAAACACAAGAAAGGGCTGCAAAGCTTCCTAAGTAGGATAAATTTTGTGAGAATATTTATCCCCAACTTTGCTACTATGGTGAAACCTCTTATAGCTATGCTGAAGAAAGGTATGGTCTTTGCAGACCAATGAAGGGAAGGAAAGTTTTGAAGAGATCAAGGTAGCCATAGCCTCAGCCCCTACTCTCATGAATCCAAATTTTGAGAAGGATTTCATCCTTTATACCTTAGGTGGTGAGTCAAGTATCTTTGTTGTCTTGACTCAAACAAATGATAAAGGTGACGAGCAACCCATAGCTTTCTTTAGTGAATGGCTTAAGGAATATGAAGATAAGTATAGCTATGTAGAGAAGCAAGCCCTTGCAGTCATCAGAGCTTTGAAGAAATTTAAACACCTCATGTCTCATAATAAAATTCATTTGTTGGTACCCCATGCCAGTGTGAAGGAATTCCTTTTGAGAAAAGATTTTAGTGAGAAAAGAGCTGGTTGGATTACAAAGGTAATGGAATACAATGTTGACATTCAGATTACCAAGTTGGCAAGAGGGAGGGGATTGTGTAAACAGATGTTATCATCTTAGGAGCCTAATGAGGAAGCTACTATGATACTAATAGAGCAACAAGAGGTAAGAAATGGTGACCCAAGGAGTTGGATCGATGAAATGAAGAATTTTTTATTAGGCAATGGATACCTTCAAGGATTAGATAGAACTAAAAGGAGACAGTATAGATTGCAGTCAATTCCTTATGTCATAGTTGATGGTATCCTTTTTAGAAAAGATTTTAATGGAGCCCTATTAAGATGCCTTGATATAGACCAGGCTGAAAGAATGATCAAAGAGCTTCATGATGGTCCTGATGGTGGTCACTTCTTAGCTAGAACAACTGTAATAAAGATCATGAGGGTCGATTATTACTGGCCATCTCTATTTCATGACTGTCATAAGTATGTAAGGAAGTGTGAAAAATTTGTCTTCTTCTCTGGCAAACAAAAACTTGCAGCTCTTCCCCTTCATCCTATCCAAGTGGATCAACCTATTGCTCAGTGGGCATTGGATTTCATAGGCCCTATCAATCCTCGTTCTAGTTCAAGTCACAAGTGGATTCTAGCTGCTACAGATTACTTCACCAGATGGAAAAAGGTAGTTGCATTGAAAGATGCCACTGAATCTTTAGTGGTTGAGTTCCTTGATGGAATTGTGACCAGGTTTGGTGCCCCTTCAACCATTATTTTAGACAATGCAAAGTCTTTTGTTGGATCTCAGATTTTTGCATGGGTAGTGGACTATAATATCTATTTGAGTACATCCTCAAATTATTACCCCCAAGGTAATGGTTTGGCTAAGGCCTCCAACAAGAACCTGATCAAAATCATGAAAAGGACAATAGAAGATAACTAGAGGTGTTGGCATAAAAAATTGAAGACTACACTATGGGCTAGTAGAATAATGCCTAAAAGATCAATAGGGAATTCACCATTTGTGTTGGTCTATGGAAGAGAAGCAAGGCTTCCAATTTCATTGGAGTTCCCATCCCTAGATTTAACTCATCAACTGGATTTGATTGAAGATGATGCCATGAAAGTGAGAATGGTAGAGCTGATGGAGCTGGAAGAAAAGAGAAATAAAGCCATGCAGACCCTAGATGCACACCAACAGCAGGTAAAAAAGAGTTTTGACAGGAAGGCTAGGGTCAGGACTTTCAGAGAAGGTGATCTAGTTCTAAAATGGGATGCAAATAGGGAAAAACCAGGAAGACACTCAAAGTTTGATGCATTATGGAGTGGTCCCTATCTGATTAAAAGTTGTAAGTAGGCCAATGCTTTTCAGTTAAGTAGGCCTGGTGGTGAGATTCTGTCGATCCTAGTCAATGGGATCTATCTCAAGCCATGTTTCTAAGGGTTTGAGATTCCATGTACATAGTTAGTTTAGTTTCATTTCCAGTTTGTTCCTTGCTTTCCCAAGAAGTGCACAAGCATAGCTATCTCTCTATGAGATAGCCAATTTTCTCAAAGTTTTGAAGGTCGCAGAAGGAGGTTTTGGTCTCTAGTTCCAGTTATAGAGACAAGGATTTTAGGGTTTTCCTCTTAGAGGTAGGGTTAGGGTTTCATATTGCTCAGGATCTACATATTTTTTATGACTTTGTATCCCAATGGATGCTTCAGTTCACTGGTCTATGCATAGCAGGCTAGCATCCCCTCTGAGTCGCCATAATTGTTGGTCATTTTGCCTTCCCGCCAGAATCACCACATTTGAATTCAATGCAGTAATGTTCACAAGTATTTAAATATTCAAATATTCAAAAGGGCACAAATAATTTATGCTTAACCTTATAATATTCCTTTCCCTGCACATTTAAGTGTTTTTGCAGGCTCACAAGTTCCTCATCGTTGGATCAGTCTATATCAAGGGTGGGCGCTATGTTGCTATGAAAAGTTGCACGATCCTTTGCCATAGCAACATAGTGCCTTTTGGCCGAATGTCGAGTGGGTCCCCCCTTTTTTTTACCTTGTTCTTTCTCTGGTGCCAGGTTTTGTTCCATCCATGATGGGCACTATGGCATTATCAAAAAATTGGTGTTCCTCACTGTTAGTGACATAGCGCCGAGACAAAAAGTGTTACTGCGGCGATGTTAAAAGGCAGGTTGGTCCCAAGTACGCCCCGTCGGATACCAGTGATGGATTTTTTAGACACATTGGTAGTTGATTAATTGTTTCATTAGCTGAGGTATGACTATGTGGAATGTGGGTCCTGCTTCACTTGGTGGGACGCAAATGAGGACTTGTCAGATAGGTTGGCATGTGGCTGGTTCTTATTGGTTGTTACATTGGTAAGTTAGATCTATCTTGCTCCCCATCAAATCAATTCAAATCTATGATGGGCACTATCTCGCTATGGAAAGCTACAAGAATTTTAACCATAGCGCCCTGGCGACATGTGGCACAAATGACGTAATGGGCCCACCCTTCTCCAAAGCAATATTATGGCTCATCCTTGGTGGCATGTTGTTAGGTGGGTCATAGTACGGTGGCAATTTTTCATTGGTTCATTCAACCAGCTCAATGCACAATTATACAATTTTGTGATCATTTTAGATCTAAAGAAAATCCACGGTAGGTGCTATCTCACTATTGAAAGTTGTGAGGATGTTATCCATGGTGACATAGCACCCTTTTTCCATGTGGATCAGTGGGGCCAGGTCTTGCAAAGATAAAGACACCAGGTTGTGCCAGGTGGTTGCCAAGTCGATTCATGGATCAAAAACTTTATGGAGGCAAGCACAGATCTTCCACCATTGTTGATCTCGTGGAGATCAACGGTGGGCACTATCTCGCTATGGAAAGCTATGAGAATTTTAACCATAGAGACATAGCACCTTAGTGACATGTAGCAGGGTGGGCTTGAGCATTATGAAACTATAGGGATGGTACCAGTTCGGGCCGAGTTAGATGCCAGGTGTGTTGAGTTGTTTTGTGGGCCCATAGGTTCTAAGGAGATAGCGCAATATTGTGGTGAGTTATCACAATCGTCAGATCAATTCAAATCCATGGTGGATGCTATCTCACTATGGGAATTTTCTTAGAGGATACACATAGCAACATAGCACCTAGCTAACATGTGTCTCAGTGGGTCCAGTTAAGGCAGTAACAGTTTGATGCAATCGACAGTTAATGTGACCTTCGCAATCAGTGTTTGCAAGGTGGCACGATTAGTAATGAAAGACATGGTCAACTTGGGGAGACTTTGTAGGGTGGTGAAAAGATAAAAAATTGTTGGTCCACATGGCTCATCCTGGTGCCAAGACAGGTTGACCTACTGATTGCGCTAGTTCATGAACTGGGAACAGGGGATATCGAGTTGCACAAATCCAATCTTATGATCGATTCCAACCACCCTGAAGTAAATATAAAGCAAAGAGGGACACTCTACCCCTGATCCAATCCATCTACTTGGTCAGAGCGTAGTTATGGAACCATTTCTATCTTCTCAAGGCATTATTTGACACAAAAGATCAGATATCATTGCATCTAGATCCGTATCCAGATCAGATTTTCTCCATGATTGTTCTCTGTAGGACTTCAATGCAGTGGTTGTGGAGTAACTATAGTTAGAGGACATCTTAGTTATGCCTACATTATAAAGGCAAATTTTGTAAATTTTGTAAAGGGTCGATCATTCTCTATTGTTGCTCTACAATTCCAGTGTAAAATTCCTTTTGCCTCTAAACTCTGTGATTTCTTCCTTATCTCTTTTAGCCATTGGTGTGAAGTGCAAGAATTCTTTGCCTCCACTAGTGTTTTGTGGAAATCTATAATCTGCATGACTGTATCTCCTTGGCCTATGAATGATAATATAAGTGAATCTCTCTTTCCTTGTGTAGCTCATCTTGGTCTTCTGATCTACATGTGATTATTAGATTAAAGCAAGTTTGAATGTGTATATCCTTAGTTTCATTCTAGTTCAATAGTGCATAAATGGACAGAGATTGGTCTGAACACTCTATTTTGGTGCATCACCTCTTTAGATTAGATTAGATAGATTTTCTTTCATGCTCTCCTTCTCCCTTTTCCTCTCCAAGAGTAGTTAGGTGCATCCAAATAGTAAGAGGAAGCCAACCTTTTCTGGAGACTCAACCTCACAATTCAAGTCCCACAACTTGGAGGTTGTTTCCATATTTCACTAGGTTGTCCTCATGCATAGGCTTTGGACAAGGGTGCAAACCTAAGTGAAAACACCTCCTTAAATAGATAATTCTAGTCCTTTTTTTTTTTCTCACAATCACCATAGATCTTACAATTTGTGATCTAATCCAACAAATTCATTGTATCTAATCACCATTCTATTTATCTCATCTCTTCTAAAAAATTCTCATGGAATTCGTTCATTATGTATCTTACCTAATCCTCTCCTTGAGTTAAATGATCCAATGAAACAATTTTTGTCTTCAACACACTTTCCATATCCCATGAAATCAATTCAGTCAGTTGGAAATCATAATTTCTCATACACATTCAAAATATTGTCACACAGTCATTACTAGGTTTTGACACTCAGTCATCACTAGGTTCACTTGCTTCACACTTATATTAGGTTCTGACACTCAGTCATCACTAGATCACTCAATCGATATTGATGCTTGTTTAACACTAAGTTTCACTCAACTTGTACTGGCACTCAACTCAATCTATTCTAGTGCTTGGTTCACACTAACATCCCTTAGCATAAACTTCAATTTCCTTCATCTTTTGTCTTATTCTCCAATCAAGCTTAAGGAATTTTTCATTCTTTTCTCATGTCTTCATAATGTAAACAATAAAATTATCTTTTCAAAGTCTAACTAATCAAACATCCATTGTAGCTTCATTTTCATAACTCAACCTTTCTTCTAGGTGCTTTTGTTATGAGAAACTTCTCAAATCCTCTTCATCAATCAAATAGATATGACATTTATGTTAGATAGAACATGTCTTATCAGTAGATTTGACATCAATGACAACACAACAATTATTTCAATTCTAGTTTCAAACAATTTTGAAATATATGTTATGATCAGCTTCATTTTGGTAGAATCCTAGTTTGGAGAGATTGTTATATATCCTTTCATGCAAATCTCATGGTGTTTATTTAAGGCCATAAAGAGTTTTCCTTAGTTAACATACATATAAGTTTTTGTCTTTTATATTGAAACCTTTATTTTGTTTGATATACATTTCTTCATTAATGACATTATTCAAAAGTGTATTCTTAACATTCCTTTGATGTATTTTCCATCCTTTGGATGTTGTGATTGTAATAATTGTCCTTACCAAAGTTTATCGAGAAACTGGAGCAAATGTTTCCTCATAATCACTACCTTCCTTTTAAAAGAAACCTTGTGCAAAAAATCTTGCTTTATGTTTTCCAATACTACCAATATCTGAAGCATACTTGATTTTGTATAACCACTTAGATGAGATAATTGATTCGTCTTTTGGTCTAGGTACAATATCTCAAACATCATTTTTTAATATGGATTTATATTTTAGACCATGACATCTTTTCATGCTTGACATGATAGAGCTTTGACAATAGTTGATGGTTCAAATTTTGTAAGCTCAGTTACTAATGCAGTGTAGCTTGATTCATTTCTAATTTTTTTTCACTCTCTGGAGATTTCATCTAGTTCAACATTATTTTCTTCAATTATTTTCTTTTCCAATAGTGACCTTTTCTTGATATTAGGGATGTCCTTATCTTCAATGTCTAATATAGTCCATTTTCTTCTAATATGTTCTCCCTCTAATTTTATGTTTGTCGATTTTCATTCAACTCTATGATGGGCCCATCCTTTTTACTTATGGATAGCTTGAAGGGAGAGTCTTCTTCAATTTTGACATCTCTATTGATTTTGACTAATCTTTGCCCCAAGTAAATAGACTCTACACCCTTTAGTGTTTTTATTGTATCCAAAAAATATAGCTTTCTTTCTAAATGGTTCCAACTTGGTTCTTTTTTCTTTAGGTATATGAATGTAAATGAGGCAAACAAATATTCTAAGATGACTTAGGTCATTTTTAATTCCTATAAAGGCTTCTTTAGTGGTTATGTTTTCTAGGATTGAGTGTAGGCATTTGTTTTGAATATGTATAGCAGTATTAGTGGTCTCATCTCAGAATAAATTTTGATCACGTAACTTGGCTTTTTCTCATTCAAAAATGGCTCTATTTTCCCTTTTTGTTGCTCCATTCTATTAAGGATTATAAGATACAATATACTCCCTCTTAGTCCCAACAAAGGTGCGAAAAGCTTTGAAATTTTTAGAGGTTTATTCGTCCCCATTTTCTAATCCTAATGTTTTTATTCTCTTTGATGTTTGATTTTCCACAAGTACTTTGAACTCTTTAAATTTCAATATAACTTTATTTGATTCTTTGACTTTTACAAAGAAAATCCAAGCTTTCCTAGAAAAGTCATCAATAATGATTATGTAGTATGAGTATCCTCCTAGAGAAAGTGTTGGCATAGGTCCACACAAATTAGTGTGAACTAGTTCTAAAATTGATTTAGATGTGTGTTCACTTGGGGAAAAAGATATTTTTACATTCTTTCCTAGAGTGCATCCTTTACAAATTCCTATATGATTTGAATTTTAGTTAGTTGTTCCAGTGATGATTTTTTCTATACTAATAATGTACTGAATCCAAGATATCCAAGCCTTCTATCATATTTCATTAGGGTTAGATATTTCATGATTTAGGGCTTTCTTTTGAATGATACAAAATTTATATAGAGTTCCATCTCTAGACCTTATGATAATGGCATTCTTAAGGTTAGAATTTTTAGGCCAGTACAATACTTTTTCTTCATTAAAGGTAACATGATACACTTCATCTGCAAGTCTTGAGATCAATACTAGATGCCTTATTATGCTAGGTACAAAGAGAACATATTTCAATTTTAGAGTGATCCCAATTTTTAGTTGTATAGAACAACTTTCAATTCCTTTTACTGGATAGGTAATTTATCTCCAATGGTGATTCCTTCAATGAGGTAATTTTCAAAAGTTTCAAATTTGTCTCTGAATCCTATTATGTGACAAGATGCGCCATTGTCAATTATCCACAGATTTTTTTTGGAATTCATCTCACTTGATATAGATAAGTAGAATAATAGATTATCTTCCTTTTTAGCTTCGACTAAGGTGGCTAGAATTTTCTCCCTTTCTGGATAGAATTTGTAAGTATGTCCAAATTTATCACACTTTTAAAATTGAACTTTGGAGAAGTCTTTCCTATTGTGATCATTGTTTCCTTTTCTTGGGTCATTTTTCTTCCCTTTATGTTTAAATTTCCTCTTCTTCCCTTTGTTATTAGAGATTCAAAAAAGGGCTTGATTTTCTAGCTCTTGATTTGAAATAATCCCTCTAGAAATTAGTCTTGATTCTTCTGAGGTGCAATCATTTTGAAGTTGATCAAAAGCTGGTATTGAAGGTTTGTTGATGACTTGGATAAATTCTTCCCCCAAGATATAGGTAGTCCTCTAAGTACTATTATGGATGATTATTGATCCTCAACTTTATTTCCAATAAAGTATAGTTGATTCTTTATTTTGGAAATTCTTCCAAAGTAGGATGAGATTGACTTTCTTTTATTTACTTTTATATTCATAAGTTAATTTTTTAATGTGAGCAATCTCCTTGAGTTATTAATCTCAAATGTATTCTTAATTATTTTAAATACTTCAAATGATTTCTTGAGATTTGAGATGGAAAGAAGAATGTGATCTTTTACTAAATAAACAATGATTTTAGTAGCTTTATTGTTTTGCCTTTTCCAAGTGGATTTTCTACCTCATTATCAGGTATTGAAGTATCTTCTTCAATAAATTATTCTAATTCTAATTCTTCGAGGATTGTTATAATTCAAATTTTCCATGAGAAGAAATTTGTTGCTCCTTCAAGCATATTCTCGACTCTAACCGTGCTTAGAATTTCATATATTAGATTTTCATCAACATATATTATATATAGAATTTTCTTCAATTTACTTTGAGGCTAAATTTCTCAACAAATGTCTTAGTGTGAAGGTGTGTTATTAAGGAATTTATCTCATCTATTTTGTATTGTTAAATTTGTTGATATCATTTTCACCACCAAACAATTAATTGGTACCAAGAGGGTACCAATTGATTTTCCAATGTATATATTTCCATCTACATAGATGAATCATATATCCTTTCACTAATCAAATTTTTCAAAAATAATATTTGTAACATAGTACATTTCTCTTTTGAACACTTATTATCTAGTAGTGCAAATTGAATACTAATCTATTAAAGCATTCACACAACTAAAAAAGGAAAACACTTATGATAGGATGAATATGGTTATCACCACCAAAGGAAGCAATCCAAGAACGGTAGGCTCCTTATGGCATAACCCATGGTGAATTAGGTTTGTCCCTAATAAGTGGATATAGGTGATCATGATTGTGCTCAAGCTTCAAGTGGATGGATGGTGTGTATGAAGGATGGTTTCACCAATGGAGTCATGGAGGTATTTCAGCATTATAATGGTATTTTGATAGTTTTCAAGCTATCAAAATAGCATTTTAACATTGCATCAAGGGAGAGGGTTTCATTTATAGGCTAAGGGTTAGAGAGATGGATGGTCAAGATGCAAGGATGGAAAAATGGTGAGGGAGGAATAGGATTCAAGGAGAAGAGAGCACATGGATTGTGCTTGTTTAGCACCAATAGGGAGGTGAAACTTGTCACAAGGAGGATAAGTGTAAAAGGATAGGATATGAGTTGGTCAAAGGAGTAATGAGGGAGGTTGAGTATGTAAGAGGGGTGTAAGAGTCATTAAGAAAACTGTAAGAGGTGTAAGAGATATTGATGAGGATGTAAGAGGTGTGGTTGAGTTTGTTGACTTTGGCTTGGGTTAGTAAGTCTTAACCCTTTCTTAAAGTTGTGCACATGTTTAGGAGGGGGATTAGGATTAGCTTAGAAAGGGGGTTAGGAGGGCAAGTAGCTTAGCTTTGATAGGATGGATTAATTAGGTGGCTAAGTGAGGTTAGTATGGGTGAATGGGTTGGATTAGGGGTTAGGATAGGGTTTAGGAAGGCTTTTAGAATTTTAGATATTTTATTAAATGATTTATTTAATAAAATGGGGGTATAGAATTAGGTTGAATAGACTTGAGGATTTAGTATATTTAATAGAGGAATAGGGATTTAATTGATAAATTGATTTTAGGTGATCATTTGATTTTATCAATTGGTCTATAGTTAATTTAATTAATTAATTAACTAGGTAATGATGATTAATTAATTAAATAGTAAATATTCAATAAATATTGTATTTGGAGATGACTAAATACGATTACTTATTGATGTAATCAAATTTAGGTGTCTACATTTTGCCCCTCTTTGACATAGTGTTGAAACAACACTATTTCAAAAAAAGTTCAAATATAAACGATGTGAGGAATACTTTTTGAAGCACCTTGGTTGCCCTAATCTCGGGTAGAAGAGGAGAGAATGGACTAGGTGATGCCCCCTCAAGAAGGTGGTAGGGAAAGAATATGAGGCATGATAGCTTCTTGAAAAAGTTGACCGAGGAAAAGAAAGGGTAAAACATGATCTAGCGAGAACAAGCATATGCAAGATCGCCAAGGTAAGGGAGCGTGGGAACACGCATGCAGGAACACTAGTCAAACAAGCCAAGGGAGGGCAATGGTCAATTGGGCAATCTCATAGGAACACATATTTGTGGGATTACTAGGTGTTAGGGGTAATAGGAACATGTTTCTGGGGATGCAAGTCAAGTCGGTGAAGGAAGGGAAAGTTCAAGGTTGCAATCCCACAGGAACATATCTCTGAGGGATTGCAAGGGGTAAGGTTGGTGGGAAACACGAGTTTTTTGAAAAAACAAAAAAAAATGTAGGGGTTGGGTGGGATAAGGGGTGGGAAGCTATGCTAAGTAAAATATGACAAAGAATAATGATATCTGAGTGGGTTTTTGGTGTGCACTGGTTGTTGGATGCCTTGGTATCACATGAGCAACAAGTAACAGTGCTACGCATAGGAGACCTACTGACAACTACAAATTGGATGAGGATTGAGGAAATCCGACTTAGCTACTTAGCGAGGTTTCACATACCAAAACCTACATGGCTATGGTGATAGCTTTATGCGAGCAGTGGCATAGTGAGACCGCTACCTTTCACCTGCCTATAGAAGAGATGACCATGACATTAGAGGATGTATACCAGATTTTTAGACTACCGGTATGAGGGACTCTAGTGATGGTGACTAGAGAGATGACAGTAGAGGCTATAGTGCAGAGATTGGTTGGACCAGGGGTTGCATACCAAATCTAGAGGGGATAGTTTGCATTAGATGAGCATTTGGATTGAGTGGCACTTGAGTGACATATTTACTTCTATGTGTGTGGGCTTGTTTTAGGCTATATTACCCTAGATACAGGAGGGACAGGAGTGACATTGGTGCTAATCCTAGTGATTATGTGCATAGTAGATGCAAGAGTTCCTGCAACTTGGGGATCTTTGATGTTGGTTGAGCTATATAGAGATTTACACTAGATAGTGTACCAAGGTACCGACCGATAGGGGAGGAGCATAGGGTTCCCCACCTTATTGTAGGTATGGGCATGGGAGTATATTTCCATATTTAGGCCCATTGGTCAATGAGACAAGTAGGCAGAGGAACCAATGGCCTCTAGCTAGGTGGAGCCACTTACATACCACCATAGAAAGAAGGTGGACTACTAGAGAGTCCAGATTAATGAGATGATGATAGTAGTGTGGAGATCGTATATGGGTCTAGGGCCATGGGTAGATGAGGGGCAGTAGCTGCCATATACCATATCTCCTTACTTCATTTTTGGATAGTGGGAGTACATTACTAAGCAGTACTAGCCAGACAGGGTCCTATGGTAGTTTGGATGGTAGTAGATGGCTCTAGGGGAATTGAACTAGTATTAGCGGGTGACTCATGATCTAGTATCTACATATTGGCCAACATTATGGAGAGAGGGATTATTGTGGGTGTGGCTATAGTTAGATCCATAGCAGTGGGATTGGATTAGTGGGGTAGCAGATGCGAGCTCCACTTAGGAGTAACAGGATGGGTTTCAGCGACCAAGACTAGTTGGCCAGGCATAGGTGACGAGGATAGTAGTGGTGGTAGGAGAGTTAGACAAGGCAATGAGACAGGGAAAGTATGTAGCTAGAGTGCTACAATAGTGGGAAAAGGTTATTATTTAGGAGGAGGGGCCAACTCGGCAAAGGTAGAAGGTAGGGAGGCAGGAGAGAGGAGCTCAACCAAAGAGAGGATGAGAGGAGAAAGCAGAGGAGAGGAGGGTAGAGGCAACAAGAGGTGGAGAGGAGAGAGTGAAGGAGAGGAGGCCATAGGGGGAGGCAGAGCAGGGGCCACAAAGGCTAGTAGGGGTGATGGAGGAGGGCTAGCAATAGGGGGAGGGGGTGGTGGATGGGCAGCTCATTATGCCTCACTACAACAGACGCATGATATGACTAGCTAGCTACTTTGTGACATATAGCAGGAGCAAGATTAGCTTAGGATAGAGTGAGATAAGCTGTAGTAGGAGTGAGCACAAGGCCATGTAGATAGGGCAAGGATTGAGATGGGGAGGCTGTAGATGGATTTGGGGTGGATGGAGGGGAAGCTAGATGTGGTGAGTCTAGAGAAGCAAGCTACATAGGCAAGGATAGATGTTGTACAACAAGAGTGGGATAGATTAGTGGTGGAGGTGGCGATCCTTAGAGCACAAGTTGTGATGGGTGGAGGGATGGATGAGTTGAGGAGACTGCAAGCTGAGGTGAAGGATTTGAGGGAGAGGGCAAGATTCTATCGAGGCAGGTACCATGCAATAGTCCCAGCAGATCAGATAGAGCACTATAGATGGTCAACATGATTAGGGATAGTTGGGACCCATACAGGTATGCAAGGAGTGGGGAAGAATGTTTGGATCACCAAGGGCTCACAAAGGATAGGAGGGTCTCAGCGTACAGAGCATAGCCATAGAATAGGGCAAAGCTAACAACAAGGTATGAGGGTTAGTGGGAGGAGGGATGAGGCAAAGAGCTTGGGCACAAGAGGAGTATGGATGAGGCTATGACCTCCACTACCACTAGCACTAGGAGTAGAGAGGGCTACCTATGAGTCTCATGATGAGGAGGCAGTAGAGGATGAGGATCAGTGATATGTGGATTTCTAATCTTTTATGATTTTGATCTACAAAGCAATACATTTTTGTGGGTGTAGACCCAATGTATTGATATGATTGATTTGTATGATATGGATGCTATATATTTAGACTGTGATGGATTGTATTCTTTTATTCTTTCATTGATTCATTGTGGAGGAGATATATATATAGAGCCGATCATTCTTTAGGGCAAGATATGTGTTAATGGACTTATGAGGGCATGAGTATGGTAATGATGTAGCTAAGAGACTGATATGTTTGATATGCAGGATGTGATTTTTGATGATGTTTCTGATAGTTCATGATGCAGGATATGATATGTAATGAGAGATATGATTTTGCTGATAGTTTATGATGCAGGATATGATATATGATGAGAGATATGATTGTGTTGATAGTTTATGATGCATGATGTGATTTTTTATGATAGTGTAAATATGATACGATATGTTTAGGATGTGATTTACTATGATAGTGCGGATATGATGTGATGTGATTTCCTCTATGATATTGCAAATGTGATGTGAAATATTTTGATGTGATCATTGATGATGTGATTTGCCTTATGGTATTTCAAATGTGATGTGATATGTTTTGATATGATCCTTGATGATGTGATTTCCTTTGATAGGTTTTGATATGCTATTGTATGATGATGAGAATGTTCATATGGTACTCAAATGAACACAAACTAAAAGAGAAGTGACAAATGTAAAATTAATCACCAACTAAAGGATAAACAAGAGATTTACAATATTTAAAATGAGCACAATGTAAAGGATAAACACAGATTAAAACAAAATGAAAGATGAATTATAATGTTTGTGAAATGAATCACAAATGAATGATGAATTATAGGTCTAAAAATGAATCACAAATTAAAGGATGAACTATGACACTAACATGAATCACAAACTAATGATGAACTACTAAACTAACATGAATTACAAACTAATGATGAACTATCATACTAAAAATGAATCACAATCTAATGACGATCTTATCACACTAAAAATGAATCACAATCTAATGATGAACTATCATACTAAAATGAATCACAAACTAATGATGATCTTATCACACTAAAATGAATCACAATTTAATGATGAACTATCATATGAAAATGAATCACAAACTAATGATGAACTTACATACTAAAATGAATCACAAACTAATGATGAACTTAAATACTAAAATGAATCATAATCTAATGATGAACTATCATACTAAAATGAAAATGGGAAATTTATGATATGCTAAAAATGGACACAAACTAAAAGATACATCAAAGATTGATGATAAGTATGTGAGGATAACATATGTGAAGTGAAAGATTGAATGCTAGTATATAAGAGAGATCTGAGGTATGATAAGAGGATACAAGCTATGATAATACAACATGCAAGAGTCTAGGAGATATAGGACAAAATATGATGGTGGAATAGGATAACCAATACTTGAATTAGGATAGTGATCTATGATATAAAAAGTGATCATAAAACATAGGAGATACTGTCTCTAAGGAGAATGATGTTGGAACATGAGTGACCAACAAATTCGTAGTCAGGAGGATAGTAGAGTGTAGAGCTAGGAGAGTGACTTATGATAGGGAAAACATCATGATGGTGGTGAAATTGTAGCCTAAGGGATGAGAAGCTGTGAGAGTAGGATAATGAAAAAAAGCATCAAGGTGTGATATTTTGAATTGAAAGATTTTGATAGTGGAAAAAGAGAAAGTTTGTGAGAGATATGTGATGTAAAGGATATCATGGGTTATGATAGGAAATGAAAGGAAAGTAACAAGAAAATAAATGTGAGGTGCATGGGAAGCTTGAGCGCAGGGTACTTCATGAGGAATTACCACTATGTAGTGTGAGCACTTCATTTGATATAGGAATATTAGGGATCTACCAAGGTTACTGAGAACATCAAGGCCTTTTCCCCAATATTACATAGGACTAACTCAAATGAGCACACAAGGATTGCCCCAACATCACACATGAGTCTTGAAGATATCAGTGTGGGAACAATGCTAGGTGATCCACAAGCAAATGATATCACCCAAGTGCATCATGTTATCAGAAACAAAAACATGGTTGAAATATGCAAGGGTGATATCTGACTGATTCACAAGTAGAAAAATACCATGATTGAAACCATGCCTTTAAGTTGCCCTAGTCAAAACACACCATGATATGAAATGATCATGGCGACCTTGAGGAGGAAAAAACTAAAATCATGTGGAAGTGGTCAAGCAAAATATACAAAAACCACAGATTTGCAAGGAACGAATAAAAGTGTGAAAAAGTAACCTTTTGCTAAAGAGATCAAACTGATGGGCTACTGAGGGGCTGGAAAACAAGGAAGATATACTTGGAAAGGACTTTAAGATGAGGACATGTAGGGGCAATGACATCTTTTTTATAGATGATGGGCTAGGGACACAAGGTATCACAATAAGACATACAAGTATGACTATACAATGACTGAGAGTTTTGGAACATATGATGAAACATAGTAATAGGTATGTATATGATGGGGGAAAGCTCAAGATGAGGAGATAGCATTGTTATAATACAAGTATTGTTATAGGGGTGTGATATGTAAAGCACAATTTGTTACAAGGATTAGGATATTGTTGTATTTACAAGATTATGATACATAGGATACAAGTGTTAGTACAAGGATATGATACATAGAGTACTACTCGCTGAGTAGGATGGATATGGTAAAGTACAAGGATGAAAATGGCTGATAAGACACATGTGGTAGAGTACAATGGTAGGGTACATCTAATATGATATATGATCATATATAAGTAAGAGATATAATACTAAAGTGAGGTGGATGTTGCAAATGTTGGAATGCTAGAAGATGATGTTGCAAGGCGTGATGGGAGTGTGAATAGTAAAACTATGAGGAACACCTTGGGAAAAATGGGGAGATGGGTGATGTAATATGGAGTGGTGACATGGGAGATGAGTGTCAATGATAGATAATAAAAAGGCTAAGTACACCTAGTGCCTATTTGCTAGGTTTTCACCAGGGACCTATCCAAGGCACTTGAATTGCCAAGTTTTCACCATTAGACGCTTATTTTTCATTACCTATTTTTTATTTGAGAATTTCATTTTCAGGCGTAAAATTTCTTAAGGTCAATAATGTTGGTGTGATAATTCAAAACTTCACCTTCAAGTGTAGATAGCTGATAGGCTCCAGAGCCAAAAGATGTCATGACCACATAAGGACCAAGCCATGTGGGCTCAAACTTGCCTTTCTTTTCTTGGTCAATTTGAAGCTTCATGTTCTCTTTGAGGACCATGTCACCTTCTTGAAAATTATGTGGATGGACTTTCCTATTGAAATTGTGCTTGAGGCAATTTTGGTAGAGCATGAGATGGTCGTAGGCCTGTTGTCTTATCTCATCAAGTAAATCAAGCTAAGTAAGTCGAGCCACTCTATACTCTTCATCAGATATCTAGCCCCATAGAGAAATGTGAAAGGATGTGAGTTCAAGCTCAATAGGTAAGATTGCTTTAGCACCATAAACCAAGGAGTATGGGGTTGTCCCAATGGATGTACAAAATGAGGTGCAGTATGCCCACAAGGCGAGATTGATTTGCAAATGCCAATCACGATCAGAATCATTGACAATTTTCTTTAGGATTTTAAGTAGGGTTTTATTAGTTTCCTTTTCCTAGCCATTACCTTGTGGGAAATATGAGCTATAAAAGTGGTGATGGATGTGAAGGGAAGTGCACAATTCCTTCATATTTGGGTTTTCAAAATTACCTCCATGGTCAGTAAAAATGGTAGCCGGGATGCCAAAGTGACATGAGATATGATATAGGATAAACTTGGACACCTGAACTCCTATGGCAGTGACAAGGGGAACTACTTTGACCCATTTAGTGAAATAATTAGTGGCAATGATTATCCACTTGTGTCCTTCTAAAGAAAGTGGAAAGATAAGACCAACAAGATCGAACCCCCAATAGGCAAAAGGCCATGGTGGCACTATCAGTTTTAGATCTTGAGTTGGGGCTTGGATTAGATTATCATGTTGTTGAAAAGGTAAATATTGTTTCACAAACTCACATGCATCATGCTCTAGAGTAAGCCAATAATACCCAGCCCGAAGGATTTGCTTAGCTAGAATGATCTCGCTCATGTGAGCACCACAAAGTCTAGTGTGTACTTCTATGAGAGCCATTGTAGCCTCATTTTGGTCTACACATCAAGAGAGAGTATCATGATAACCATGATGATATAGGTTTTGGGTGATGATAGTATAACAAGAAGCTCTACAAATAAGGTTTTGGCATTGGGTTTGTGTGAGATGGGGAGATATGATACCATTTAGTAGGTAAGCATGAATTTTGTGGTACCATGGGGACTAGGGACCAACCAAGATGCATATCTATGTTGACTCATCATTCTCATATGTGGGTTTGTGTAGTTGTTCAACCAAGAATTCATATTGTGTAGCTTCAAATGGTATTTCCAAGAGAGAACCAATAGTAGCCATGGCATTTGCTACTTTATTTTGTAGTCTAGGTATTTGTATGAACTAGATTTGAGTAAAGTGTTCCTTTAATTGATCAACCAACTCCTTTTAATAGAGTATCTTGTCATCCTTGGTCTAATATTCATTCAAAGCTTGTTTGATGATAAGTTGGGAATCACCGTAGACTTGTAGCTCTGTGATATTCCATTCGATGGCTATCTTGAGCCTTGCAACAAGGGCTTTATACTCTGAGATGTTATTGGTGCATTGATACTATAGCTTGAAATATTTAGGAATGTAATCTCCTTGAGGTGTGACCAAGATTATGCCCATGCCAGAGCCATGAGATGTGTAGGAGCCATCAAAGTATAGCTTCCAGGATGGTTGTTCTTCTATCAAATAGAGGTGTTCATCTCAAAACTCCATAATGAGGGGGTGGTCTGCAGCCAAGGGTGCATTTTCCAAGTGATATAAAATAGCCTAGCCTTTGATGGCTTTTCTATCAATATATTGGATGTCAAACTTACTAAGAAGCATAACCCTTTTTTCCAAGTGTCCTATGAGTACTGTGTGAGATAACATATATTTCAATGGATCAATCTTTGATATTAGTTGCATAGTGTGACTCAACATGTAGTGACACAACTTCTAGGTGGCAAATACCATAGCTAAGCAAGCCTTCTCCATCAGCGTGTAATTGAGCTCATATCCCACTAAGGTATGGCTGATGTAACAAATAGCTCTTTCCTTTCCTGTATCATCAAGTTGCACTAGAAGAGAACCTAATGTTGTGGGAGTACCTCTAAGGTATAAGATAATTGGATGCCCTGCAACAAGAAGAACCAAAATAGGTAGTTTAGCCAAGTATTTCTTAATGAGCTCAAAATTGCACTGGTAAGAAGGGTCCCATCTGAAGTTCTAATCCTTCTTGAGTAGATGTGTAAATGGTTGGTATTTATCAACAAGCTGGGAGATTAATCATCTAACTGATTGAAGTTTTCCCTAAAGAGAACAAAGGTGTTTGAGTGTCTTAGGAGGAGCCATATCCATGATGGCTTTGACCTTTTTAAGATCAATCTCAATACCTCATCATGATACAATGAATCCCAAGAGCTTTCCTGAGGTAATGCCGAAGACACATTTCTTAGGATTAAGCATGAGATGATATTGAGCCAATCAATCAAACACTTCCTCAAGATGAGATAAGTGATTAAGAGCATTAAGGGACTTGAGTAAAATATCATCTACATAATCCTCAAGACTCTTATGGATTAGGTCATGGAAGATGACCATCATGGTGCACTGATATGTTGCTCTAGCATTCTTTACCAAATGCCATCATGTTCTAATAGAATGTTCCCCATGGTGTAGTAAATGTCATTTTATTTTGGTCTTCCTCTACTATCTAAATTTGGTTGTATCCAAAGAAACCATCCATCAGTGACAAGAGCTCATGACCTATGGTGCGATCAACAAACATGTCAATATTTGGTAATGGGAAGTCATCCTTTGGACAAGCTTTTTTGAGATCTCTGAAGTCTGTATAGATTTTGATGTCACTAGAAGGATTGGTAACACGTCCCATGTTGGAAATACATTCAAAATAATCTATTGGGTGAATATTTTTGCCTCTAAAAACTTTTCTAGCTCTACTTTAACCAATAAGACAACTTTGGGGTGCATCTTATGGAGCTTTTTCTTAACAGGTTTGGCCTTTAGATCCACAACCAAATGGTGCACAACTAACTTAGGGTCCAATCCTGGCATGTCTTGATAGGACCATGCAAAGCACCCAACATTTTTGTGGAGGGATTCAATGAGAAGATCTTCCTATTCAAGTGGTAGAGATGTTGTAATGTATGTGATGTGTGGTATCTCTGTCAAATTGATATTGACTAGTCGAGTTTCTTCTGTCAAGACTGAAGATATGGATGGCCTATGCTCCTATGGGGGGAGGATTAAATCTCCATCTTCATGCACCTTTGAGAGGTTTTCACCATTAGATACATTCTTTATTTTTATTTCATCTTGTGAGTCATCTAATGGTGCTCTAGAGGAGTTTTCACTAGAGGATGTTTTGATTTTTCTTTTTTTCTTTTTTATTTCTTTTTTCATTTCAATTTTGCAACTGGAGATTTTTTCCTACCCAAATTTACTTGTTGGATCCAATTTGTAGACACATGCCGAAGGTGGAGGCAACTGTTTATGTGGTATTTTTTCCCCCATGAATTTAAGGAGAGCATGCTCGATAGAGAATTAGTCAACATGAACAACACTTGATTGGTCCCAATCAATGAGTTTGGGGTGAGCGAGGGGTAGGTCTATGAGATTTAAGGATAGTTGGCAAAGCATAGAGGCTTCTAGGATAATTTTTTCAAGGAAAATATCATTGTAGGCTTTCTTTTCTACTTCCTTAGGAATGTCTTTGACCTCAACAAGGTTTTTTTGGATGTTTGTGAAGACATGGCCTTCCTTTGTAGTGCCCCCAATCACAAGGAATCCATAGCCTAAGACTTTGTTTTTCTCTTCTTTGTATGCTTCCATAGGCTACCTAATGCCTGACTCTAGGTGGCCTAGACCACCTCCTTGATAATCCCATTGTTCAGTAGCAAGGCAATGAGACCATGGCTATTTTTATTTGAAGTGATCAAGAAGTTCTTTACTTTTTGGAGGTGGTTCCTTGTACAACCATATACTAATGTCAGGAGAATTTTCCTCTCCATCAAGGATATTTTTGGTAAGAGATGTGGTAGATCCAAGCTATTTGATTTGAGGGGTAGCATCTAGTCTTGGTATCTGATAGGTTAGGTGCCCTCGAGTATGTGGATCAATTGGTAGAGTGCCAAAAACAAAAGTATCTATGAGACTGTATTCAACACAACCTTGGTAGTTGATCTTAACCATGGAAAGAGTGGAGGCTAAAATGGTATCTAGATCATGGCAGGTGCCAAAGGAACTAGCCATGGTGTGGCCAATTTTGATTCCAAGACAATGATTGGTGTACGAAGCTTTGACTGCATTGCAATAAGCAAAGGCTTTAGGATTTGCATGGATGGTTACCTTAGTGCCATTATGCAAAATTTTGATGCACTAATGATATGTGGATGGAATGGCCTTCATGGCATGAATCCATGGGTGGCCTTCCATAATCCAAGTATGCTGAAGTATAGTTTTGAGGCTTGTCTAGGTTATCTCCTTGTTTTCCTTGAGTATTGTTTGGTTTGTTGACAAGAGGGTTTGCAAGTGCTTTTCCTAGGTTTGTATTATGAGGAGGGAAAGCATTTTGACACATCATTAATCCTACATTAGGTGAAGCCTATGTCCCCACTATGATTTCCTTCTAGTCAATGAGGTCTTGGACATAATCCTTGAGTTGCATGCATTTAAGGGTAGTGTGTCCTTTGACATGATGGAATTTATAGAACTCATTATCTTTGTACCAGGATGCTCTAGACTAATTGGGTTCCAAAGGTTGTGTTTGTGGATACCAAACTAGGTTATCCTTGGCTAGTTTGTCAAATATTACATCAAGGGGTTCCCCTAATGGGGTGTATGTGCGTGGTTGTCTTTGAACATGAGGTTTAATACCTGTTGAAAGTGTGATAGCATTGATTTGATTATGATGAGTAGGTACTTGTTGATTGGTCTGCATAGGTGGTTGTTGATATATAGGGGGTTGTTGTTGATAAGGTTTTTGTTGACAAAATGTGGTGGGAATATTGGTTGCTACCCTAACAATATGAACTTGTCGAGTGTCGGTGGCACCATCTATCACTATATTTTTTTTTTTATTCCAATATCGGGTTTTTTCATTGCTAGGACCTCAGTCTTGGGTGTTTTCCTTGTAAAATCTAATGAAACCATCCTTAATGAGGCCTTGTTCAACTCCCATCCCATTTTCCCTAATGTCTTTGTATGTTTGCAAACAGTTCATAACCATGTGATGGGCAAGACTAGGGTGTGCATTGTTTATGAACGTTTTGACAAGGTGACATTCGGGGATGGTACATGAGATCCTAGTTGTGAGGATTTACCAATGTTGTAGGTATTCTGCAAGGCTTTCTCCTCCTTTCTATTTAGTATGAACTAAGTCCACTACAAATAATTTAGTTTCAACAAGATAGGTGTATTGAGCCACAAAGGCTTCAGAAAGATCAGCAAATTTTTTAATAGTGCCCTGAAGGATATGATAGAACCATTCTAGGGTTGGTCCTCCTAAGCTTTTTGGAAAGAGTTGCATGAGGAACACATCATTATAGGCCACCTCTTGACAATGCATATAGAATTCCTTAACATGTGTGACTGGATCACATTTACCTCTAAATTTGTCAAACTTGGGGATCTCAAAATGTTTAGGAAATGGTGTCATTGTTATGGTTTGGTCAAATGGATATGGGCAATCATTCTCAAACTTAAAATTTTTGGAGTCTATCCTATCTTTGAGGGCTTTGAGAGCATTTTTCATCTCTTTGCATTCAAATTTTACAGGTGGGGGAGTAGATGCTCCCAGTCTAGGTGCCCCCAATGTACGGTACATGATAGGTGTTGAAGATTGATAGGGAAAACCCTGATTGTCATATGGAATCTATGAAAAATAGGTTGCACAGCTAGTGGGATAGATGCTATGGGTTTTTGTAATGTGGTTTGTGCATACTGCTACATTTGTTGAGAAGTTGGGAGGATAAGTATTAGGTTGTTGCCCTATGAGATAGTTATGGGTGGATACCTAAGCATATTGTTGGCATGAAGAATGTGGCTAAAAAGGTGGTAATGTTGGTAATGCTTGAGCCATGCTTTGGGAATATATATCATACCCAATATATGTGGGTTGTGCTCCTACTTGAGAAAATGACTAATTATGAACAAGTGCAAGGTGCGGTAGAGCGTTCACAATAGGGAATTGTAGTGGTGGGGTATTTTGGCTATTGCCTAAAGGTGGCATAGAAAAGTAGTTGGTAAGGGAATGTAGTGAATAGCTATTTGAGGTGATGGATGAAATTGCCTGAGGTGCAAACATGGCTGTAGTGCTAGGGGGAAGGCTAGTGGTAGGGCCCTGTGTCATAGCAACATTCCAAGGTCCCAAAGGAAATGAGGCTAAAGAGCTTTGGCTAGCTACAAAGGGGTTGATTGTAATGTTGGGTGGGATGGAAGAGGAGGTATTTGACCCTAGTTGCAGCATTTGCATAGTAGATGGACTAGATGTGATGTGAGGTAGAAGCAAAAAGGTAGTGCTGGTGAACACAAATGGAGGATTTGGTGGAGTAGGAAAATGAGTGGTGCAAGTAGATGTAGATGGTATACTTGGGGTTGGTTGGGATGTAGTGTGCACTAAGGGTTGAGTGAGAATGGGATGGGTGTTTTGTGGAATGGGAATAGGCACCTATGTTGAGGGTGTATTGGGGTTTGTTGGTTCCATCTGAGGCGGATGCCCAAATTCAAAGATACCAACATTATCCCTTAAGAAATTTTCCATGATGGTTTCCTTGTTTTGATCTATGATGGTATTCACAATGGTGGCATGACTAGGTTGGTTCATGAAATCCTCAAAATCTATGGAGGAACTTCACTCTCCTAGGATTTGCAGTGATGGATTTGATGGCATCATGGAAACTACAGGGTATGGCTAAGCTTGAGATGTCTTACTACTATGACTAGGATCCATGTCCTTCTTTTTTTGTGTGTTCTGGCGAAAATGTCTGATGGGTGGCATGAAAGGATGATTTTCCTATGGATGAAAGTGCAAAGAGGGGTGATGCTAGGTATATATGATACTTTAGGAGTCTAGATGATATGGTGCTAAGTGAAGGAGGTTGTGTTTCTCTAAAATATGAGTGTGAAAATGTGATGGTGATATGAAATGTGTGGCCCTAACCTTTGGCTCAAGGTGATGTGGGACACAAATGACACCCTATTTCTAGAAAATGTTGAGTTGCAAGGATAACTATGATGGTGGGATAGATGATGCTAAATGCTTCTCAATAAGTGAAGAAATGGTGGGAGATGCTAGGTTTTAATAATGCATGTGGATGATTCTTCTTTGAAAACCTAAGATGTGAGGAGGTGATCCTATTTTGAAATTTTTGTGTGTGGTAGTGAGGTTTCTAAATAAGAGACTAAACCTATAAATGCACAAGTGTGTGTGGAAAGGAGGACCTAATCAGAATGAGCAACACTAGAATTGGTGTTAAGGCTTCGATTAACATTGCATTGGAGAGTTAGATTCTAGATTTTGTAGTCCCACTCAGTTTGTAATGCTACCTCTGCACCATCTTTCTCAATTTGGTCTAGTTTGGCAATCCTTAGGTTGGGGGTGTATTTCTTTTGTTCTGGTTCTATTTCCTTATAAACTAGTATTCATGAAAGTTTAGCCTTTTTGAACTTAGTCTTGGGATGGCCTGACATGAGATATTTCTAAGGGATTTTGATCACAACTATGGGGTTTTAGAGGTAGTGAATATGCTAAGTATACCTTTTGGAACTTGGGTTGGAAACACAAATTAATTGAGAAATAGCTAAGATTTTTTCAACAATGGAAAAGTTTGAGTGAAGTGGGCCAAGATTTGACTTTAGGTTTTGTTGTGAATGAACTTGCTAACAAAATTTTGGTCAAGGGAAAAATGTGATATTTTCAATCAAGTAGGATAGATAACAAGGATAGTTTGGAAAGAGCAAATTTTTTTTTGGATAAATGGCAAAAGGGTTGTTTGCAACTATATTTTGTTGGGTATTTTGTGGGATTTTAGATAACAAGTATAGGAAAGGATAAACCAAGAAGGAAAAATGTTGTTGTGGATGGACTTGCTAACAACTGCTTTTTTTATGCAAAGATGGGGTTTTTGAAAGGCAATATGTGTTATTTTTGGTCAAGTAGGATGGGTAATAAGGATATTTTGAAAAAGAACAAACTTTGGACCAAGGAAAAAGGATTAGTAACTAGGATTTTCTTTAGTGATTCTATTTTTTTTTATGAGGGAATAAGGATAACTTTTTGGAAAAGAGAAAATTTGGACCAACAAGACAAATAGTTGTTGGGAATTTGATATAAGGGTTTTTGTGAACAAACAGTTTCTCAAAGGAAAAACTAACTTTGAGAAAGAAAAATATATGATCTCTTTAGAAAAAGGATTTTGATAGTAACCATAGAATTTTTTATGTTTTACAATTTTTTTTCACAGGTCTTGAGCATAAATAAGATAGTTCAAACACACATTTTATCCCTAAGGTCAAATTTTTGATTGCAACATGTTATTCAATGGCCCACAACTTGGTGTCTTCTAATTCTAGTGCAATATTTCCCTCTCATCGAAGAGGTGAGTTGATACAAGAGTTGATTGACAAATGATACACATCAAAGAATCTTCAAGGCATGTCAAATAGAAGTTTCCCTTCTACGAGAACAATGACCCTTGGAGATGAAACCCAAGTGGCCTTATGCCTCTACTAGGGGAGCATAATGGTGAGTAATCTTGAGGGATGTTGTTTCCCTTGCATCGTGAATGAACATACCATGGAAAAAAAAAGTGAGATACTTTTGACTAAAAGGGTTGTAAATGGGTCTGTGGCATCTCACCAAATGGTTGTTACATATGTGATCCACTTAAGAATCTATTTTGGACATGTTGAAATCATGGCAAAGTTTTTCCACCTCAGGCTACCCCCAGAAACACACTACTTGAACTTGGGTGATAGAGCAAGAAAGTTTACCTTCCCCTCATTTATATACCAGCCAAAAATTTTACCGGTTTGAGCTTCTCACCAAAGGGCAAGCACTTCCTAGATGTGGATGAACTTGCTAGAAGCACTCCTAGGTTGTTTTGGATGGTCTTGCTAACAACTTTTGATACATGCATTGCGTATTTTAAGGTTTTACTTTGCAAGAAAGAGAGAAGTCAAAAATGTTGGCATAGGTCCACACAAATCAATGTGAACTAGTTCTAAAACTGATTTAGATGTATGTTCACTTGGAGAAAAATATATTTTTACATTCTTTCCTAGAGGACATCCTTTACAAATGCATATATGATTTGAATTTAAGTTAGGTGTTCCAGTGATGATTTTTTCTATATTAAATAGTGCACTAAATCCGAGATATCCAAGCCTTCTGTCATATTTCATTAGGGTTTGATATTTCATGATTTAGGACTTTCTTTTGAATGTTACACAATTTATATAGAGTTCCATCTCTAGACCCTATGGTAATGGCATTCTTAAGGTTATAATTTTTAGGTCAATACAATACTTTTTCTTCATTAAAGGTAACATGATACACTTCATCTGCAAGTCTTGATGTAGTCTACAATCTACTTGAGTTATTAATCTCAAATGTATTCTTAATTGTTTTAAATACTTCAAATGATTTCTTGAGATTTGGTATGGAAAGAAGAATGTGATCTTTTACTAAATCAAAAATGATTTTTCTGCCTTTATTGTTTTGCCTTTTCCAAGTGGATTTTCTACCTCATTATCAAGTATTGAAGTATCTTCCTCAATAAATTATTCTAATTCTAATTCTTCAAGGATTTTTGTAATTTGAATTTTACATGAGAAGAAATTTGTTGCTCCTTCAAGCATATTCTTGACTCTAACCGTGCTTGCCATGATGTCACTTTTATTTGGTGATTTTGAAAAAAACATAAAGCAATTTAGCAATCTCTCTACCAAATTTATATTTTGATATATATATATATATATATATATATATATATATATATATATATATATATATATATATATATTAGATTAGACTTTCATATATTATATTTTCATCAACATATATTATATATAGAATTTGCTTCAACTTAATCTAAGGCTAAATTTCTCAACAAATGCCTTAGTGTGAAGGTGTGTTATTAAGGAATTTATCTCATCTATTTTATATTGTTAAATTTGTTGATGTCATTTTCACCACCAAACAATTAATTGGTACCAAGAGGGCACCAATTCATTTTCCAATATATATATTTCCATCTACGTAGATGAATCATATATCCTTTCACTAATTATATTTTTCAAAAATAATATTTATAATGTAGTACATTTCCCTTTTCAAACACTTACTGTATCACCTATTATCTAGTAGTGCAAATTGAATACTAATCTATTAAAGCATTCACACAACTAAAAAAAGAAAACACTTATGATAGGATGAATATGGTTATCACCACCAAAGGAAGCAAACCAAGAATGGTAGGTTCCTTATGGCATAACCCATGGTGAATTATATTTATCCCTTATAAGTGGATATGTGTTCTCACAATTGTGCTCAAGCTTCAAGTGGATGGATGTTGTACATGAAGGATGGTTTCAACAATGGAGTCATGGAGGTATTTCAGCATTATAATGGTATTTTGGTAGTTTTCAAGCTCTCAAAATAGCATTATAACATTGCATGAAAGATGGATCATTTTTGTGAAGGGAGAGGGTTTCATTTATAGGCTAAGGAGTAGAGAGATGGATGGTCAGGATGCAAGGATGGAAAAATGGTGAGGGAGGGCTAGGATACAAGGAGAAGAGAGCACATGCATTGTGCTTGTTTAGAACCAATAGGAAGGTGACACTTGTCACAAGGAGGATAAGTGTGAGAGAATAGGATATGGGTTGGTCAAAGGAGTAATGAGGGAGGTTGAGTATGTAAGAGGGATGTAAGAGTCATTAAGGGAGGTGTAAGAGGTGTAAGAGATATTGATGAGGATGTAAGAGGTTTGGTTGAGTTTGTTGACTTTGGCTTGGGTTAGAAAGTCTTAACCCTTGCTTAAAGTTGTGCACATATTTAGGAGGGGGATTAAGATTAGCTTAGAAAGGGGTTAGGAGGGCAAGTAGCTTAGCTTTGATGGGATACATTAGTTAGGTGGCTAAGTGAGGTTAGTATGGGTGAATGGGTTGGATTTGGGTTTAGGATAGGGTTTAGGAAGGCTTTTAGGATTTTATATATTTAATTAAATGATTTATTTAATAAAATGGGGGTATGGAATTAGGTCGAATAGATTTGAGGATTTATTCAATTTAATAGAGGAATAGGGATTTAATTGATAAATTGATTTTGGGTGATCATTTGATTTTATCAATTGGGCTATAGTTAATTAAATTAAATAATTCACTAGGGGATGATGATTAATTAATTAAATAATAAATATTCAATCAATAATGTCCTAGGGGATGACTAAATATGATTACCTATTGATGTAATCATATTTAGGTGTCTACACTTATAAGTACCCATTTCATTGTTCCCAAAATAATTACATCAAGTGTCCATGATTACATCAATCTCATATAAGATTGTACAATTACTTCAATACATATACATGAGTATAATAGAGCATAAAGATAAGCACAATATGAAGCCTTTAATGCATTAATTAGAAAGGTACAAGTCTAACACCAATATATGCAACAAGAACTAAGTGTAAGACCCATCTACACAACACTTACTATACCTTGATAGAAAAAATATTAACAACCCAACCATGTAGAACTTGTAGGATCAATCCCTTTATATAGGAGATAGACACCAAGGTCTACACAAGTACAAGAAAACCAAGAAAAAATAACAAGGTGGTAACCAATAGCCAAAACAAGGCTTGAAAGTAACAAGCAATCACCAAGCAATCAAGAGTGGTAAGACAAATAGAAAAATAAAGAAGATAAAGACTCTAGGTCACATAGACCTCTCCCCTTGGGTCACCCTAGAAGTATCTCTAGACTCTGACCCCCAAGTAGGAACATGTGAAACCAAACACCTTTCATAAGATAAGGTCATTTGATCACACCATTTAAATTGACACCTTCTCCCACTCTCATCCTTAGCCTTTACTATTCATAGGGGTATGTGTAAAATGTAAATTAATATTGTTAATGTGTAATCTCCTCCTCCCACATCATTTATTTAGGTTATCATTTAATTAATCAACTCATCAATAAGTTACCCTAACAACCACATAAGTCCTCAACCCCGATTGAGAGCCTTTCACCTATTGTATATAAGTCCTTTACCCATAATAAGATTTTAAAAAATAATATATAAATTTGAAGTCATAATGATTGCAAAAAATTGAATCTCATTAACAAATTGCAATAACAACTACAAGTCTGGGTAAGCATTTATTGTCCCTTATATATTGGACAAGCATAAAGCATAATCAAATGGTCAACATGCATCAAAAGCATAGAATAGAATTAAGAATGCATATAAGCCACTATATATGATCAAATCATTTCCATATAGAACATCTATGATAAATATAATATGTGATCATTACCTGAACACCTCTGGTTTAGGTCTAAAAATTTTAAAATATGTGAATTTGACCAAAACAATCATGCAATGCTTTTGTTAATGATGCAACACATGATATAGCTTGTTGAAAATATAATAGGGAAGTAAAATCTATGAGAGGGGGGCTGAATCAGTACTTAAAACTTTCAACCTCATAATCATTAACCACACATCCATCTCACAATCTATGCATATAAATTGAAATACCAAATTAAGCATATACATCCATAGCATGAAAGTAAAATATTCAACACATGTATGACACAAGATATTTGGTTACCTGAAAACCCTCCAAGGAGAAGGTAAAATTGGGGTGGGGATTGTAATACCCCAAAATTGGCTCATCGCCATTATACCAATTTTGGTCTATTCCTGATAATTTCAAAGTCCTATTCTAATAGGCAATTCTCATTCTGCTATTCACTACTTGACTTAATTGTCAGATGCAGAAAACCTAAATCTGCATTCATCATGCTTATTATTTAATTCCTATAGTATTTACTCGTATTAGTCACATTAAACCTATTGATTAATATTTAATTTAATTATTAAGTATTTATACTTTAATTAAATTATAATTATATCCTAAGGCTAATGTACTATGGAATTAAATTTATTTAATTTAATAAATACGCCTATCTTAATTAATTAAATGTAATTATTTAATTAAATGGGAAAGGTATTTCTAATTAATTAAAAGAAATTATTTAATTAAATGGAGTACTTACTTCTAAATAATTAAACAAAGTTATTTAATTAAATGGGAAGACATTCCTAATTAATTAAATGAAGTTATTTAATTAAACAAAAAGTGTCTCTAATTAATTAAAGATTATTTAATTAAATAGAAAAATTAATTATGAGAGCATATTTCATTTTATTAAATTAAATATCTCAACAAAATCTCTCTTCAGTTCAAAAAGGGGAATTTCCAGTTCACTATTGATCAAAAATAATTTAACTCAGTTAACTCCTTTTTTAAAAACAGTTAACTCCTTATTTTACTCAAATTAAGTCTGTTAACTCCCTTTAATTTGGGAATCTCCCTTTATGACTGAAACTCATCTTCAACCTTGACCGTTGATCTGAATCGATCTCAACCGTTGATGGATTCCAGGAGGCTCTATTTAAGAGACCCTCATCTCTTCATTTTAGGGGGATGAATTAATTTGCTATCGAATTGCTGTTGAAATTCATGCTCATATTTACTTACATTTCTTGCATACATTCTCATTCTTAGTTTAATCTCATTTTAGTTTAATCATGCATATGCTTAATCTAGTTTGCTTCATTTGTTCTTAGATTACATTGCATCTTTCATTTTTTAGATTAATCTATATACTCATTCTTAGCTTAATTCCATTGTCAAATCCTTCATTCTTAGAGGGTCTGGTTGCCTACACCTCGATTTTGAGGATATTAATAGGCAAAATCCCTTTAGATAGAAGGCAACAGGTCGCTTTGCAGGGAAAATTTCAGATGAACAATTCAATGTTCATTCCGCGATGAATCCGCAAATAAGGACTGTGTTGAAGTGTGTGTGTTAGCATAGGCTGCATTTTCACATATACATTTTTGGCGCCCACTGTGGGGCTCGAAAATCAATTTTTTTGGCCTCTTTCTATATTTTTTTAATCATTTTTTTGTTCTTTGTCTATACTGTTCTGTACAGATTCGGATCTTCGTGCGAAACTATTCATTTTCGCATGAGGATCTAGAATCTTTGCGCAAAGATTCTTTCTGCATCGTGCGAGAAAGTTCTTTGGCGCATGAAACTTCACGCGAGACCTGTTTCTTCACATGAGCCGAGTTTAATTTCGTGCGAGCCAAATTTAATCTCACGCGAGTCGAATTTGATTTCGTGTGGGCCATAAAACTTCTTCGCATGGACTGTCAGGAATTTCGTGTGAAACTTTGTTGACAGAGGAAAATTTTTTGCATTGATTTGCGTGTTTTTTGATTTTTTTGCTGACTGTTTGCGATTTCTAGTGTTTCTGTGTTTTCTGATTTTTTTGAACAGCATAGCAGCGGTTTGTGGAACAATGGGAAAAGCATGCTAAAGTTGTCAGAAACGGGTAAAAATCTACTAAGCGCATTGCGAGGATCACCAGGTAATCTTCATCAGCTGATAACATTTCATTTGGATCTAAAACAAACACCTTTTGTGTTGAGATTGTGTGTTTCCTTCTATATTTCCATTTTACAACACACGCATAAACTCATACTAGGGTGTGATCTCTGTTAGTATTCATTTAGCAGGCTTAGTCTTTAGTGATAGATCTGATTAGCTATCTTGGGTTATTGGACTCGCTAATCTGCCGGCCCCTCGTTCCACCCTGTGGTTGCAAGCTCAGCACCACGTTAAATAGGGGAGGGGTCTACAGGACATAAGCGTTAAAGGCTCCACAAGGAAACCCTTTTGTGCTTTTTAGAACTCACTAATTTCTGAGTTGTGGACTTGTTTCAGCTTGTGAGAGGGGTTAAATGTTCCACATCTTTGGACTCACCTCACATTAGTTAAAGTGTTAAGTGTACCACCTTGTGCTTTTTGATTACTTTTAGATAGATTTGCTTTCAGGAATTAACATCTGTACACACATAGTAATTAAGCCCCCATGAACACTATTCATGGATCTTGAGGGAGTGGGTTCCTAGTGAAACTCCTCTCTAAGATGGATTCCTTATGGGTGGGGAGGATACTTTGAGCATCTCCTAGATAGATGAATCTTCGACTTGTTGATTAAGGCATCCTTTCTTCAGAGAGGTTGATAGATCACAAGAAGATTATATCATAGATCTTTAAGAGATAATCTTAGTCTAACATGTCAGATTAATCTGTTTGTTTTGATTGGGCTAAAGGTGAAAAGGTGTCAAAACCTTGAATCTGGAAGCTAATTCCCCTTGTGGTATACTATTGTGAGTTAGTCACCTTTAGAGAGGGTTAACCATAGCAGACAATCACTCTACAGGGAAAACTGTGATGACAGAACCTCAAGCGGTAATAGCCATTTTTGCCATGGTAGTGACAACCGCTATATAAATGTCCTTGTGGAAGAAATTTCCATGGGTGTGGTTCATTGTGGGTTGTCAGATCTCCCTAGTAGCTCTTGAAGATTAAGTTCTTAGACTGTGTCAAAACCTTGGTGTGTCGGGATTGGAGGTCACCCCTGTGAGCCATAAAAGTTGCAGAGTCAAACCATTATTAAATACCTTAGAGAAGCCAACTTTAATTTTCTAGGAATGTGTGCGATGATTGCAAAACTCTTTGAAAATGTACACAAATAGCTCTCTTAGGGATTAGCACAAACTAAGTCACTTGATTGTTCATGCACAAGGTTGCTTTTGCCCTTGCTCATTATTTTCAGACGTGCTTGAAATCACTTGCTTGCTATTCTACGTGCCTGTTTATCTGCCTGGTTATTGGATCGATCAAATTTTTTTTCAAAATTAGTCACTGTTGTGAAACTAGTCTGTCCTTTCGTGCGAAATCATTTTGGTCTCGCGCAAAATCATTTTTCTCTTGCGCGAAATCATTTGGCTGTCACGCGAAGCCATTTTGCCCTCGTGCGAAATTAAAGTTCTGTTGCGCATCTTCGCGCGATTCATAAAACATTCTCGCGCAAAATTAAAAATTGTTACTGATCTTCGCGCGAGACAAAAACATCTTCGCGCGGCCCGTAAAACTTCTTCGCGCGACTCGTAAAGGTTTTTCGTGCGAGATTGTGTATCAGCATTTACAATCTGGGTTTGTTCTAGCTATCTACAACCTACACGCTATCCTTTTCTGCGTTTGTTTATCGCTCTCTATTTGCAAACAGTCCTGTAACAGTGACACTTTGCTTAATTGAAAACTTGTGTCTTATACCTTGACTAGTCTCATCTCATACATAATCTTGGTCCTCGTCTTAATGCTTGCCATACTTTTTGCTACAATGGTCATAATCTCTGGCTGTTCTAGCCTTTAAATTAGACCATTTGTGCCTTAGTGAACAACATTCTTGCTACTATCTTGTTCTTTTTGAAACTCAGTCTTAGTTTAGTCCTTGTCTAGGTTCTAGCTTCTTGTCCTTGCCTATGACTATCACAACCAAAAGCGGCAACATGTTTTATCCTGATAACATTAGACGTGGTCATACTAGGGGTCATAATCACAGTAGAGGTAGCTTACCTTTCGCTACGCAATCTATATCCAGTTTGGCTAGTGAGGCATCTTCACGGTCTTCCTCACCTGCAAGGTCATCTCAAGTTCAACGAACATTTTCCAATTTGCAACAAATTAGGAATCCTTTTTACCAAAAGGATACTGAGACAGGTAGGAGTCCTGCATTCTCAAACACAATGTATGACCCTTTCTCCACGGACCCTTTTCAAACACAATGTATGGAAACTAAACAAGTTCCTATAATGACTAATCATGAACCTGAATGGGGTAGCCATAGTCGATATCAAGAACAACCTAGGGATGACAAGGAGAAAGAGAAAGAAAATGACACTGATGAAGAACAAGAAGAGGTGGAAATCCTTCCTAAACACATAGCAAGATGTCGAAGAGACAAAAACTTTCAGAAGGTCATGGGAATCCTAATCAACGAAGAGAAAGAAAAGTACTTTCTCAAACTTTCCCAAGAGGGAGCTAAACTGCCCACACATTTTGATGTGGAGACCATTATCACACGTGAAGAAGAAACTGAGACCACTAAACTCCAAAAACAACTGAAAATTATGCAAGACCAATTGGCTCAGATGATGCATGAGAAAGAGAAACCAAAAAGACATACACATTGGATGCTCTTTGTTCATTTTCATTTGACAAAAGTATAAACATGCTGCCTTTCCCAAGAGTTGTAGAACTACCCAAATATGACAAGTACTTTGGTACTACTAATCCCTAAGATCACTTGCGAGAATTTGGTGCTTTGTCTATGGATTTTATACACAATCAAACGTACCTCATGCATTTATTCCCTAGAAGCCTAGGTGGTCAATCTTTGGAGTGGTTCTCACATTTACCTCTTGGTATCAAGACGTTTGACAAAATTGCTAATTCATTTGTTCAGCAATATTCTCATAACATTCAACATCCTATAAATATTCAAGATCTATTCAACCTTAAACAGAAGGTTGGTGAGCCTTTTCTCACTTTCCTCCAACGGTGGAGACAACTTTATAGCAAGCACTCCTGTAAAATCCCAGAAACGGAGAAGCTTGACATTTTCACTGATAACCTCTTACTTGATTTCAGGTATAGAGTCCAACTACAAGGTCCACGTACCTTTGAAGACATGATTACACAGGCTATCTATATCAAAGAATTTATGGTCAAGAAAGGTGAGCTCACTCTTCAGAGAGACTCAAAACAAGGTTCCACTTCCAACAAGGATAAAACCAAACATGTCAACAAGAATCGAGAAATTGTACATGATGGGGTTGTTGATAATGTCACACCAAAACCTGCTAAAGCAGCATTTAATCTCACAAACAGCTTCAAAGTGGCCAAAAGTGCTGAGAAGCCTCCTCCTGACAATAAAACATTTGGGAACAAACCGAGAAGCTCATGGGCAACACGACCCAAGCGAGAGTATACACCTTTAGGAGAACCTTTGGATGTGGTTTACAAAACATTGCTACAACACAAGCTTATCTCACCAATGGATAACCCTCATCCCTATGATCCACAACCACGTCCACCATGGTGGAATGAGACCTCATTTTGTGAGTATCACCAAAACAAGGGACATAAAACCATCAACTATATAAACTTACGTCATAAATTCCAGGACATGATTGATGCTGGTGAACTTGTGGTAGATGGACATAACAAAAACTCAGACCACAAGGCGTTCAAAGAGCCTTTCCCACCTTATGAGAAAGGAGAGACTTCGAAACTAGAACCCTACAATAAGGTCAACTATACGTATTCCAATGATGACAATGTCATTCACATGGTTGAACTTGTAGATTTTGAATACTGCGATGTTATTACCATAAAGGGGAAGCAAGATAATGATAAACCCAAGACACCATTTGTCTTGAGAGGCCCTACTTCCAATAACATGGATTTATGCTAACGTTGTTACTCACTCTCATGCAAAACTGGTGCTCAAAGGCCCTACACCTCCTACTTCAAATCTCGAACAACACAAGGACAAAGCCCTTGCTGGTCCATCTGGTAAAGGTGCAAAACACATGATGAACTTGACTGCAACCAGTTATAGTGTTCTAGATCAATTGAAATGAACCAATGCTCACATTTCTATATTTGAGCTGCTTAAAATCTCGCCTGCTCATAGGCAAATTCTAGACAAAGCCCTCACTGAGGCAAACATTCCTCAAGATCTTGATCTTGAACAATTTCAATCCATGGTAGGTCACCTGACCTCACCTCATCTTATGACCTTCTCCGAGGAGGATGACAACTCACTGAATCACCCACAAAATCAACCTCTACACATTGAGGTTATGATCCACCAGACACGTGTTCATTGGGTACTCATTGACAATGGCGCTGGCCTAAATATTGTTTCTACGGCTCTGCTTAGACAATTGGATTATTCTGAGGACTTTATTGATCCTCAATGAAAGATCACTATTAAAGCATACGATGAAGTAGAACGAAAGTCACTAGGTCTTGTGACTTTACCAATTCATGTCGGTCCTGTCGAAAGGGATGTCACCTGTCAGGTGCTTGACATTCCCTTAGCCTACAACATTCTGTTGGGATGGCCATGGATACATGAGATGCGTGTTGTGCCATCCACATACCACCAATGCATTAAATTCCCATTTCATGGCTCTGAAGTTACTATTCCTGCAACTACTAGCTACACTTGCAATATGCTCAAAGCTATTGATTCTTTCGTCCCTGCTAACCGTGAGTCTACTGATTGTCACAACAATAAGCTGAAACAAATTGAGCAATCATTTAAATTGAAAGAAACTGGTATGGGAGAGTACCACATGGAACCATTTTTATCATTAACATCAATTCCAGAGTCCCCTCGACATTTTGGGAGACCCTCAGTAGCAAAGAAGCCATTCATGTTAACACCTCAGACCAAGTTTAATGGCTCTTTTGTCAAAGCTAAAGTTCCCTTAGAAGATGAAAGCAAAAATAGAGCCATTGTTGCATGGCTTTACAAAGAAGAGTCTCTAGTAGACCTAACAGAACAAGTTTGAGAAATCACTCCTAAGAAGTATGGACCTGGTCTTAAGCTTATGAAGCATTTTGGCTACAAGGGAACTGGCCCTATTGGGTGCAATAACAATGGTTTAATATATCCTATCAAAGCAACAGCTCGAAGCAACAGTGACACAACTAGCCTAGGGTTCAAGAAGGTCCCTTTCCATTTGGGATCCAATAAATTCATACCCGTACCTGAGAGTTCATCTGAAAATGAGTCACAATCTGAATCAGGTACTCAAAAGGAAGAATCTAATGATGAGGATTCTTACCCTCATCCTATTCCTTATGATCTTGCTAAATTCTTTGCTGAGCTAGATGACTTTGTGCCACATGTTAGCATTGTGGATGATACTAGTGATTCTTTTGAGGACAATACTGAGCAACTCAAATATCATTCAAAAAAGGGAGAATCTAGTCAGTCATGCCATATTGAGTATTTCTGTAAGAATCCAGAGGCTGAAGGAGAGTATGTCCCTATCACTGTTGGGGAGTTTTATAGTCTCTCACCATGTAGCACCGATTCTCATGAATATGAATTTGACAATCTTTCAGAAGTGACTACTGATAAAGACATTGACCAAGTGTATGTCTATGAAAATCAAATCGAAGTGAGTGAAATGTCTAGGGATAGGTCACAGGGGTCTGATCCAACTAGTGTCTTAGAGTCATCAATTACTAATGTTCGTACTCTGAGACATTTGAATACACCTATGGGTGAGGTCACCGTAGGTCTCGAATTTCTGGTCCACGCATTTAATAACTATATTGTGAATGCAATTGAACCAGCCACTACTCTCTCACTCGCACATCCCAAGCTTATAGACTAGAACCCCAATGCATCTAACAAAGTCCCCACATTCCAAAATGACTATACTCTTGCCTGTTACCTAAATGCTATCGAACCTATAACATCTTCCACCAATGAGCAGAGCGTCAACATGACTGAGGCCGAAATCAAATATCTCAGTCACATAATTAAAAAGAAAAAATGCAAGAGGTCCGATGGTGAAAACCACATTGTGGCAGTGTCGGATCCAAAAAAAGTAAAAACAAAAGACGTATCCAAGGGTGAAAACCTCTCTGAGGCAACTGCGGATGAGATATTTGATGTCCTTCCCAGTCACTTTCAGGAGAGATCATCAATGTTAATAGAGCCAACATGGCCAATTAACCTAGGCACAGAAGAACATCCTCATGTGATACATCTGGCTCAGTCATTGTCAACTGAAGAAAAGGAACAATTCATTGCCTTTTTCAAGGGAAAGAAAATAAATTTTGCCTAGACATATTCTGACATGCCAGGATTGGATCTTGATCTTATTATGCATCACTTGTCCATAACACCAGGCATAAAACCAGTTAAACAAAAGCTTCATAAAATGCATCCTCATGTTGCATTGCTAGTCAAAGCCGAATTGGAGAAACTTCTAAAGGCTGGTTTCATTCGTGCAATTGATTATGCTAAATGGATATCCAATATTGTCCCTGTGTCCAAACACGATAAGTCTATCAGAGTTTGTACAAATTTCCATGATCTTAACTTGGCATGTCCTAAAGATGACTTCCCACTCCCTAATATTGATATGATTGTGGACATGACAGTTGGCTATGAGATGTACTCACTTATGGATGGTTTTTCTAGATACAATTAGATAAAAATTGCACCAGAAGATCAAGAGAAAATAGCCTTCACATGTGCATGGGGAACCTTTTTTTGGAATGTGATGCCATTTGGTTTAAAGAATGTTGGAGCTACATATCAGCGGGTTGTTACTACAATTTTCCATGACATGATGCATAGAACTATGGAGGACTATGTTGATGATACTTTGGTCAAAAGTGCTAAATGCAATACCCATTTGCATGATTTGGGACCAATCCTAGATTGTATGGAAAAGTTTAGTCTTCGGCTCAATCCTAAGAAGTGTGCATTTGGTGTCACATTAGAAAAACTGTTAGGATATATTGTTTCTGCAAAGGGAATTGAAGTAGATCAAAAAAAAGTACAAGCAATAATGGACATGCTACCACCTCGAAACATCAGTCAGATGAGAGGACTACAAGGAAGGCTTCAATCTATTTGTAGATTTATTTCACAATTGGCGGATAAATCACAACCCTTCACAAAGACCTTACATAAGGGTGTGAAATTCAATTGGAGCCAGCATTGTGAGCAAAGTTTAACACAAATTAAATAATATCTTGTCAATCCACCAATCTTGATGCCTCCTATGCATGGGAAACATTTTCTTTTATACATTTAAGCCACTGAAACATCTTTGGGAATCCTGTTGGCTCAGGAAGACAATGATAACAAAGAAAGAGCTATTTATTACTTGAGCCGAACATTGGTCTCTTATGAGAAAAACTACAGTATTATTGAGAAAGCTTGCTTGGCAGTTGTCTGTGCTTCCCAAAAGTTGAGACACTACATGCTTGTCCAGACTACACGGCTTGTGGCTAAAATAGATCCATTAAAGTATTTGCTCAGTAAGGCAGCTCTCACAGGAAGATTGGCTAAATGGGTCATGATACTAAGTGAGTTTGACATCCAATATGTTGAACGCAAAGCTATAAAGGAGTAGGCAATTGCAGACCAGCTGGCTGAGGCACCCATATAGAGTCTTCTACCAATAAACATTGATTTTCTAGATGAGTCAATTCTAACACTCACTCACCATACATGGGTTATGTTCTTCGATGGATCCTTCACACAACAAGGATCAGGTGTTGGATTACTTTTCATCACACCACAGAAATACTCATTGCCCAAAGCATACAAGATTCTGTTTCCTTGTACAAATAACATTGCTAAATATGAAGCTTTGATCAATGGTATGAAAATTGCAGCTGAATGGAGAGTAGATCAATTGGATATCTTCGGTGACTCTCAGCTTGTCATCAACCAAGTAAATGATGTGTATCAAACAAAGGATGAAAAACTAATTCCTTAAAAATTCATGGTTGATGACTTGACGAAATATTTTGCACACATCACCTTCCAACAGGTTCCATGCGCAGATAATAAAGCGGTTGATGCCATGGCCACTCTGGCCTCCCTTCTACAAATGCCATAAAATGATCTCTGACATGAGTTCTTGGTGGAAGCGTTACACTACCTAGCCTATGACACACCTGATTCCAAGATGATCTATTCTATTATAGGACAAGAATCATCCCACTACCATCATATCTATTCCTACCTTCGTAATCAAACCATTTTGGAAGGTCTGACCCAGAATGAGAAATGTTACCTAATCTGTAACACTTCACATTATGTCATTATTGCTAATGATTTGTATAGGAGAGGTCTTGATGGAACACTCCTTAGGTGTTTAGAACTCGACGAGTCCAAACGTGCACTAATTGACATTCACGAAGGCATTTGTGGATCTCATTCCAATGGCCTAACACTAGCTCACAAACTCCTTCGTGCTAGTTACTACTGGCCTAAAATGGAGCAAGAAGCTATTAAATATGCTAGGTCCTACAAACAGTGTCAACTACATGGGAATCTCATTCACGCTCTAGCTAGAGAGTTGATTCTCTCTACTACAACATGGTCATTTCAACAATGGGCCTTTGGCTTGGTGGGACAGATTCACCCAACCTCTTCTAATGGACATAAGTTCATTATCACCGCTACAGATTATTTCATGAAATGGGTAGAGGTAGTCCCTCTCACAATTGCTGATGGCAAAACTATAGTGCTTTTTATCAAAAGCTACATCATCTGAAAATATGGTATACCATCCTCAATCATTACTGATAATGGAGGACAATTCAAAAATAAAGACCTTAAGGAACTGTGCAAGAAATTCAAAATTACACAACATTGGTCTTCCATTTATTACTGCCAGGGTAATGGCCAAGCTAAGGCATCCAATAAGGTGATCCTCAAAATTCTTCATCACACAGTCAGTAAGTCAGGGCAAGACTGGCATCTCCAGATCAATCCATCCCTGTGGGCATATAGAATAAGCATTAGAACTCCAACGGGCATGACTCCTTTTGCGTTGGTATATGGGGCAGATGTTGTGCTTCCGATAGAGGTCGAGATTCCTACCTTGAGAATCTCTATGAAAGGCCTTATCACTGATGATGACTATAGGATAGCTCGGCTTCAAGAACTTGTGTTGTTGGATGAATGATGACAAGTGGCCTGTGATCATCTACGAGCATATCAACAAAGAATGGCACGAAGCTACAATAGGAGAATTAGGCCATGTAACTTCCAACTGGGTGATCTCGTCCTAAGAGAGAACCCTAAGAATCAACAACAACAAATGCAAAAGGGAAAGTTTGAACCAAACTGGCTAGGTCCTTACATCATTACTGCAGTATATGGATCTGGCACCTATCAACTTTCCACAACTGAAGGAGAAGTGCTTAAAGAGCCTATGAACACTCTCCACCTGAAGCGATTTTATAGTTGATTCAATCTTAGCAAGCTCTCTGTACATATCTAAATGTCCTGAAAAAATTCTAAAAATCAAAAAATTTCCTGAAAAAAAAAAAAAAAAATCCTGCCAAGAAGGTGGAAACTTGGTAAACAGGTGCCTCTTTTTAGTCACTTTCATTCTTTCGCTTTCCTGCTTTTCCTACTCATGTATCCATGGATTGAGTCTTGTCATAGCTCGGGGGCATCCCCCCCTTAGTGTCACTCTTTTTCGAGATTCTCATCATAGAATCTCCTACACGACAGTCACCAGTCATTCTAACTGCGTCTGCCTACTGTAACCAGTGTCACTCTTTTTTGAGATTCTCATCATAGAATCTCCTACACGATAGTCACCAGTCATTCTAACTACGTCTGCCTACTGTTGCCAGTGTCACTCTTTTTCGAGATTCTCATCATAGAATCTCCTACGCGACAGTCACCAGTCGTTCTGATTGCATCTGCCTACTATCGCCAGTGTCACTCTTTTCGAGATTCTCCTCATAGAATCTCCTACGTGATAGCCACCAGTTGTTCTGACTGCATCTGCCTACTATTGCCAGTGTCACTCTTTTCAAGATTCTTCTCGTAGAATCTCCTACACGATAGTCACCAGTCGTTCTAACTACGTCTGCCTACTGTTGCCAGTGTCACTCTTTTCGAGATTCTCCTCATAGAATCTCCTATGTGACAGTCACCAGTCGTTCTGACTGCGTCTACCTATTGTCGCCAGTGTCACTCTTTTTGAGATTCTTCTCATAGAATCTCTTTCACAATGGTCACCAGTTCTTTTAGTTGTGTCTGCCTACCATTGCTTGGGTCATGTCTCAAGATTCCTTTATGGAAGATCTCTTTTGCGTCAGTCACCAGTCATCCTGGTTGTGTCTGTCTATTGTCGCTTAGTCCTTCTTAGGTTATTCATTGTGAAGATTCCCCTTTGACCTTAGTCACCAGTCATTCTGACTGCGTCTGCCTACTGTCACCAGTGTCACTCTTTTTCAAGATTCTCATCATAGAATCTCCTACGTGATAGTCACCAATCGTTCTGACTACATCTGCCTACTATTGTCACCCTACTGAAGAGATTTCTTTCTTACATATTCTGGACATTGACACTTGACATCATCTCAAAAACATTAAACTCAATGATATACTTTTTTGGATATGCTGAGCATTTTCTTTGTTTGCTTTTTTTTGCTTTATCATATCTCCTCGAGTAACTTGATGATGTCATCTTCGACTAGAGAAGTAATGACTGGGGGCATGATCTTTTTCTTTGCTTTTTGTTTGTGATTTATTTCTAATAAGTTGATCTATTCCTATAAGAGGGGTGTCCTCTATAAGAGCCTCCATCTCGTATTGGATGGCCGTGTCTACCTCGACTCTTTTTATATAGATACGTCAATGACATTGGTTCTTCTCCTTGTTTGTTGGAGTGAACTCTTCATGCTATAGTAAATATTGATACTCGTCCTATTAAGTGAATGTACAGGTCACTGCGAGTATATCTAGCACACTTTTGTCTCAGGTTACGAACGCAAGGGTTGTTACGGATAGCATGAATACTGAATTCTTCGGATAAGAGGAATCTCCCGTGTGTTTGGTGTGCCTGTCATGCAAGCAACATTCAGGTCATCCTAGCTTTCATGCTTTGATGCTTATGTTAACTTGCTACATTAAAAGGGACAAATGTTCTAGTCATTCTAGCTTCTTGTGCCTTGAATGCTTACATTTAATCCCGACATCCCAATAACATATGTTATATTCATATTTTCATGATTGCAATGTCAGGGGAAATTGTATAACATACGAGCTTTATTTTATATCCAATGATGATAAATCATTGAGGTTTGGTAACCAGACCTAGGGTTGCATTTAACGTAGTCTTGCATACTTCATTTGCATTAGCACACAATTCAATGGTAATCCTGTTCATACTCCACATGCATCAGATTCCTCCATGGCTGCATAAGCATTTCGTTCATCCATTCTCATTCCTCAATGGAATACCTATGACTGTCAAACAAAAACACACAACACTATGTCAGATGTAAATTCATACATATGCGTTCTATCTAAACATACATCTCATGTACATTAGAGAAAAAAAAAATAGACAATGACATGTACACAGGAATACTCAGCTCAAAATCTCGTATATATATATCAAAGAATGGGTCAGTACAAAAAATGGGCGCTACTCGAGCGCAATGATCAAAAATGATACATCTGGTGCTAGCACACCAATCGATACATAGCCAAAGATCAAAATAAAAATTAGGCATAAAGCATCTAACTCTATTCCAAACTCTCGCCTCCAAGAGGAGTAGGAGGAACAGGGGCAGCAGGTGGCAGAGGCGGTGGTGGCATATCCGGCTTGACAGGAGGTTGTGCACCTCCAGACTCTCGTGTGTACTGAGAGAATCGTTGCACCTGCAATGTCTCATCAGGTACTGCACTAGTGTATGCAGCATAATAATATGCAGCTCGAGTAGACTGGAAGCAGATCTCATCCTGTGCTAGCTCTAGCCTTCACTCTACAGCCTCTGCGCACTCTCTCTGGCGATCTATCTCTCTTTGTCTCTCTACCAGCTGCGCATCCCTGACTGCCACTACAATCTGCAACTCTCCCAACTGTCGAGAGGCTACACGAACCCGCTCTCGGTACCACCGTACCGTGTCCAGTACCCCACCTACTGGCTAATCTGGCATATCCTCATCGACCATCTCTGGTGCATGCTGCTGTGGAGGCGCCTACTGTGGTGGAGGTACCTGTGGCTGTGGAGGCACCTGCTGCTGTGGGACCTCCTACTGAGGGGCCTTCTCCTCTATCCTCTGCCTCCTTCGCCGACTGTGTCCTGCTCCACTGCCCCCTGCACCCCGGTCTGATCCCATCTGACATGGGGGAATAGGTATCTGTTGTACCTAGTTCTGGACCTGTGGTGGCACCTGTGGCTATGCCTTCTGCTGCTGAGGTACTTGTCCCTACCCCTGTACCTGCCCTGCCATCCCTAGTGGATCTGTGAATCGAGGGAACGGATGGCTCATCAAAAATGCCTGATATGCAGGCGTCATCCTGGAATCTACTACCTCTGGCAAGTAGTCCCACTGAACTGCAACTAAGCTGCGGATATCTATCATGGATCATCCAGGATCCATCCGTGGAGGCCATCCCCGCTCTATATCCTTCTGCACCCTAGCATAGGCACAGTACTTAGCTGAAATGTCCTGTGGTTGGCCATATTGCTGCCACACTCGTGAGATGAAAAATCTCTCTATGACTGATGTCGTCCTGCCTGCCAGCGGTCGAGAACTAAACATCCAGGGCAGCTCTCTCGAGGCATCATCCCAGTCCTCTGTCTCTCTCTAGGGTCGCCATATAATAGACACTAGGTCATCGAGATGTGTCCACCAATGCTCAGTCTTACCCAGGTGAGCCTGGGTAATATGCCCTCAATATCTGTAGATGTAAGGCTCCATGGGCTCCCGAGAATCCTCAAAAATTGGCCTACATATAGGGAGATGCTCCCAGGCCCAGATTTGTAGCACATAAACACCTGCTGCCATGGTCTTCTTCTTGTGGAAGATGACCTCATGCATCTCATGAAAAAGATGGGCCAACATGCACTGACCCCACCCAAAGATCTCAAGTGCCTCAACCATCCTACGGAGCATGACACCCCATCCACATTCCAACCCATGCTGTCCCATGTCAAGACATAGGAAGTAGCTCAAGAAAATACCCAACACGGATGCTAACCTGTGTGTGGGTCCATAAGTATGCATCAGCTCATCCTAGCTGATGTCCCAACCTCTCGATAGCTCTCTCTCAAAAACAATGGATAGTGCCTCTATCCCTAATCGAGGCACTGTATCATACACGACCCGAGCACCGTGAAATGGGATCTTCAAGATCCTCCATATGTCCTCTAGTGTGATGGTCATCTCACCCATCGGCAAATGAAATGTGTTCATCTCTGAATGGAAATGCTCTACCAATGCAGTTAGTAAACCGTGATTCACCATCATGGCTGGAATCCAGCATAGTGAAGACAAACCCAATCGGGCAATGTGTGCCCAATCTGCATCATCCAAACTCCGCAATAACTCTCCATAAGGCGGATAATGAGATCTAAATGATATGTCTCCAAATACCTCCTGCACGCACCAAAAAAGAAATGACAAACAAACGATCAGTATCAAGTCGAATCGAAGCATCAAAACGAAATAGAATGCAATTTCTAAATGCGAAAATCACAAAACTGGCACAGAATTTCGTGCGAGATTGGTGAAATCTTGCACGAAGACATACAGTTTCACGCGAAATAGTTCTCTCTTTGCACGAAGAATCTCAACTTTGCACAAAAAAAGATCTCCTCGCGTGAAGATAGATCATCTCGCGTGAGAAAAAAAGGTTCTCGCGCGAAACACGAATTGCCTTGCGCGAAGAATCTCCATTTTTGCGCGAAACCAAAATCACCCCACGTGAAGATAGTCTGACCACGCACGAAGAAACAGTACATCCTGTTTCTTCGTGCAAAGAAAGAAGATCTTCGCTCGAGAAGAGATTGGTCTCACGCGAAGAAAGAATTGAACATCCTAAAACATGCTAAAAACGTGCATAAATGAACTCGAAATGCATGAAAATGAAAGTACGAAGATGGAAGATCGATGACTCACCGATGGTCCATAGTCTACTGGCCGGCTGTGTCGTCTAGAGTGCTCAAAATGATGATATCTCAAGTTCACTGCCATGTCTATATCAGAGCTCAAAATCACTACAAGACAAAAGCACAAATGAATTGAAAATGACCCTTCGAGCCATTATATAGGTGTTGACCAAATTTTTCAAAGTGCTCAAATTTGCGCAAAGATCGTACCCTTGGCTAATTGGACCATTTTGGATCCATTTTCGAGATCAAATTCAAAATCTGACACACCTAAGAGCCTTAAAAATGCATTTTAAAATTTTGGGGACTGACGTGATCGAACGCTTGTGCAGCCCAAATCTTTCTGATACTTTATGATTCTTGGAATCCTTTCAACTTTACATTCTCCATATTTTCAAAATTCATTTTGAAAATAGTCAACTTAAGTCAACTATGGCTGACTCTGGTCAACTTTTGGTCAAACTTGGTTTTTACGACTTTGCAATCATTTCAAATCAACCCAATCTTTAGATTATTCTAATCCCTTCTAGATTCTGCTGACATGATATACTGCTTCAAATCATATTTCTGGTGTGTCATCTTTCAATTTTGCTCTCGAGGGGGCAGGATGATTACATCATTAAATACTTATTGCTCGGGGTATCTAGTTCCCATCTTATGTCCTAGTCACTTGGGGCATCTCATCACTTGGGACTTTTTGTTCCCTTCTATCTAACATCTCTTCCATCTATCTTATCTTTTCATCAATTGATCAACCTTATAACAGCTCTTCTCAGAGTTCGATGGACAGGTATTGGGATAGTCTAAACCCTGACTCCTGAGGATCAAGCCTCGTTCTAGGGATGATTCTATGACTCATGATGGGACCTTGTTATCTTTTATCAATTTCGGGTATCTATGTGTTCTATCTGGATCCTTGAAGGTTAAGCTCTGTTCTGGAGATAATCTTCTAAATGCTATCAATTTTAGGTATCTAGGTGTTTTATCTAGATCCTTGAAGGTTAAGCTCCGTTCTAGAGATAATCTTCTAAATGCTATTACTCTCAGGTATCTAGGTGTTCTATCTGGATCCTTGAAGGTTAAGCTCTGTTCTAGAGATAATCTTCTAAATGCTATCAATTTTAGGTATCTAGGTGTTTTATCTAGATCCTTGAAGGTTAAGCTCCGTTCTGGAGATAATCTTCTAAATGCTATTACTCTAAGGTATCTAGGTGTTCTATCTAGATCCTTGAAGGTTAAGCTCTGTTCTGGAGATAATCTTCTAAATGCTTATCAATCTTAGGTATCTAGGTGTTCTATCTAGATCCTTGAAGATTAAACTATGTTCTGGAGATAATCTTATAAATGCTATCAATTTCAGGTATCTAGATGTTCTGTTTGGATCCTCAAAGATTATGCTACATTTTGGAGGTAGTCTTTTAAATGCTATCACTATTAGGTATCTAAGTGTTCTACTTGGATCCCTTAGGATTAAGCTCTGTTCTAGAGATGGTCCTTAAAAACTTATCAATTGGTCTCCATGTCATCAACTTCAGAACCAATCTCATCTTTGCATCATGCTTTCTGATTTTCTTTGAATTAAACGTGTTGCTCGCACATTCAATCAAAGAGGGGCAAAATGTAATACCCCAAAATTGGCTCATCGCCATTATACCAATTCTGGTCTATTCCTGATAATTTCAAAGTCCTATTCTAATAGGCAATTCTCATTCTGCTATTTGCTACTTGACTTAATTGTCAGATGCAGAAAACCTAAATCTGCATTCATCATGCTTATTATTTAATTCCTATAGTATTTACTCGTATTAGTCACATTAAACCTATTGATTAATATTTAATTTAATTATTAAGTATTTATACTTTAATTAAATTATAATTATATCCTAAGGCTAATGTACTATGGAATTAAATTTATTTAATTTAATAAATACGTCTATCTTAATTAATTAAATGTAATTATTTAATTAAATGGAGTACTTACTTCTAAATAATTAAACAAAGTTATTTAATTAAATGGGAAGACATTCCTAATTAATTAAATGAAGTTATTTAATTAAACAAAAGTGTCTCTAATTAATTAAAGATTATTTAATTAAATAGAAAAAGTAATTATGAGAGCATATTTCATTTTATTAAATTAAATATCTCAACAAAATCTCTCTTCAGTTCAAAAAGGGGAATTTCCAGTTCACTATTGATCAAAAATAAGTTAACTCAGTTAACTCCTTTTTTTTAAATAGTTAACTTCTTATTTTACTCAAATTAAGTCTGTTAACTCCCTTTAATTTGGGAATCTCCCTTTATGACTGAAACTCATCTTCAATCCTGACCGTTGATCTGAATCGATCTCAACTGTTGATGGATTCCAGGAGGCTCTATTTAAGAGACCCTCATCTCTTCATTTTAGGGGGATGAATTGATTTGCTATCGAATTGCTGTTGAAATTCATGCTCATATTTACTTACATTTCTTGCATACATTCTCATTCTTAGTTTAATCTCATTTTAGTTTAATCATGCATATGCTTAATCTAGTTTGCTTCATTTGTTCTTAGATTACATTGCATCTTTCATTTTTTAGATTAATCTATATACTCATTCTTAGCTTAATTCCATTGTCAAATCCTTCGTTCTTAGAGGGTCTGGTTGCCTGCACCTTGATTCTGAGAATATTAACAGGAAAAATCCCTTTAGATAGAAGGCAACAAGTCGCTTTGCAGGGCAAATTTTGGACAAACAATTCAATGTTCATTCCGCGATGAATCCGCAAATAAGGACCGTGTTGAAGTGTGTGTGTTAGCATAGGCCACATTTTCACATATACAGGGATGACACCCACAAATCATCACTACTAGAGTAATAAAGTGTATCCAATGAAGGTTATAATGTTTTATCATGAAACATGATCTACCCTGTGAAAGGTCTTCCCTGTTAAAGGCTTACAAGATTGTTAGATCTTACCCTATTAAAGGATTTCAACACCCTGTTAGAAGTGTGCTTGGTAAGAAAACTTTAACTTACAATGAAGTGAACACCATGTTAAAGGATTTACAATAGCTTTTTAAGAATACTCTGTCAAGAGATTTAACTGATTCACCTGTTAAAATGCCTCATCAATGATCCTTCAGTTAGCACTCTATTGCTTGATATTAGATCACCTCTATACTAATGTTTACTTAATCCTTTATGATTAGATGTCTCTTTTTTGTCCTCTGATTCCTTTCTTATGTTCTCCTTTAAGTGATTATGCAATGTAACTCAAATCCTTAACGCCTTAGTCACAATGAATGCTTTGTTTGTGAATGCAAACTCTCTTCAATTCTCCTTAAGAATTTATTCAAAAGTTTAGGGTATGTCCTCCTTAAGAAGACCTAGGTAACTTAAGGTTAGGTATGAATAAACAGTAGTGATTCACCCATATTGCAACTTAATCCTTCCCTTTTTCTAATTGGATGCATGTAATGCATAGGGATTCACAATTAAGATTTGTCCTTATCATCAAAGATCATAAAACAATTCTTAAGTTGGCCCAAAAATGGCTTACATAGAAGTTTGTGCCATTACAAACAACTATGTTAAAACTGTTTAACTCAGCACTTAAAATCCTTGATGCTTGGCATCAACTACAACTTCAATGTTGTAACTCAGCCTCTGAATGACTTGGCATCCACTAATCACTCAGCATCTAAATAGCTCGATACATACCATATGCTCAGCACTTGAGTGACTTGACACTTACTAGTTACTTGGCTCATACTAAATATTTGTCACTCGGCATATACTATCTAACAACTTATGCTAGCTATGTATTACTTGATTGGCATGAACTAAGTAAATGACTTAAGTATATTGTCACTCATGTGTCAAAACCAATCTGAGATTAACAATAGGCATGTAAAATATTGAATAGGTATATTATAAAACTTACATAAGCATGCAATGCAAGCTCCACCAGGATGTAACACAATTGATTGTTATAGTCATTAAAAAGGTACAAAATAGAATTCAAACATAGGAAAAATTGGGCATTATTTGGAATCTAGGAGTGAAATCTAAGAGAGACCCATTTGAGTACTCTACATTTTTATTCTTAAAATATAATTAATTGAGCCCCATAAATAAATATAGAAAGTAAAATTTTGAAAATACCAAAATAGGTACCTTGAAGGAAACACATATGAGAATGCATCTCCTAAATACACCATTATTTATAGAAAAAAGAGTAATGGTCAATCAATAAAAGCACCGAATAGACATTTAAACATGATCAAAAAAATTGTACACAAGGTTCTCTTCATTGGATCATACCCTACTTTTTGTCCTACAAAGAATCCACTCTAGGAATGAAGAACAAAACCCAAGACTGGTCCACAAATGAACAACAAAGAAAATTCCAAACTTTCCCTCGATTCTAAAAGAAAATTCAATCCCCAAACAAGGAAATATCCTTTAAAATATCCAATCAGTCACTTTTTTAAAAAAATGAGAATCAAAATCTCTCCAATCTCTCATCAAAGCACTCCAATCTCACACATGAAAATAGGAGTACTCATAGAATTTCCTCTTTATAATTTCTCCTAAATCATCTCTCATTTCCTATAGACAAATCTATATGGAAAATATGAGATAAATCTATATTAATTTTCTTGGAAGGATTTGTATGGGAAGAAACCATCTTTCCATGACCAATATTATAAACTATTTGTTAGTTAGAGGGATATGGGAACCATATCTCTCATTAATTAATATATTTTACAATATAACTTAATAATATAATAATTATCTCCTATTATACAATAGTAAATAAATAAAATATCATAAGTGGAATACTAAATTAAATACAACTCTTTTACTTACTAAACAATATAATTAAATGTCAACACCTACACATATGCATATATCTGTGCACCCATACACACACACACACACACACACACACACACACACCCAAGAGGTGTTATTAATGTTGTATACCCATAAAGTAACATTATCAAAATATTTAATAATATAATTAATACCTTAACCACATAGAACCATGGGATAACACAATCATATATATCTTATTTAATCCATGAAATCAATTGTAAACACAAATACCCTATTTAATCCTATTAGAGTAATAAAGTATTTACTTATTGATTTAAATCACTTATTATCTCTAGTTTACTTAAGCTAAACTTTGGGCATATAATAATTAATTATTATCATACAACCAAGGTTAGTTACCTATTAGGGTTTTGATCTCCTTTATAGGGACGATCTTTCTTTGTAATTATGCCTTCATTCACTTTTGATAATAGCAATTTCTCTTTTTTCTCATCAAGAATGTTTCCTTTGTAGATCTAAGAATTCAAACCTCATAGCTTTTGTTTCTCTCTATCTATGACACATGTTTGCATGTAGGTGATTCTTTGGAGTTGTGGGTTGATCTTTCATCAATTTTAACATGGTATCTGAGCTTTAGATCTTCATACCCATGTTTTGTTTATGAGAGGTTTGGCTTGGCTTTCATACCTGTGTTTTTTTTCTTTCAGAGGGTTTCATTTTTTAGAGTTTTTTTTTTTTTTTTTGTATTAGATCTAGGGGGTCACCTTTTTGGTGCACTTTGAGCCCAAAGACCTCACTATTGAGCTCAAAGCACCCAAAAACCTTATTTTTATTATAAAGTTATCCAATTTGGACATGGTTGGGATCTGAGGCAAAAACAATTGCTCCCAAATTTGGCATGTTTTGTGAGGTAGCAATTTTATAAATTTTTTGGCATGTAAATTGATATTTTTGGCACAAAAATTGAGGTTTTCTAGCATGAAAGTTGTAATTTTTTAGTACAAAATTTGAGATTTTTTCACGTAAATTGAGGTTTTTGGTACAAAAAATGAGATTTCTTGGAATAGAAATAGAGACAATATCTAGTACATAATTGACACATTTCGTAAGACAATTTTGCTAAGAAATTTGCACACTTCCCCATGCAATTTTGGTACAAAACCTACACACTTCCTTAGATAGTTTTTGGTGTAAACTAGCATGTTTCTCAATGTACTTTATGGTACTTGTATGTACACTTCCTGATGCAGTTTAGCATGGATCCCAAGGTAGTTTTTTATTTTTCCCTTCTGGCTCTTTTTTGACCTACATGTATTTTTTGGTCGTAACTTGCTCATTCAAACTCTATTTTTTATAAACAAAATATCATTGGAAAGTTGATTTCAAGCCTATTGTGGTGGTGTAGTTTATTTGGACTTTTGATGCTATTTGGTTGCTAGTTTATGCAATCAAAGTTAGGGGTTCAATTTTTCACTCTGGGAGACATATCTTGAGACATTCTATTTTCTAGATTCTGCTCCATGCACATCCCATTTAGTTTTTAGTTTTTTTTTTGCATTTTGGTGGATATCTTGGTTGTTTCAGGTCCAAAGATCAATTTTTTTGCTTCAAATGATTTTTCATGGGTTGTACTATCTCTTGTATCATCCTTTTGTCTCATTCGATCTTTGTTGACATCCTTTTGTAGTATTTTTGCAAATGCACTGAGATAAAGTGTCAATCTATTGCATTTTGAGATCTTGCACATTGTTGTATTTTGTTGTAGTCACACTATATTATAAAATACCTTGGGGGGTTTCATGTTGGCCATATTTGTCATCTTCCTTTGTCAAGTGAGTGTTCCTTCCATGACATTAGCCTCATGATGTGTCAATGATAGGTGTCATATATGTATTTTTACTTCTTTTACACTCTTGATGTTCATGATTCTTTATTCAACATGAGATATTGCATTTATTTTTAGCATCCATGTCTTACCTTGCAGCATTATAGGGGGAACTATGTTGGTTCTATTACTTTCTTAGTTCGATGGAGTGAGCTATGTATTCAATATTTGATCCTATGGTTGGATACCTATGTGTTTTGGTGAGATGGATCATTTACCATATAGACATTCTATCATTCCTATTTTTGGAGGCCATGAAGATACCTTCCATCTTTGATTGATCATCTCTTCAAACTTAGTCTTCTCTACCTGGTCATGTTATATACAGTGCAGGTTCTTCAAATCAGCAGTTTGACTGCTTTAATGGTGTTCTTCATGATCATCTTTTGTTCCTATCTTCTATCACATTTAGTAGTTTGGAGGCTTCTTTAGTCCTTCACTAGTTGTTTTAGCATTATTACCATCTCTTTTTGGAGTAGGGTTTTTTCCATGTGGTTTTCTCTATTTCTCCTATTTTTAGAGATTTGGTTGTGCTTGGTTACCTCATCAAGCCTTGTTGTGGGGACCCAAATTTACTTTCAGTAGTAGTTTCTAAGTTCTTAGCTACTCCTAAGTTTATCTTAAGGGGGGGGGGGGGGTGTTAGATTAATAAAGTATTTACTTATTAATTAAATCATATTGATTTAATTATTAAGTTACTTATTATCTCTAGTTTACTTAAGCTAAAATTTGGGCATATAATAATTAATTCTTTTATTAATTATTATCATTCAACCTAGTTTAGTTACCTTTTAGGGTTTTGATCTCCTTTATAAGGATGATCTCTCATTATAATTATTCATTCATTCACTTCTAATAATAGAAATTTATGTTTTTTATTATCAAGAATGTTTCATCTGTGGATCTATCAATTCAAACCTCCATAGCTTTTGCTTCTCTGTATCCTGTGACAAGTGTTTGCATGGAGGTGACTCTTTGGAGCTGTGGGGTTGAGAATTCATCAACTTCAACAAATAAAATTAATATAAAGGTCATAAAATTAATTAATTAACATGTCACAATAACCATGTAACCAACTAAACTCCAACAAAGTTAATAGAGGCAATTATGCTTAACCAGTCCAAGTATCCCAAAAAGAAAAGTATAGAAAAGACAATATGATCATTGAAAACATGAACCAATCAACATGCAACTAAACTAAATTATAAAATTGTCATCAAATAAAAGGACCACAAGAAGGGCTTACACAATATCCACACTTAAGAAATATCAGTGAACCAAAGCTGGACATCCCAAAAAACTAGCCAAAAAATCAAGGATGTCATTGATCTTCAATTAAAATGATAGAAAGCAATGAATTAGGTGGGCCTCAACATGATCTCCTATCAACAATTATCAAGGATTTTGAGGGTGTCATCAAACTTTTGGGGCCAAGTGAATTCAATGTTTGGTACCTACAAGCATAATAAGAAAGAACACACAAACATGTGTGTGTGTGTGTGTGTGTGTGTGTGTGTGTGTGTGTGCATGCCTGCGTGCCTGCGTGTGTGTGTTTGTGTGTGTGTGCATGTGCGTGTGCGTGTGCGTGTGCGTGTGCGTGTGCGTGTGCGTGTGCATGTGCGTGTGCGTGTGTGTGTGTGTGCGTGTGTGTGTGTGTGTGTGTGTGTGTGTGTGTGTGTGTGTGTGTGTGTGTGTGTGTGTGTGTGTGTGTGTGTGTGTGTGTGTGTCTGTGTGTGTGTATTTTTGTGTGTGTGTGTGTGAAGGAAGCAAATACAAAAAATAACAAGGATTGAGACTAGTGTAGATCTAACAAGTTGAGTGACTACAATTTTATCCCTCTCCATATATACAAGTCATAGATATGAACGGTCACACATACACATATGACATGAATAGTGCTAGCATAATAAAGAGTTAGACTATAATTACATGTGAAGAAAGTGAATACATTAATTTTAATCATTATGCAATCAAGGGTTATCCCCATAATCATAAAACAATAATCATTAAAGAGAATCTTTAAAAATAATCATAATCAAGTAAAGAGAAGATGAATAATTATCATAACCATATTTATGTATTGATCAAAGCATAACCACCAAAGTTTCATAATCAACACCTAAATCTATCGAGTGAGATAAATGGTTCATAAAATGTAATCATAATTATAAAGAATAAAATATGAATAATGACCATATATATGTATTATCATCATAAAAACATTCATGTATTGATCAGAGCATAACTGCCAAAGCATCATAATTAACACCTAAAGCCACCAAGCAAGATAATCACAATATAACATATGTATTATCCCCATAATCATTTTGGTACATAACCTACACACTTCCTTAAATAGTTTCTAGTACAAATTGGCATGCTTACCAATGTACTTTTTGGTACTTGTATGTGTGTTTCCTGATGTAGTTTGGCATGAATCCTGAGGTAGTTTTTTATTTTACCCTTCTAGCTCTTTTTTCACCTACATGTATTTTTTGGTCGTAACTTGCTCATCCGAACTCTATGTTTTGTAAACAAAATATCATCAAAAAGTTGATTTCGAGCCTTTCGTGATGGTGTAGTTCATTTGGACTTTTGATGCTATTTGGTTGCTAGTTTATGCAGTCAAAGTCAAAGGTTCTATTTTGCACTCCAAGAGACATATCTTGAGACATTCTATTTTCCAAATTCTACTTCATGCACATCCCATTTGGTTTTTAGTTTTTTTTGTATTTTGGTGGATATCTTGGTTGTTTCAGGTTTAGAGATCAATTTTCTTGCTTCAGATGATTTTTCATGGGTTGTATTATCTCTTGTATCATCATTTTGTCTCTTTTGATCTTTGTTAACATCCTTTTGTATATTTTTGCAAATGCACTGAGATAAAGTGTTAGTCTATTGCATTTTGAGATCTTGCACATCTTTGTATTTTTTTGTACTCACACTATATTATAAAGTGCCTTGGTAGGTTTCATGTTGGCCATATTTGTCATCTTCCTTTGTCAAGTGAGTGATCCTTCCATGAAATTAGCCTCATGATGTGTCAGTGATAGGTGTCATATAGGTGTTTGTACTTCTTTTACACTCTCGATGTTCCTAGTTCTTTATTTTGCATGAGATATTGCATTTAGTCTTAGTGTTCATGTCTTACCTCTCAGCATTATAGGGGGTTATGTTGGCTCTATTACTTTCTTGGTTTGATGGAGTGAGCTATGTACTCAATATTTGGTCCTATGGTTGGATACTTATGCATTTTGGTGAGATGGATCATTTACCATATAGACATTCTATCATTCCTATTTTTGGAGGCCATGAAGATACCTTACATCTTTGATCGATTATCTCTTCAGACTTAGTCTTCTACTTGGTCATGTTCTACACAGTGCATGTTCTTTAGATTAGTAGTTTGACAGTGTTCACAGCTTCATGCTTTAGTGGTGTTCTTCATGATCATCTTTTGTTCCTATCTTCTAAGACATTCTATAGTTTGTAGGCTTCTTTAGTCCTTCACTAGTTTTTTCAGCATTATTTTCATCTCTTTTTGGAGTAGGGTTTTTTCCATGTGTTTTTCTCTATTTCTCCTCTTTTTAGAGATTTGGTTGTGCTTGGTTACCTCATCAAGCCTTGTTGTCGAGACCCAAATTTACTTTCAGTAGTAGTTTTTAGGTTTTTAGCTACTCCCTAAGTTTATCTTAAGGGGGGGTGTTAGAGTAATAAAGTATTTACTTATTAATTAAATCATATTGATTTAATTATTAAGTCACTTATTATCTCTAGTTTTTAAAAGCTAAAGTTTGGGCATATAATAATTAATTCTTTTATTAATTAGTATCATGCAACCTAATTTAGTTACCTTTTAGGGTTTTGATCTTCTTTATAAAGATGATTCATTTTTGTAATTATTCATTCATTCACTTTTGGTAATAGTAATCTATTTTTTTTCTCATCAAGAATATTTTATCCATGGATCTATGAATTCAAGCCTCCATAGCTTTTGATTCTCTCTATCTATGATAGGTGTTTGCATGCAGGTAACTCTTTGGAGCTATGGGGTTGAGTTTTCATCAACTTCAACAAATAAAATTAATATAAAGGTCATAAAATTAATTAATAAACATGTCACAATAACTATGTAACCAACTAAAGTCCAACAGAGTAAATAGAGGCAATTATGCCTAACCAGTCTAAGTATCCCAAAAAAAAAACATGCAGGTAGTTTTTAGGTTTTTAGCTACTCCTTAAGTTTATCTTAAGGGGGTTTGTTAGAGTAATAAAGTATTTACTTATTAATTAAATCATATTGATTTAATTATTAAGTCACTTATTATCTCTAGTTTTTAAAAGCTAAAGTTTGGGCATATAATAATTAATTCTTTTATTAATTACTATCATGCAACCTAGTTTAGTTACCTTTTAGGGTTTTGATCTTCTTTATAAAGATGATTCATTTTTGTAATTATTCATTCATTCACTTTTGGTAATAGTAATCTATGTTTTTTCTCATCAAGAATGTTTTATCTATGGATCTATGAATTCAAGCCTCCATAGCTTTTGATTCTCTCTATCTATGATAGGTGTTTACATGCAGGTAACTCTTTGGAGCTATGGGGTTGAGTTTTCATCAACTTCAACAAATAAAATTAATATAAAGGTCATAAAATTAATTAATAAACATGTCACAATAACTATGTAACCAACTAGAGTCCAATAGAGTAAATAGAGGCAATTATGCCTAACCAGTCCAAGTATCCCAAAAAAATAAGCATACAAGTAGTTTTTAGGTTTTTAGCTACTCCCTAAGTTTATCTTAAGGGGGGGTTTTAGAGTAATAAATTATTTACTTATTAATTAAATCATATTGATTTAATTATTAAGTCACTTATTATCTCTAGTTTTTAAAAGCTAAAGTTTGGGCATATAATAATTAATTCTTTTATTAATTATTATCATGCGACCTAGTTTAGTTACCTTTTAGGGTTTTGATCTTCTTTATACAAATGATTAATTTTTGTAATTATTCATTCATTAACTTTTGGTAATAGTAATCTATGTTTTTTCTCATCAAGAATGTTTTATCTATGGATCTATGAATTCAAGCCTCCATAGCTTTTGATTCTCTCTATCTGTGATAGGTGTTTGCATGCAGGTAACTCTTTGGAGATATGGGGTTGAGTTTTCATCAACTTCAAAAAATAAAATTAATATAAAGGTCATAAAATTAATTAATAAACATGTCACAATAACTATGTAACCAACTAAAGTCCAACAAAGTAAATAGAGGCAATTATGCCAAACCAGTCCAAGTATCCCAAAAAAATAAGCATAGAAAAGATAATACGATCATTGAAAACATGAACCAATCAAAATACAAATAAACTAAATTATAAAATTGTCATAAAATAAAAGGACCTTAAGAAGGGCTTACACCATATCCACGCTTAAGAAATTATCAGTGAACCAAAGCTAGACATCCTAACAAACTAGCCAAAAAATCAAGGACGTCATTGATCTTCAATTAAAATGATAAAAAGGAATTAATTAGGTGGGCCTCAACATGATCTCCTATCAACAACCATCAAGGATTTTGAGGGTGTCAGCAAACTTGGGGAGCCAAGTGAATTCAATGTTTGGTACCTACAAGCATGATAAGAGAGAACACACACATGTGTGTGTGTGTGTGTGTGTGTGTGTGTGTGTGTGTGTGTGTGTGTGTGTGTGAAGGAAGAAAATACAAAAAATAATAGGGATTGAGACATAGTGTAGATCTAACTAGCTGAGTGACTACAATTTTATCCCTCTCCATACATACAAGTCATAGATATGAACAGTCATACATATACATATGACATGAATAGTGCTAGCATAATAAAGAGTTAGAGTATAATTACATGTGAAGAAAGTGAATACTTTAATTTAAATCATTATGTTATCAAGGGTTATCCCCATAATCATAAAACAATAATCATTAAAGAAACTCCAAAAAAAAATCATAATCAAGTAAAGAGAACATGAATAATTATCATAACCATATTTATGTATCAAGCAGAGCATAACCACCAAAGTTTCATAATCAACACCCAAATCCATCAAGTGAAATAAATGGTTCATAAAATTTAATCATAATTATAAAGAATAAAACATGAATAATGACCATATATATGTATTATGATCATAACAACATTCATGTATCAATCAGAGCATAATTGCCAAAGCATTGTAATCAACACCTAAAGCCACCACCAAGCAATATAAATAGTTCATAAAAAGTAATCATTATTATAGAGAAGAAATCACAAATAATGACCATATAAATTTCTTATGTATCCATCAAAGCATGTAACATCTAACATCCTAACTACACACACCGAGATCCTAAAAGATCCTCGACACCTAAGTAAAGATTAAAACACATTAAAAGTACCATTAACCATAAACAATATACATAATAATATCAAGATGTTTATCATTAGGATCATCATCAAGTACTAGATTATGAATTCATTATAAATAAGGTAGTGGAGTAGATCACACAAGTATGTCAATGCAAGCACCCAATATAGGGTCATAATCACAAAAGAAGGAAGATAAATATATAGGATCTTATATCATTCAAGAAACTCCAATCAATAGTAACAAAATAAAGCTAGGGTTAGAGAGGTGTTACACTTTGGCCATGCAAATTCTTCTTTGCACGTGATCAAATATTTTGATGCAATAATTTAGATTTAACATAAAAACCCAAAATGAAATCATGAAAGATAAACTCTTATGTTGTAAATGTTGTATTTCACTATGTTGTTTGAATGAGAAGAAGAAAAAGGACTTGGACATGAATGTAGTTCTATCTCCTTCCATGAAAGAAAAAATCCATTGATTGTTGTTGAATGAGGGAAAGAAGCTTGACCCATGAAGAACACCTTTAATGCTTAAATCTTGAATGTTGGATTTTTTTGACTTCAAATATTGAATTTGATTGATCGACAATAATGGGATAGTTTTCTTTATGGACTTGATCCCCAAATAAGGAGAGATAGGGTGTTTATATACTTCATCCAACATCTTGAGGTTAAAACTCAAAAAGGATGACCATGCATTCAAATACCCCATTAACTCATAGAGATGGGATCTTAGTTCCAATTTTAGTGTAATCTTTGGGAGCACAACTCCCTGCATGTTATGTTCTACCCAATCAAAGCTCAATTTAGGACCATAGGTACCAGACAATTAGGGGAATTTAAATTATAAGATATAACTAATTTTAAGTTTTAGATAGAACATGAAGGCCACAAATGGTAATAGGGCCTATGTGATGAAATAATTACTAGATTAGAGGAAAAATAGAGCACATTTAGAATTAAGGGCTTACCTTGATTTCAAACAAAATTGAATTGATAGAGGGCTTATTTTTTAATTTAGGTGCTCATTAAGTATCATATGAAGTTCTACTATGAAAACACATCGAGGTGTGTGTTAAACAATAATGAAATTGTAAGTGCCACATATTTGGTGCTTACGATTTATGAGAATACAATATCGATGAGTACATGGGATCAAGTGATGGGGTGACTGTAAAGGACTAAATATTGAGTGATCCTTGTGAGAAATCAACATATAAGATTTTATCTATTAATATATCCAATTATAATGATTTACTGATTAAAACGATATCAATGTAATGTCTTTCTATGCATGTAATTGCACAATTTTAAATTATAGTATCAGAATAGTCATATAACAACTAATTACGATTAATCCCACTTGGGTTCAAGGATAAATTAGAAGCTAGATAAAGTAGATTAAAGCCACAATTACAATAGTAAATTAGATCAGTGATAACACTTACAATACCAAACCTAAAAAGAAACAATAATCTAAAAGCTAAAAGTGTTCTAGCCAAAAATAATGTTGAATAACATGGATCGGTTTCTACAAATGTAATTATATTGTCACTATAATAGACATGTTAAATGCATATCCCAGTCTCTTACAAATATAAGAGTAGGAGACATGTCTCATGAAGAGACATGTCTCTATGATGAATCATTATTAGTTAATATATGTCAATATATATTAACAATATAAATCACAATATAACAGTTGTATTATATATAATATATATGTATAATATATTATATATGTGTGTGGCATTATATATATATATATATATATATATATATATATATATATATATATATATATATATATATATATATATATATCAACATTGTATCGTACGATTAAATCAATCCAACTGTAGCTATAATCTGAACACTCCCTCTTAGCTAGGGAGGATTTGTTATGGAACACAATATGCTCTCAAGAATATGGAGATATATCATCTCAATGTGATATTCCTGGAATGGCATATCTACGAATATCAACATAGATCCAACAACACACACATATATATATCTTAACATATATTACATATGGGATTCACTTCAATTCACTATGAGGCTAAATTTCTCAACACTCACACTTTAGCAAAGAGAGAACTAAAGAAATTATAATACAAGATTTGAACACCACCTTAAGTGTGGTCTACAATAGATTTAAGTTATGGTGTCTGGCAAGATCTGGCCCAAAGAGCCATAACAATTTGATTTTCATGGTGTCTAGAAAAATCCAGGTTGAAGAACCATGATGAGTTGATTATCAAGGTGTCCAGCAAAATGTGGTTCGAGGAACCATGATAAGTTGGTTATCAAAGTGCCCAGCAAAATTCGACCTAAAGAACCATGATAACACTTGCTCCAACATATTTTGGTGTTAGGAGATAGATCAACTATTGATAAAGTTGTCACCTTACAATAATAACCTTATGTTTGATATGTTCATTATCATGACCTTCTATTTATATATGTCAATGAAACATCATCACCTTTCATTACATATCATATGTGAAATAGTAACCACCATGGACCAGGTCAGAGGGTGGTACAAAGGATTTCACCTCAATTCTATCGCATAGAGAAGAATGCATTACAATAAATTTTACTTAGAAATTCTCATCACAAAGAATATATCATTTACAAAGGATTGCACCTCAAACTTCTCCCTCTAGTCAGGTCCTCTAGCTACTTATTCAGAAGCTCTCTTCACCCAAGGACGCATTGTTGAACTCACTCTAAATTTGGTATCAATCTTTTAATTTTCTAGTGATAAGTTGCCAATTTATCATGATGTACATAGGGGTAGGACCATTAGAATCATGCATTCACGCACATGTGTTCCTATGAATATCAATCTTTCATGTCAGACTCCCTCTTAATGGAAGAGTACCCATAATCTCAATCATCAAAGATATTTTCTTCAAGGGCCTCACTTTATCTAGCAAGGTCATCGAATAACTAATTAATTCTAGACCAAATCTTCTTTGGAGCTATTGTCATAAAATTGAGTTATGCACAATAAGTGTAAAGTATACAGCCATCTCTTCTTGCAAGAACATCTCTAGAGACAAGGGAAAAGATCAAGGAAAATAACTCTTTATAGTACATATAGAAATACAAATAAGAGAGAGACTATAATAAGTAGATAAATGTCATACTTAAGGATAAGAAACACTTATCTGCACAACTTTAATACAAATTGCTTCAATGAAGGTCCATTTACATCAATTTAGAAATATTTTTCTCAAATTGTTCGACAAACATCTCCCCTTTGAATCTTCTCCCCACTAAGGATGGTTCGAATTGAAAAATCAATTAGATTCTATTCTTTGATATCTCCCCTATAGGGATGGTTCAAGTGGGAATGAAACATTGGTTATAATATCTCCCACAATGTAAAATTCTCACTCTTATATAATTGAACAATTTGCATTATATCAAATTTGGCAAACTTCCTTTTTTTTTGTTTTTGTTATTCCTTCTTATACGATCTCAATCATACTAGATTAGTCAATTTTTCGAAGCAATGTTGAATGATGATTCATTAATGTGATGCCATAGTCAGATTGAAGATTTACTCATGATACTATTCTTGACACCAATTTTAGATATTCACTTAGTTTAATGTTCAATGGCATCTTATGCATATCGCTAGGTAATGAATTCACACTCCTAATATGAATGATTGTTTTGTCAATAATGAAAAGGGCTTGTGATTAATATCTTATTTGCATCCATAATAATAGGAACTAAGTCTTCATCTGGTCACCACTTGTATTAGAACTTGGGCAAGAATAAAGGATTCCCAATAAAATAAAATATTATTTCCTCCCTGTTGGTGTAAATAAGTATTTACTTATTACACTTACTTAAGTTTACTTAGGTTAATGCATTATTTTACATTATTTTATTATTTATTTAGGTGAGACACTTAGGATTTTGTGTACTCTAATGAGTTACACAACTCTAATTATGCACATGGTGTCTACAACACAGGAGTTCACTTCATTCACTCAATTGTCATGTTGACAACATAGTTATCTGCACCCCTCATTTAGCACATGTTGTCCACACCACTGATTTGTGTGCTACACCATTGTAGGCTTATCCTCACATCATCGCACTTAATTTTGTGCTTAATGGAGGATAACCCATATCTGGTGGACATGTGCCTGGTTGTATGACTTATCATGTTGCTGACTTTTATGCATTCTAGAAGCTCTCCTGAGGCCTTTATATATAGGCACTCCTAGTCTACTCTCAAGCTGGCATATTGAATGAATATCATCATTCTGATCATACTCTCTCTATTGGTCTACTATCTGCTTGTGTTTGAGTTCCTTGGTCTTGGGTGAATTCTAGACTAAGCCAAATTCTTATATGGTATCAGAGCTGAGGGAGATTCTCTATACATAGCCGTTCAAGACCGTTCATGCTTCAGCACCTCGACATGAATCTGAAGGATCCATAGAAATTGGGAGCATCTAGAGCCAGATCTAGCCTCACTATTGCGTTTGGAGCATTGATTCGGTGAAGATTGACTATAAATTTTCCTATATTGGGTGAAAGTTGATCATGAGGCAAAAAAAATTTGCAAATCTGAACCTGGAGACCCCAATTCGCAATTCAAAGCTGACCCCATCAAATCTGAGTATTAAGTAGCGGTAAAGCACATGCCTTAACCGAATTCCTCTCTCACCAATGTTCACATATCATCCATCGACGGGCGGCCAAGCTCCACCGGCGCAACAATACTTCATTTCTAATTCTCGCACGCAGTGTCTTTTATATTACTTTCAAACCTGCGCCCCCACGAATGTGGGACAAAACATTTAGAAAACTGGTGAACTAAAACATATCCTAATGTCATTTTCAAATGCTCTGGCAACTGTCAAAATAGTCATTCCTGGCACTTGGCATTTCTTTTGCCCATGCGACATAATTCACCTGGTCCACATGGCTAAATAGTCATTCACCTGCCTGCCCAAACAAAAATGTTGCCCTCTATGCCCAAATCCACCCAGGGACACGCATCACCATTCCTTACCTCCAAGTGGTCGCAAACCCCAGCTATCCTTGCTTGACACATGGAGAAATTTTATTACCCCACGTGGATGACTGTCTACATTAGCAACTTGTCTGATTAGCAGTGACAGGGCTGCCACACAAGCAGTCATGTTAGATCCATGTCATCCGCTCATGCCAGCCTTTCTGTACATTCCGTACAGATCCGTACAGTACGGCGATACATGTCATCAAGGCACAATTTTTTTGCTGACATCATCATTTCACTATCTTAAAATTGATGGTCATTTGACCATTATTCGTGGGCATTTTGAACTACTACGATGGTCATATGACCTTCAAATTTAACCTCATCATTTGCCGATACAACCCCTCTCCAGATTGATTTTGGTTTTTGCAGTCCGACTTCAGGAGGCCATAACTCGGACATCCTAACTCCAAATCAAGTGCAATTTTTTTTGAAATTGGGTAGAATTTCATAAAAATTCAATGGTGCAGCTTTTTTCTAGTTTTGGTGCATGGATTTGTTGGAATTTACATTTTTAGGTGACTATCATAATCTTATATTTTGCAACTTCAAACGCTCTGTACGAGCACATCTGCAGTCGAAAACATGTTCTATTTTTTTTGAAGTGCATTATTTTTTGTCTAATTTTTAGATCCTCAATCAGATTCTAGGGTTGTGTGGATAAAAGTGTCACTTTCAACAATAGGTCCTTTCTTTGCTTTGTAATGCTTCAAAATTGTAGCACATTGTAAAGTTCCAAATTTGTAATCGTTTTAGAGGTTGTAACAAGCAAAATCAGAAGTCCACGAAGGCCAAAATTGGCAAGTGGCCCATTGGAATCGCACTACTAATAAAGTTCCCAAAGCATCTATTTTGGGGGGGTTTCTTGATTTAGTGGGGGGGGGGGGGGGGGGGGGGGGGGGGTGTTCTTGGTGTTGTGTTCTCTCTTTTCTGCACTTTTCTTTCATTTTCTGCATTATGGGCAACCTTAAGTCTCCTAAATTAACTCCTTATAACTATGCTATGTGGTCAATCAAAATGTGGTAACACTTAATGCATAATGGAGTTTCACAATATGTAGATGGTACTCTTCCTAAACCAGTAGATGATAAAGTTTTAGCAAGTGATATTTCAGCTTGGGTAGCAATGGATAGGAAAGCCCTAGGTGATATATGTTTGGGGTTAGATGATAAGATCATGTATCAAATCAAGAAGTGTTCTACATCCAAAGAAGCTTGGTATACCCTCAAAAACCTTTATGATAAAGTGTCTAAAGAGGATGTGTTCAAAATTGAAGATGATCTTGTCTCCTTAGATCTTAAGTCATATGATTCAATATAGGATTTCATCATCAAGGTGAATGAACTAAGGACAAAGCTTACTGATTGTGGGAGTTCTATCAAAGATGACAGACTGATCTATCTCATACATAACAAGCTACCATCGAAATATTCCACATTTGTATCTTCTTTTAACACCTCAAAGACAACCTTAGGGTCTACCTACAAGAAAGTCACTTTTGATGAATATGCTAATATGTTGGATACTAAATAAAAGAAGTTGAAATCAATGGGGATTCTCAAATCACCTATGTCTAAAGCATTGGTGGCCAATGATGGTTCTCAAAATTCAGCTAGACAATCTTCAAATAAAGGATAGGGTAAGAAGAAATGGAAGAGAAAATCTAAGAATGTAGAAAAGACAACACCACAATCCAATCAACAAGGCAAGTCCTCAAATTCCAACAAGAAGGACAACAACAATAAAGAGAAGAAGAAGTGTGCTTATTGCAAGAAATCAGGTCATGAAGAGCATGAGTGTTATCTTAAAAAGATTGATGAATTGACCAACATCATGAAGAGACATAATGTTCTATTGCCTAATGCTTATAAGGATAAAGGGTCTTCTTCATATTCGAAGGGCAAAGGGCAAGCACTCATGGAAAATTTAAACTCTTCAAAGGAATGGATATTTGACTCAGGTGCCTCATATCATATGGGTTCTTCAAAGGAGAATTTTTCTTCAATGAAGTAGTCCAAGGTACCACACATCTTCATGGGACATGATAGAAAAATGGAAGTTGAAGGGAAAGGAAACATGGAAATGGAAAATGGAGAGTTTCAAGATGTTCTCTATGTTCTAAACCTAAGTTCAAATCTCCTATCAATCTACCAAATCACTCACCTCAAAGATGGACATAGATTTGAGTTCCTTTCAAACTCAGTAAAGGTGCACAGTCTAAAAGATGATTCCTTGGTTGTAGTGGGAAAAGTGAATCATAACAAAAGGTTGTACTCGTTCTCTCATTTTGTGCCCAAGTCTTCTTCAAAGGCCTTGTTATCACAATCAAATTCAAACATGCAATTATGGCATCAGCAATATGGTCATCTTGACTTCCGCTACCTTCAACAACTTTGCACATACAAAATGGTCAAAGGTCTACCTCAAATCAACTTTTCTAAGGGTGAATGTTCAACAGATTCAGTGGATATACATCCAGAGGGGAAGTTACAGAGAGGGAAGTCTTCAAGAGCACCAGGTGTTCTACAAGTGGTTCACATGGTATTTGCAAGTCCTTTTGCATTCAGCCAGGGTCTCTACATACTAACTTTCATTGATGACTTTTCAAGGTTCACTTGGGTCTATTCTCTTCATAACAAGAATGAAGTGTTGGACAAGTTTCTAGCCTTCAAGACTCATGTAGAACGTAAATCCAGAAAGGCCATCAAAGTACTCTGAATGGACAATGGAAGCATGTATGTGAACAAAAGACTTATGGACTTTTGCAGACTCGAGGAAATTGATCTTCAAACTCCTTCAACATTCAGTATGCATAAGACAAATGTTGTAGCATTGAGGATCTGAACTCTTAAGTCTATGGCAAGTTGCATGATACAAGCCAAGTCTCTTGATCCATCATTAGAAGTCGAAGCAATCTCTAGTGCCACTCACATTCTTAATCATTCTCCTCATCCAACCTTAGACAGAAAAATTCCTTTTGAGGCATGGTGCGGCAAAAAACCTATTGTGACACACTTCAGATTCTTTAGTTGTCATGCATGGGCAAACAGATCTTCTAGGGAATGCAAGGCACAATCACCTTGACCTTGTACCTTCATTGGTTATGAAGATAGTGTGAAGGCATATAGACTTCTAGATCCTAAGACACATCAAATATTTGTGGAGAAGGATGTATACTTTGAGGAAAGTTCACCAAGCTAGTCCTCTAATCCTCTATGCACATCATACAGTGTGGAAACTGATAGTGACACCAGGGATAGTGCTTCAACAAATTCAAACACGTGGGGTTCTATCAACAATTGCAACGAGAGGTCACTACATCAGTTCAGTCCATATGCATATATCACCACAGTGATAGGTCTAGAATAGCAAGGTACATCTAGTCTTCCAGGTACAGGTTTAGTGACAGATTTGGGGGACAGTATTGATGATCTACCTCTTCTTCTTGATGAAGAAATACCTTCTTTAGTTGTCATGAGGGCTTCATTCAACTCTCTTGTCCATTCTCTACATGATCAATCGTTACAGGTTGAAGTGATTGTGGATAATTGTGATCAACAGTTGTAGAAGGGTTCTTCATTAGTTGCAGAGTCAGATAATTCTTTGAGACAAGTTCTTCAGCCACTTGAGTAGGTTTCAGAGATATCACTTATCCATGGGATTCTTTCCACACACAGTAGAAGCATCTCATTTGTACCCTTGGCATTGTTTCTTCCTAAGGGGAGGAACACCATTCTGTAGTCTTGGATCAACTTCTTCATCGGAGCACTCACTGTTCGGCATTCTTCTTTGGTGGAGGGGGGGGGGGGAGCCTATTTTGTCTCTCTTCCTCTTCTCATCATTCTCTTATGTATATACTGGATGTATGTCGTAATGGGGGATCTTGATTACTCCATCCGTCCATGCATCCCTATTTATCTCTCTTTTTGGGGGAGGGTTTTTCCCATGAGGTTTTCCCTCTTTCTCCACTTTATGGGAGATTGCATATCATTATGTACATGGGTACCTAACAAGGCCTAGTAGCCGGGACCCATTATGCATTGCATCCTAGATTTCGTAAGCTTAAGGGCATTCCCCTAAGTTGCACTTAATGGGGGGTATTGGTGTAAATAAGTATTTACTTATTACACTTACTTAAGTTTACTTAGGTTAATGCATTATTTTATTATTTATTTACGTGAGACACTTAGGAGTTTGTGTACTCTCATGAGTTACGGAACTCTCATTATGCACATGGTGTCTACAACATAGGAGTTTGCTTCATTCACTAAGTAGTCATGTTGACAACACAGTTATCCGCACTCCTCATTTAGCACATGTTGTCCACACCACTGATTTGCATGCTACACCATTGTAGGCTTATCCTCACATCATCGCACTTAATTATGTGCTTAATGGAAGATAACCCATATTTGGTGGACATGTGCCTAGTTGTATGACTTATCATGTCGCTAACTTCTATGCATTCTAGAAGCTCTCGTAAGGCCTTTATATATAGGCACTCCTAGTGTACTCTCAAGCTGGCATATTGAATGAATATCGTCATTCTGATCATACTCTCTCTATTGGTCTACTGTGTGCTTGTGTTTGAGTTCCTTGGTCTTGGGTGAATTCTGGCCTAAGCCAAATTCTTACATTCCCAATGCATGAAAGAGTAAGTTCACAATATATTTTATCCTGAACTTTGCTACCACGGAAGTATATAGGTTGGCAATATATAGATACTCAATATTATATGCATCCATTAATACCAAATATATTTCAACTCAATCTTCTTTCTTAATAATATTAGATTATCATGTGCATTTTAGGAGACATTTATGTGGGTTGTCATTGTTGATACTTGTCGAATATTCAAAATAGAAAAGGATTTGAATTCATTCCCATGACTCATTCAATCAAAACTTATCATGTGAGCCTCTGTCCTTTGTTGTAGTTGACATCATCAATATACTACACACCATTGGGTTATCTAATTTTACCCATCTCCATATTACCTTAACTTCCCACCAAACATGCTTGTATTATCATTTGTCCATGTGTATGTAACCTTGTACGTCATTTCATTTCCTTAGTATTGATTTTAGTTGATTATTCCACCAAAAAGCAATGTATACATTCCTTCCTCTTTCTTCCCCACATAGGCAGGAAGTCATAAAGAAACAAGCCTTGTTATTTGTGTGACACCTTTGATGGTACAAAAGATTATATCTACACAAGAAAATATTGAATCACCGCTTTAATCTCCACTTTGTATCATATATTTAAGTTAGATCTCCCCCATACAATATGGGTGTAACACATACATCTTCACCCTTCAAATATAATTTCTTTGATAGTATTGGGTGGTTTCATTTCACTAACACTCACACAAATTATCAAGTTTCCTGTTTATTATGTCAGCATTACAAAATTGAGAAGTTTGTTTCCTATTTATTGCACCGAATCAGTGGGAATATTTTTATATCTATTTGTTTAATATATTTCATTTACCTCCTTAGCACTCTGTGAATATAGAACGTCTAGTTCTCTTTATATATTTCTCAAGTATGTGGTGGGTCCACCTTGTCCATTCATCCCTCCTTATGTGCTATTTACTTCCAATCATAATTCCATGCAATCGATGTCCTTTACTTACGTTGACCCTCATTTAACATTGGCATTGGCTAATCTTTAGACAAAATGCACAAAAGACAACAATAAAAAATGTCAAACATGATTCTTTTTTAAAAACACAGCAAAATTTTCTCAAAAAACATGTTGTTTTCAATCACAAAAAATATAGATCATGAAGATCAAATGTTGAAAATTTCAAAAAATTTCATTGTGTTTTCATTTTTTGAAATTTAGGCAATGGTGCAATTTGTAGGGAGGATCGTCACATCCTTTTAACATTTTTTTCTACACCTTATTTCTAAATCACGATCTTAATGGTTTCCTATTTATCTTTCTAATGTTGATCTAGATATAATTAGGCAATGCCATTATCTAAAATGCTTCCATCATTAATCTCAACCAAATTGTGGCAGAGAAAATCAAGAACATGAGAACACCAATTTGAGGTGGCATGTACCATGGGAATATTTGGTGACTGGTGAGACAATGGATCAGCTAATGCATCCAACTTTTGACACACGACTTCTAGAAAATTCGTCAATATTTAAAGAATGTCCTTCAAAACCCACAGAGGAATTTTCTTTTCACATAAAAGAATATCATTCATTAATCCTCCCCTCATGAGACTTTGTACATTGATATCAAAACTGCATCGTAATTTCATGAGGATACTTCCTTTTTACTTTTAGTGCATTTATTTATACTATATTGAATTTTTATATTATCTTATGTATATGTGCAACATATTCTCCAATATACTCATCTCCCCTCTAATCCATGTTTGGTTACAACTGAAAACATTTTATGTAATTGGGATTTGGTAAGAGGTGAGCTTCAATGCAGAGATGTTTGGAAATAAAATATCTCTCCTTATCATATATCAAGCTTATAATAATAGATTGCTCAATATATCTGCTACTAGAACTTCACTTCATTGTATCATACAAGATTTCTATAATCTTTCCTTATCCTTTCTAACATTTGCAATTTGGCTCTAATACTATGTTGAGTAACATGGATTGATTTCCGCAAATGTAATTATATTGTCATTGTTATAGATATGTTCCAAATGCATATCCCAATCTCTTATAAATATAAGAGTAAAAGACATGTCTCTATGATTAATCATTATTAGTTAATATATATATGAACAATATAAATCACAATATAACATATGTATTATATATAATATATATGTATAATATTATAGATATATGTAGCATAATTATAATATTATATATATGATAAATATATCAACATTGTATCTTACGATTAAATCAATCCGACTATAGCTATAATCTTAACAAATAAGATGTTTATGAATGTAAATGAATCTAGAGTCAATGAAATCAATCAAATTTATGGGTTGAGAAATATAATTAACATGGCCACACAAAAGGTCTAAAATAGAATGTGAAAATGCAAAAGATTAGCTTTTCACTATTTCAATGATATATCTGACTCCCTTTTATTGTATTTTATATGATAACTAATGTTTATGCCCACACATTCTTAAAATCATGTCTCTTCAAATTCTTAAAATCATGCCTCTTCTTGGTTAGCTTTTCTACAAAATACAATGTAAACATACTCAATATCGAATTCCCTGCTCTTGTGAGAGTCCCTAGTCTTGTGAGAGTAAAGTCACATCTATTTAACATTTAGGAAGCACACATAAACTAGTTAAAATGAAACAAAACCACTTCATTTTTCCTAAAAAAATCAAACCATTGAGTAGTAGGAACAAGATTGCATTAACAATGACATGGAAGATAAATATAGATCTTAATAAATAAGGGTTATATATTTAATAGGTTAATTACACACGATAAAAGTATAAGTGGTTTTAGGTTTTGTCATAAGAAGCTCTTGCTTAATATTAAAGTTACAAAACAAAAAAATATCATGTGTATAGCTAGGGATCTAGAAGAACATCTATACTGTGGATTATGATAAATATGAAATGAATGTATGAGGATGTAATCATCATGAAGATCTCATATAAGGAAAATTTCATGTAGGAACAAACATAAAAATAGCTAGTTAAGTTGCAACAATTATAATTATATGCCTTAATTAGCTTGCCTACAATTTTTTCTTATTTCTCCATTATTCGAAGAGGGAGGTAGATTACCTAGCTTGATCATGGACTCAATTAAGCTAAAAAAAAAAGCAGACTCATCTCGGCTAAAAAAATACACCAAGTCTCTAGTTTCTCCTAGAGTGGAGAAGAGAACTTGGTCTGAATTGAGCAAGCCTCGTCCTAGCACCAAGTTCTTAAAGTAACTATTATCAAATTTTGTGGGAGATCCCACATCAAGATCAAGGGTCACATTCTCATCCACCCCATGAGGGCATTGCATGTCTAGATAGTTTCTATATTCATGATCTATTGTTGGATCGGGATGACCTGATCCACTTTGGTTGTAAAGCCTGAACATAATAGAAAAACATCTCCCCTTTCCAATTGTATGAGTCCCTGAAAAACAATGCATTTTAACATTAATTCATATATATATATCTTCTTAAATAAAACAAAACAAACCCCAAATTATCATAATATTTATTAATGAAATATCTAACTTTAAAACGTCAGAATAGATAGAAATATAAGCTACATAAGGCCAAGTTTAAGATCTCTATCCATTGCTATGTTTAACAAACAAATAGCAACATAATTAAAAAATGTAGTAGGGAGGATGAAAATATATTTATTGTGCTGTTATCAAGCAAATCAATATTTTAACTAAATCGACTCAAACTATGTAAGCGGTTGCACAGTTCAAAACCAAATATGATTATTGCCCTTTTGCCTAAAGGTAACGCTCGGATCTCCCAAGCGTTAAGAATACCACTTCGAGGCAGAATACCACTTCGAGAGTTAAGAATGTCCTCTCACATTTCATCAGTAATTGATCGTGGCCACCTCTATCACAGCTGGAATGAACTTTGAATTTTCTAAGGGAAAAGCATATATTGTTACATGAATAACATCGGAACCCCAACTAAGTATGCCAGATCACCTCGATAAAATGATGAGGGTTCCAAAAAGAAAATCATGTTTTCACAGAGGTAAGAGGTGATTAACAAAGTACCATACGCACACCATAAAACCGGAAACTTTTGGAACAAAGCTGTGAAAGTGAGTATCTTACAAGGAACATGTCATATGCATAACTGAAAATATAGGATGGAAGTTTTTCCTTAACTGTAGGCTAAACAATGGTGTCAATCCTCTATATTGTGATTGCCCACCAGCAAATCAATAAATGTATGTTTACTGAAGCCACAGTAATTTGCCTAGCTTCCTAAGAGAGATCAGATGTAAATGACAGCCAAATATGTCTAAATAGTTAAGATGATATATTTAGTTTGGATTCAGATGTCATGTTAAAACCTCTTGTGGAGCAATTAGGAGTCAAACCTAACGGCTAGAACGCTTTAATTCTGAGCTACCAGACCTTTTGAGAACCAACCCACCTTTGGATGAAGAAAGGACTTATTTTCCAACAATAAACTTTCTTGAAAAAAGTAACTGGTTCTCTAGATGGTGTAGATAAAATTGTTCTGTTCTCGAAATGAAGAAAGTTAACTTATCAGCATTCAAATTTTAGGGTACCTGAAAGTGCAACCAAATCGGTTACAGATAGATCAAACTTCTTGAAAAGCTGAACAAGAGTTGTAACGTTGGCTCTGGGGCTTGGCATTATATCATTTGAATCATCCTCACTTGCGGTCAGACTGTCTTTTCTTCCCAAATACACCTCCCAGAATGGACCGCCACTCTGCAACAGCAATGCCATTTATAACACATACATATAAAACAATCAACCCAAAAAAAAAAAAATCATATTTCAACTGATTAGTAGGGGAAGAGATCCAGCAGTCATTATGAAATGTCTTAATAGTAGTGCACAAATGGGTCAATCACCAACTAAAAAATTAAAAAATAATCCACTTATACATGTGTGATAGAGCTTATCTATAACATGTTATCTATCTATCTACCCCTAATATCTTCCCCTACCAAAATCAAGGCAATCAAATAAGGCTGCAGAATTCAACTGCCATGAGAGCAATGATAAAGGAAGCAAATCCACCTTGATCGGTCTACGTTGCTGTTTGGCCTAAAGGGCATCAGATAATCATCTCATCCCCCAAACAGAGAGTTCAAATCATTAATGAAGTGTTCGAAACAACATGAAGATTATAAAGTGGTGTTTACCAGAGTCACAGCATCCCTAGCTGCAATGATGAGAATGTCAGCACAGGAAACTGTACCGGGACAAGCTTTCTCCAGAGCCTCTTTGATTTCATCTATGACATCATATGCCCTCAGTGAGTTTATATTGGATAGTGCATTCTTCTCTCCAGCCATGTTAGGGGTCTCATCTAGAAGCACCGAACCATCACATCCCTAACAAAAACAACATAATCATATATATCAGCTCTGTATATATAGCTCCATGGGTAAGCTTCTAAACCCTTGTTTAGTTTTGAAATGGAGCGAAAGGATTCAACAAATAATACCCAATTCTCTCTTAGTATGACAGTACTTGTCACACCAGCACAAAATATGTTTGCAGTCACAACCTCATTAAGAAAACAAATCAAACATTATTATATATCAGCTCTGTATAGTTCCACTATAAGCTTCTAATCCCCTGTTTAGTTTTGAAACAAAGGGCAAGGATTTAACAGATATGGCCCAATTCTCTCTTAAATATGATGATATTTGTGACACCGGCAGCGGTCACAACCCCGTTAAGAGACAAATTAAACATAATTATGCATCAACCCTGAATGGTTCCATTTATAAGCTTTCTAATCCCTTGTTTAGTTCTGAAACAGAGCCAAGGGATTTATCATATAATACCCAATTCTCTCTTAGCGTGATGATATTTGTCACAACAACACAAATTAAGCAAAAAATCGAACAAAATAGACTTCTAGATTTAGAAATGCCGTCATAAACAATCATCTAAAAAAGCAAATACCCTCTTAAAAGATTCGGAACTTCATTTAAACTTATCTCTATCTCACATTTACTAGGCAATCGTGATATTGAAGGCGAAGAACAGAAGCAGCATTTCTGGGTTCCCTTTTCATGGCCATCTCCATCACAGACCTCACCACGGCCTCTGCCATGGGGCAGCTATCTCTGTAAAATCCTTTGTATAAATGCTGCTGCTGCATCCTATTTTCAGTATGCACAAAAGGTGAAGTCATTACCATATAGAAAATTATCAGTATAGCTATAATCTGCAATAGCATGCGCATTACAGGAAAAACCCATTTCTGAAAAACCTTCATAGTTGCCCTGAGAACTCAAAGACCTAGCCCAAGAACCCTAAATGGAACATGAATGACAAATTCTGCCCTCTAACTTTATCAGAACATGCTTCTCTCAGTTTATCCGATGTATTGAGAGGTAAAAACGTTTGTATGCAAAGATTCAAAGTATAATGGGGACTAATATAGTAGTAGAGGATGGGTCTGACACATATCCTGAAAAGAGAATCAAAACTATTTCATCTCCACCCAATTTATATACCATCGATATTTATCTACCATCGGTTTCATTCAACCAACGCATTAAACCAAGTAGCATGGTCAAAATTGATTCCCATTTCATATAAATTATATGACAGCAAAATGACCATCTGGAGATGTCATTATCAACCCTCTACATTTCTAAATTATTCGTTTCGTCTTTGGTATTCCCAGTCTGTGGATGGATTCTTGTGTTTTATTGCTTGGGAGGGGACGCCGTAATTGTTGGAACCATTTAATCTTATTTTTTCATTGGATGAAGCGAAATATCCACCGGCAATTTAATCTCCACTGAATATATGATAGAATTTTTTTTCATGTTTACATAGACATTGGTAATTACAAAGAAATGAATCAGTGCTTAGAGATGTTTTTTATATTAAAGTAGTCAAATTAGAGATGTTTTTAGTGTTAAAGTAGTCAAAATTAGGGGGTCAGCCTTTCTACTTGGGGGTGTTCCAGCTTGGATATTTTTTTCCTGATCCACTAGTTAGCTATGTTATCAAAGGGTTGAAAAAGAAATATTTATCTTTGAATCAAATATAATATTATTTATAATAAAAACATATAAATATTTATGTTTGTTTGGTATATATTAAAATAAAATTATAAAGTATAATTAAGATAATATGAGGAAAAACGCAGTTGTATTTTCAATGAAGATGTTAATATCTACAAATATAAAAGACAAATCATAACATAAAAGTTAAATTATAATGCATTGTTCTAAACAACAAGTAAAGTAACAAAAAAATGTTAAGAACTTTAAATATTATTTTTATTTTTATATATAAAATAAAGATTTGAATTTGTTAATGTAACTTCTCATGTGATAGGACAAAATTAAATATCTCAAATTTTAAATTGAAACTTTTGCTTGAAAAATCATTATGTTTGACATAGGAGGGATTTTTTAAGAAAGTTTAATATTATTATTTTTGTATAGAACTTGTAATTACTAAAAAGGAATCATTATCTAGAGTTGTTATTAAAAGATTGATAATGTTAAAAAACTGGGTTAAGTATGGTGTAGTTATAATTTACACCAAATAGATATAGATAAGATGTTTGTTATTCATTCAACAACATTTATTATGACAATTTTTTAGTTTCTTTCCATTGAAATAAGCTTATAAAAATTGTGAAGTATCACTAAGATAATACAAAGCCAATAGAAATGGAGTAGTTGCATCTATAAATGAAATGTTTACTTTCAATAATAAGATAAAAACATCTACTGAGCTCAACTTTCTACTTTGCAACTTTCCTACTCTCGCGCTATTTGGACTCTTCATGCTACTGGTGGTGCTAGTTGGGGAGGGCTGAGTCGCCCCCTCTCTTCCTTGCGAATGTTTGTCCCGAACTGGTGTTGGTCTTGAGATCCCAAGATGTAGGTGGGAATGTTTCCCTAAACCCATGTAGCCAAGGTCTAGCTATGACCTCCTTTTGGACCTCATTGATTCCACTCAATTGCCTTCTTGGGTTATTATTAATCCATACTCCAATGTTGTGGATACCTCGAAGCCCATAGGCACCCCTTTCGATGATTACTGGAAAGTTATTTTGGTGGGTTGCACTAAATCTGTTGATGTTCTCCCCCCACCTTAAATATCTGAGGGTGTGAATGGTCTAGAAATTTTCCTTCCTAATGCCATCATGGGTAAAATTGCTTCCTCCCTTCAACTTTTCTTGGTGGAGAGATTTGATGCAAAGGCTTTGATATCATAGGTTTTCTTCACTCCAAATACTCCTTTGTTTAGTCTAACCATCCAATGGTTAACCTTGTTAGGGTCTTCTCCATATTAGGATCTCCAAGATCCTTGGTATCAACTTCTCCTCCTAGGTATAGTTGATCTTGAGAAGATTCCAAGGTCACAAAGTTAAACTAGTCTAACTAGTTCCCCAAAAACCTAGGTGTCTTCGCTAGTTTCCCCTCCTAGGATTCCAAACCTCTGCTTAGGATCTTTCCACACATTCCCTTGGATACTTATTAGTCTTCTTAGTCCATCTAGGGTCACTCTAAACCCTTACCCACACTTTTGAACCCTTCACCAATCCAATTGATCTCAAATTCACTAGGAAACCTAGTCGCCTAGCCCCAATTAGGCCTAGTTTCAATGTTGTGAGCTATAACTCCTAAAACCTCCAAATGACCTCACCCAAGTCCTTGAAAGTATTCAAGGTTATGAGTGAGTACTTTTAAAATCCAAAATATTAGCTTCTAGTTGCACCCATAACCCTAGTTTCTACCAGGGCTTATCTTTAAGCCTATTAATTAGGCCTTTGGACTAGTGAGCATGAACAATTTTGAAACTATGGACCTATTAGAGGAACACCTAGGGCACTTGGAAATGTCCTTCAATCCTTTGCACAAAGCTATGGGTGCATGCGCCAAAGCATTGTTAACCTTGTTTTGGCTCACTTGTATTCAACAGTCATCCATAGGGCTTGCCATTTGAACCAAGGAACTCATTGAAAAAACAAAAATGCAAACAAAACAATATATCTATATATATATATATATATATATATATATATATAGACCCTAACCCTACTTCCATAATTGTTTCAATCAATTCCACCAGTGGCTTCTTAGGTTAGAGCCATTTCTACCAATACAAGACTGTCAAGGTGATTGCATACTAGTGACCTTCAAAATGCCCTAACTTTGTACACCTAGAACTTCAAACACAACTATCTACTAAAAATGAAAGATATTAGAAAACACTATATCCTCATGGACTTTGATCTCCTCTTCCAATCTATACTGGTCGTACAACAACAAGAAATCAGTACAGCTCTAGCAAAATGTTGCCATAGTCATTCATACAAGAGTGCCAAAAATAATTATTACAATCCATAATTCTATTAACCCTATCCGAACATTGAATCCATGCTTATATCCCAAGCATGGGTGGTTATAACTGATCCAACTACATCTTTCTCCATTCTTGCAAAAGTTGTCAAAGTTGCTTGAGTAAGTTATCAAAATTGCTAGCAACTTTTTTCAATATGAGCATTTTGCCTCATTTTAGCAACTCGATGGGTGAGTTTGACCACTTGACCCTAGATAGGGTATGTAGGGTCCTAAAACACTCCTCAAACCCATGTTACACTAAAATAGCAACTTTCCACTATTTTGACCCAAAATAACAACTTTTCCCCTAGTGAGCACTATAGGCTCTTACAAACATGTAGTTGGCCAACATTACATCCAACCTATTGGATTATATTCAAACACACACACTAACATCTAAACCAAACCTAAAACACAAAAAAGCATCAAAGAGGGGAGGTTCCCTGCACCAAGATTTTTGGCCTTTCATCCTTCTATGGATATGGTCTATGAATGGTTGTCTAACCTCTAGAATGTTAAAGGTAGTGTGAGTGTAGCTATTATGTTGAGTTGTCTCTTTTCCTTCAAATCGATTGTAGAAGAGGATTTGATTCACTTCTTCTCTAGTACCTAGCACTACAGGAACCACAACCTAGCCCTGCCAAAATAGAAACCTGGTTTCGACCCCAATGTCGAGTTGTATCGCCTCACTCCTATCTAGGTCCACTTACTAGGTCTTCCTTTGGAATTATGGGATGATGGGATTCTATAATGGATTAGCAATACATTTGGGCACTTTCTTGCTACTAATGTTGTTACAGTGCAGAAACTTGGTTGGTGTATGCTAGGTTTTGTGTTAACATTGTTGTTAATAATGCCCTACTCAACTTCATCTCTCTCAAAAAAAAATGGAGAGTCTAGACTCAAGCCATTTTCTATGAGGAAACCACCCTCTATTGCCACAAATATTTAAAGCATGGACATGTAATCACTAACTGTAAAGTACTATAAAAAAGGACTTGAATTTGAAAAAGAAAGTCTCCTCCCTACAAGGGCAAACTGAGTCCACAGTGAAGATGCCACATCCCTACAAGTTTTTTGAGACTGTGATTTGGTCTTTGAACATGTTCAATACACATTCATGGAAAGGATTATATATGTTCTCAAAAACCCAATGGCCTCAACCCCTACCCAATTGATGAGGTTGAAACTAGAAGATGGAGAAATATCTAACAATATAGACATTTTTTCCTAAGGACTATGATGGCTTTGACCTCTACCTCGAGGAAAATGATAACTTTGTTGTCATCTTAAGACCCTAAGGATTTTGGAGTTATTGTTCTACCTTTATATGTATTTTTCCCTAGAGACTCTCTCCAAGGAAAAAGGTGGTTGGGGTGACTTACCCTTCTCCTCCCCCTAAGATGGTGTGTATGATTTTGGTTTTACCATCTAACATGATTGTTACTATTCTGACATTGGAGGTCACTAAATCTATTCTCACCTCCCCTTGTCAGCAAATATACATTGATCCCACTAGTGGACAATAATAAGGAAGATTGGTAGAAGCCAAAAAGGAAGACTAGAGGGAAAAATAAGGCGAGCATGAGTGCTGACACAAAACTAGGAAGACCTTCTAGAAGAACACATAGAACAAAGGAGATGGGTGGCAGTTTACTCTAAGGATACCAAAAAAAGTAAGAAATGAAGTGACTCAAATGGAATATGAGATGCTTAAACAACCCTCAAAAATAGTATTCTTTGAAAAAAAGCATAAGGGACTTGAAGCTTGATGTTACTGTCATTCAAGTAGTGAAAATGACTCAAACCACCTATGCTAATCTTACCATCAAAACTTGGCCCGATTGTGCTTTCACCTATAGTGAGAACAATGAGGTGTTTGGTGGGGTTTCCACTCTCTAAAATCCATGTAAGGTGACTATGCAATTGCCTCCTCTCATAATTTTTTGATAACTTATTCCATTTGAATAATCTCTCTTGATATATGTTTATGTGTATGCCCCCATCACTTGGGGTGTGTAGACCCTAGTATGGGAGGAACTCTCTAAGCTCTTCAATGATAATGGTGAGAGCCTTTTTATGGTGGTAGGGTACTTCAATTCCCTTCTACACCCCTCTAAAAATTTTGGGGATCTTTTTGTGATGTGGATCCTAATCAGACTTGGAGGTTTATTCAATGTGGTTTCCCTCTAGATTATTTCTACGAGGTCAAGGGGCAGCACCCCAGGCATGCTCCCTATCATGGTATAGGGTGGGGTCAAGGGGCAACACCCCCGTGGTCGTTATTGGGGGCAGCACCCCCAAAGCCAAAAATGACCTTATATTGTAAAAGGTGTCAACTGTTATTTTTCTATTATTCTAGCCCTAATTTTGTAATCGGCAAAAAGCTTGTATAAAAAGGCTTAGGGTTAGGGACCTTCATAATGTGTGATGCAAAAATTGGTTCTTGTGTTAGTATTGAGCTATAAGGGATTATGGATTTAATTAGGTTGTAATCACTGGATAATGATAATATTGGACTTGTTGTTAAGTGGATGTAGCCTAGGGATTGGATGAACCATGTTAAATCTTGGTGTCTTGTGTTCTCTTATGTGCGATCTATTATTTTTTGATATTGGTTATATTTGTATGTAACTATTATTTTTGTCTAAGGTTAATCCTAACAAGTCTTCTAGACTATAGTGAAAGTATGCTAGACTTATTTGAATTCATGAGGAATGACCTTAATTTTGAACTCCAAGGGTGTTGGAACAAGTGTCTTGGAAGTTGACTAGTAGACAAGACCAGTAGACTAAGTGATCAAGGGTTTTGTCATTGATGTGAATACTAATGAAAGATCAATACAAAGGGATGATTGGCAAAGCATGTTATAATGTCCAAATCTATCAAATAAGGATGATAAAAAAAGAGAAGATCTGTACACCCATCAAAGGCAATGGAAAAGGGTACAACATGACTAGATCGAGGAATAACTAGAAGAATTTGCATTTTAATTCTTCTTAGTCAAAGAAATCCATCAAGAACACATGACTCTCATGACTCTGTGTGAAAACATTGCACCTAATAAGAGCGGTGAACTACTACAATGGGAAACCATGCTACTAGTAGGGGTGAGAATTCAAAATTTGAATTTGCATTTTGATTCTTCTAAGAGAAGCTAACAAATTAGTACAAAAGGAGAAAGAATGGAAAGAGGAAATATTAGATTGCCAAGTGTCTAGTCAAAGAGCCAAGAGAGTCAAGCTAAGGTGGAATCTCAAAGAGTAAAGAAGAGTGATCAAAGATATCATCTTCAAGGAGTGATTGTGTTGAGAAAAGAAGAAGTGTGCCTGAACAATGCAAACAGTATCATGTGCATAAGTAGATAAAGAGAAGCACACAAGTGATCAATGAATGAAGTTCCAAAGAAGAGAAAGAGCAGAGTAGAGTTCCAAACTGGTCAAGGGAGCTGAAAAAGGATCTACATCAAGCTAAGTTTAGTAGCTAAATTATTAGATCATTTTTTTTGTTCTTTAATTACCTTTACAACAACAAATCTTGTCGAGGGTATACCCTAATAGGTTCTTTGTACAAATCTCTTAACAAGGTGACATGTTAACTTGTGTTCTAAGGTCGTCTAACCAAGTTGCTCCTAATAGGGAAAGATATTAATAGGTCTTATCTAAATCCCCTAGCAGGGTGGCACCTCATAGTGTTGTTGCAATATTTTTATAGGAATAAGCTCTTGATTGGATCCACTTCAAAAGAGTGTAAACTTGTGAGGATCGACTCACACATGGTTTTTACCCTAGTTGGGTTTCCATGAGATAAATATTGTCTTATATGTTTCTATTTTCATGTGATGTGTCTTTGCTTAACCTTGACCAATTGAGTTATATCTTGTACTAACCCATAGATAAGCATAGTAGTATATTGATTCATCCCCACTGCTCATTTTACTAACCTATGGAACTGGGACCAACAATTGGTATCAGAGAAAAGGTCCTCATGAGATGAGAGTTTAATAGCTCGAGGAAAAGATCAAGATGTTTAAAAGGGATGCACCAAAGTTCTCTAGAGAGAACTATGGCACATGGTGTAGAAAGATGTGCCTACATCTGAAGACTCTTGGAGATGACTACTGGACCCATGTAGACGTAGAATATATTGAACCAACTAGCCAACTTAGTATTGACCAGTTAAAGGAGAAGGAGATACACATGACCACAATGGATTCTCTAGCAAGCACAATGTCATAATTTGGATATAAAGATGTGGAGGAACTAAAGACAACTTACAAAATGTGGGAGAAGCTAAAAGTCATCCGTAGTGGAGACAAGCATGTCATGAGGGCTAGGTTGAGAGCCTATGAGGAAAGTTTGATGATATAAGAATGCAAGAGGGTAAAGATATTGAAGGCTATCGAAAGTGGGTGAAGGACATCATGCTATCTATCAGAGCATGCGACAGAGTAATATTAGAAGATGAGTGCATAAGCAAGATGTTGAGAACCTTGTTGCCCAAGTATTCCATAATGGTGTCATCCAATCAAGTGCTAAGAATAATAGACACGATGGAGGTGTCACTTCATGCCTTAATAGACAAGTTCATTGCATTTGAACTTAGAAAATTCAACAATAGTCAACCACCAAGGTTAAAACTACATTAAAAGCTTCGATTACACTAGCTACAACATTGTTGGAAAGAGGAGAACCAAGTACATGCAGAGTAGTAGATAGAGAACAAGGTTGTATGGACTATGTATTGAAGATGAGGTTAAGTGTAGTTGAGGATATATTCTACATTGTTTCCTAATGAAGATAAAAAGTGCAGATGCAGAGATTCAAAGACATATGAGAGTTATTCAAGAAATACAAAGGAAAGTGTGCAAATAGAGTACCTGAGAATTGGTTTCTGATGTTTGGATTATATCTCTTAATAGGGATACAATTATGATGAGTGAAGTTAAATAGTGACAATAGATAGCCTGATGATAATGTTAGCAAATGTGCAAGGTTAGAGGTTGCAATTTGAGAATTTGTATTTTCTATGAGCTGACAGTATTTTGCAATTGTGAAAAGTTGTATTTTTTTTATAATATCTTATTAAGGTACTATTATAATTGATTGGGAAAGCCTCAAGGCCAACTCAAATAATTATTTTGAGGTTATGGTATAAAGGAAGGTTATTTTCCTTCTGGTGAAGTATGTATGCAAGTGTGAGTAATTTGTGCAAGTGTGAATTGTACAAGTGATATGCAAAGTTGTTAAATGTGTGTAAGCGATCAAAGGGATAAGTGTAATGCGAGTTTGAAGATCTAGTATTGGGATTTGAAGAGTTTGGTATGGTCAAGAGGACAAAGAAGTTCAAGTTATTCTACATTCTATTATTTTTCAAAGAATAATAAAGAGACCAATTGGATAGTGAGTTCGGTGGTCTTGCCTCTGAAGATTTTTGGATAGTGGTTCCATCTACCTTCTACAACTCCTAACAGGGTTGACACAACTCCTAACAAAGTTGGAATTTCCTAATAGGGATTCAAAGTCTTCTAATAGGGACCGATATGTATTGAATGTGTTTCATTGGCTCCTAATAGAGTCTTTCCTCTTACAAGGAACTTTTATATTTTTACATCATTTTATGGGTACCATCCCCACCAAGATTTTCCCTATGATCAAGGATTTCCCTAGTTAACATATTTGGTGCTATTATGTATGTGTATCTTCTTGTGCTTGTTGATTATATTTTTCACATTCCTATGTGTATCTTCTTATGCTTTTTTATTATATTGTTCATGTGCATAAGTTTTAATAAGGTTAATAAAAGTTTTATTGATCTGATAAGTAATTACTTTCTAACAAGCCTTTGTGCTGAAGAAGAAGAACAAGAAGAGCTAGAGGCTATGTTCATGAAAATAATGGTTGGAGGAAAAGGGAAGTACAAGGGTAATATTCCTTTCAAATCCTTTAACTACAAAAAGGTAAGTTATTATTTTGCTAAATTTCTAGAGCCTGACAGAAAGGAGACCAATGAATAGAGAGAAAACAACAACTAGAAAGGTTCCAACAAGAAGTGGTCAAAGGAAAAAGAAATTAAGTGGTTTTACATTGCTGAAGAATGTGTGATGGATGAAGAGTTAACCAATGACAAGGAAGATGACAAGGATGAAGTATCCTTTATTACCATCATAGAAGAAAGGGTGGAGAGAACCCTAATAAAAAGTACTAGTATCCACAAGAATTAGATAATAGAAAGTGGTTGCTCACACAAAATTTTAGGTGATAGGAGAAATTTTCATGAGGTGAATGCCTATGATAGAGGAATGGTGAAGTTTGGAAACAACTCGTCATGCACGGTGATAAGTAAGGGTGCAATAGCCTTAAATGAGTCCATTACCTATAAATGTGTGTATCTAGTGGAAGGATTGAAATACAACCTATTGAGTGTGGCTCAACTAATGGATAAAGGATATAAATTCAAGTTCAATGAAAGGTCTTACAAAATATTTGATAGAATAGGAAAGTTGTTGGATACAAAAGAGAAAAACAAAAGTAACCTCTTCTACCTCAATATTTTTGGTAACACTTGTATGGCAACTATAAATGATAATAGTTATGGCATAGGAGGTTATGTCATGTAAATATTGAAAGTATTATCAAAGTAGGAAGGAAGAACTATGTAAGAGATTTACCCCCTATCACTAAACCTGACAATAATATGTGTAAATATTGCCAACTAGGAAAGTTGGCAAGTACAATTTTTTCTAGCAAGTCACTCACTTTTGAACATGTAGTAGATCTAGTTCATACTAATTTTTGTGGTCATATGAGGAAAAATAATGTATCTAGTGACAAATACTTTGTGTTGTTTATTGATGATTTTTCTAGTGTGATGTGGATTATTTATATGAAAGAAAAATTGGAAGCCTTCCACATGTTCAAAGTGTACAAAGAAAAGGTAGAAAGAGAGATTGGTAGAGCATTGAGGTGTTTGAGATCAGACCATGGAGGTGGAGTTCATCTCACAAGTTGAAAGCTACTATGAGGAGAACATAATTAGAATGTAAATGTTAGCTCTGAGGAAACCGCAACAGAATGATGTTGATGAAAGAAGAAATAGAACCATTATAGACTGTGCTAGAACATTAATGATCCAAAATAATGTTTCACAGATCTACTGGAGAGAAGCCATAAACACAAAAATTTACACATTAAATAGGGTACAAGTAAAGAAGGGTACAAAGAAGACACCCATATGAATTATGGTTCAGTTACACATCATCCGTCAGCTATTTCATGAATACTGAGGGAAGTTTGAGTCTAAAAGTGATGAAGATATGTTTTTGGGATGCTCTACTAAGAGAAGAGCTTACCAGTATTTTAATCTTCCAAAAAAAAAAATTATAGAATCGACAAATGCAAAGGTGGATGATTTCTTAAAGAAGAGTGAGGAAGACAAAAGAAAGGAACAAAAAAATTACAATCAGCTTGAGTACATTCTACTTAGTGACATAGTAGAGAGAATATTGGTTGAGGTAGAACCTATACAAGAAGCTATACTGACTCAAGTAGAAGAAGCCAGACCTAAAGAGCAGAGTCTAGAAGAATTTGAAGAGAAACTAGTGCTAGCCAATAATGTGAAAAGAAACCACTCATAAGAGCGGGGGCCCTAGCTTGGTTGGCTAAATCTTCCCTGTTGCAAGGGGTTGGTCATGGATTCTAGTCTCCTCTGTCCTTGTGGTACTGGTGGGCATGTCGCGCTAGCGCTACTAGTCACGTTAAAAAGTTCACCAGGCGCACTACAATTTATAGGGGGGCCGTGTTGCACCGATTCCTGCAGTCTAAAAAAAAAGAAAAGAAAAGAAAAGAAACCACTCATCAGACCAAATCATTAGGGATAAGGATGTTAGCATGCATGATACTACATTATGGGAGTATCCTACGAATTGGAGAGTATTGATATGTTGCATTCATGATTGTGTTTGGAATTGATGTCAACATGGCATTATTTTTGTAAACACTAGTAGAGTAGTAGATAGAGATCTTGATGGTATGGACAATGGTTGATTGTTTCGTCATGCAAAATTATGGACATGTTCAGCACAATGTCTTGATGTTGTGGTCAAGTGCATAGAGTCTAAGTCAAAGATGTATGAAAGTTGTACTTGATTTATAGAGAGAAGTTTAGAGATAGAGTATTGGGAAAGTAGTTCCTGATGATTGTTGGTTGTCTTACATCTGGGATGTAATGAAGAGATATACAATCAAACAGTCATAGAGGATAGTCAGATGATGACATCAGCAAGTACACAAGCCTTAGTATCGCACGTTTGAAGTTTTGTATAGACTATGATTTGATAGTGCTATTGTAATTATAATTAATTAATTATCTTATTTTAAGTAATTGGGAAAGCCTCAAGACCGACTCAAGCAATTATTATGAAGATATAGTATAAAGAAAAGATGTTTTCCTTGATTGTAAAGTGTATCTTTATTGGAGGAAGTTTGAAGTGTGAAAAGAAGCAGAGTGCATACTGAATGCATGTAAGCAATCCAAGGGATTATTGGATGCAAGATTTGAGATCTGGTTACAAGATCTAAAGGAGTAGAAGTTTGGTTGACAAGTCTGAGATAGAGGGGAAAAGTACATTTTAGTTCTATTATTCTTCAAGGACTAATAAAAAGATCATTTGGAGAATGGGTTCATTGGTCTTGCCCTTGAAGTTGTTTGGGCAATGGGTCTAGTTGTCTTCCACAACTCCTAACAGGGACTCAGAGTATTGAATGTTGTAAAAGACTCCTAACAAGATCTATCCTCTAATAAGGAATATTTATATTAGTACATCATCATATGGGTACAATCCCCACTGGGGTTTTCCCTCTGATTAAGGGTTTCCCTAATTAACATATCTAGTGTTATTATATATGAGTATCTTTTTGTGGTTTCAATTTATATTACTCATATGGTTACTATTGTTTAAGGTTTTTAATTATGGTATTAGTTGGATAACTAATTTATTCCCTCCCCCTTGAAGAATAAGTGTAATAGCTTTGGGAGATCAATGGTGAATATGTTGTTAGATTGTGGTGACTGATCAGGAAAGTATTGTACATACTTCATAAAAACTTTGGGGTTTGGGGCATCGGCTCGAAAAAAAATTGGGCCCTATTTTATTGGGATTTTGGGCTAACATGTAATTATTTATTATAACCCTAAAGCGGTTAAAAAACTTATATAAAAGGGCTTAGGGTTAGGGATTGTTTCATAAGGTGTGATGCAAAATTGGTTCTTGCGGTGGTATTGAGCTATAAGGGATTACAGATTGTAATTAGGTTGTAATCACTAGATCATAAAAATATTGGACTTGTTGTTTGGTGGACGTAGCCCAAGAATTGGGTGAACCACATTAAATCTTGGTGCCTTGTGTTCTTTTCTATGTGATCTATTATTTTCTATTATTGGTTATATTTGCATATAATTGTTATTTTTGTCCATGGTTTAATCCTAACAAGTGGTATCAGAGCCCAATTTTTTTTCAGTTATCCTCTGTAAGAAAGTTTCACAGTTGAGTGGGAGTCTCACGGTTGAGTGGGAGCAATGGAAAATAAGGGTAAGCTGAGGGTTGATAGATTTAATGGGCAGAACTTCTAGTTATGGAAGATGCAAATGGAAGACTATCTGTATCAAAAGGATTTATGGAAGCCATTGGAAGGCAAAGCCAAGAATTGGGGATCTATGTCAAATGATGAATGGGATCTTTTGGACAAAAAGGAACTTGGAAGCATTCAATTATGCCTGGAACCATCTGTGGCATTTAATATTACAAAAGCAAAGATGACAGAAGAATTGATGAAAACCCTAGCGACACTGTATGAAAAGCCCTCTACTTCAAACAAGGTATTTCTCATGAAGCATTTATTTAATATGAAAATGGCAGAAGGTGGATTTGTTACAGATCATTTAAATGAGTTTAATACTATTACTAGTCAATTATCTTCTATGGGTGTCAATTTTGAAGAAGAAATTAGGGCTCTCTTGATTTTGTGTTGTTTGCCTGAAAGTTGGAATGGCTTGGTAATGATTGTGAGTAATTATGTTCTTGGATCTAGTACCCTAAAATTTGATGATGTGATCAATTTTATTTTGAGTGAGGAAACTCATAGGAAAACCTCAAGTGGATTTACATTAGGAAGTGCTTTGAATGCACAAAGAAAGGGCAAAACAACTAAGAGAGGAAGTAATTCTAGAAATCATGGGAAATCAAGAGGAAAGTCAAAGGGGAGGAGGTCTCAATCGAGAGGATCGAACAACTACTGGTACTGTGGGAAACCAAGGCATAAAAAGAAAGATTGCTAGAATTGAAAGAAAAATGAAGGAGATAAATCAGATGAAGACAAGGAGGCAAATATGGTAAGTAACAAATCCAAAGAGGATGCTTTTCTTTTGTCGTTGGAAAGTGTTGATGATTCCTGGGTTGTAGATTCTAGTGCTTCATTTCATGCTACACCTCATAGAGGTTATTTGATTGATTATGTACAAGGGAATTTTGGGCTTGTTTATTTGGGGGATAATGAACCCTGTCAGATTGTTGGAAAGGGAAAAATTAAGATTAAGTTTCACAATTGGAATCATTGGCTACTACATGAGGTAAGATGTGTTCCAAGGTTGAGTAGGAATTTAATTTGAGCGGGGCAATTTGGTGATGAGGGTTGTGTAGTTACTTTTAATTATAAAAATTGGAAGGTTTCAAATGGTTCCCTTGTAGTAGCAAAAAGTGTGAAAGTAGGCACCTTATATCTTTGTACAAGTCATATTGTTCCTTCTACTTTAATTGTTTCAGAGAAAAATGAATGTTCAGGAACAATTGCTACAGTTGAGCAGGAAGAACAAATAACTATTGTAGATTCTGATACATTGTTGTGGCACAATAGACTTGGGCACATGAGTGAGAAAGGTATGAAAGTACTTCATTCAAAGAAATTTTTACCAGGTCTGAAATGTGTTAATATGACTTTCTATGAAAGTTGTGTGTATGGAAAACAAAAGAGAGTGAGTTTTGCAAAGACTAAGAAGGAAAATAAAAGGGAGAAATTAGAGCTTGCACATACCAATGTATGGGGACCAGCTTAGGTATCTTCCCTTGGTGGCTCTCATTACTATGTTACATTTATTGATGATGCAACTAATAAAGTATGGGTTTATTTCCTTAGATAGAAATTTGATGTATTCCAAACTTTTAAGAAATGGAAATGCTTGGTTGAAAATGAGACTGGTAAAAAATTAAAATATCCTAGATCTGACAATGGTGTTGAGTATTGTAGTCATGAATTTGAAGATTATTGCTCCACTAATGGTATTTGTAGATAGAAAACTATTCCAAGGACTCCATAGGAAAATGGAGTGGCTGAACGCATGAATAGGACTATAATGGAATGTGCAAGGAGCATGAGGTTGCATGTTGGTTTGCCCTTACACATGTGGGCGAAGGCTATCAGTACTGTTGTATATTTGATTAATAGAGGTCCCTCTACTTCTCTAGGCTATGGTATTCTAGAGGAGGCATGAATTGGTAAGAAGGTGAGTTATTCTTTTCTCAAAACCTTTAGTTGTGAAGCATTTTCTCACATAGATTCTGAAAATAGAACCAAGCTAGAAGCTGAGTCAAAGAAATGTGTATTTGTTGGATATGGCATTAATGAGTTTGGTTATAGGCTTTAGGATTTTGAAAATCAAAAAATTGTAAGAAGCAGGGATGTCATATTTAATGAGAAAGTGTTGTAAAAGGATTTGTTGCAGCAACATGAGAAGAAAAAAGATGATTATGTAGTGTTGGATGATACTCCAAAAGCTGATGTTCCAACCATTCCTCATAATGTGCAACAATAGTAACAACAAATACCACACACACTAGTGAATGTTAGATGGTCAACAAGGAAAATTATACCTCCACAAAAATTTTCTCCCTCTTTGTACTCTATTTTACTTACTGATGCTAGTGAACCTGAATATTATGATGAAGCTATGTAGGTGACTAAGATTTAGTGGGAGTCTGCAATGAAAGATGAAATGGACTCTTTTCTGAAGAATAAGACATGAGATTTGTGCAAGTTGCCTGTAAGTAAAAAGGCTTTATAGAATAAGTGGGTTTATAGGTTAAAAGAAGAGGATGGAGGTAAGAAATGATTTAAAGCCAAGTTAGTTGTAAAAGGATTTGCTCAGAAAAAGAGAATTCATTTTGATGATATATTTTCTCCTGTTGTTAAAATGACTTCTATCCGTACTATTTTAAGTCTAGTGGCTACTGAAGATTTTCATTTAGAGAAGTTGGATGTTAAAACAACCTTCCTTCATGGTGATTTGGATGAAGAGATATATATGGCTCAGCCACAGGAATTTGCAGTCAAAGGTAAGGAGAACTTAGTGTGCAAATTGAAGAAAAGTTTATATGGCTTGAAGCAAGCACGTCGGAAATGGTATCTAAAATTTGATAGTTTTATGCATGAGCATGATTACAGTAGGTGTCATTCAGATCATTTTGTCTACTTTAAGAAGTTGGATGATGATAGCTACATTATTTTATGTTTATATGTTGATGATATGCTTGTAGCTGGGTCTAACTTGGATCACATTAAGGGGCTAAAAATCCAATTAGCTCATTCATTTGCTATGAAGAATTTGGGGGCAGCAAAACAAATCCTTGGTATGAATATTTGCAGAGATAGGAAAAATAGAACATTGACTCTATCTTAGGCTGATTATGTTAAGTAAGTGTTGTAACATTTCTCTATGGAGAATGTTAAAGCTCTCAGCACACCTTTACCTAGTCATTTGAAATTGACCAAGGAGATGTGTCCCAAGACATAAGAAGAGGAGGATAAGATGTCTAAGGTACCCTATGCTTCAACTGTAGGAAGCTTGATGTATGCTATGGTATGTACTAGGCTAGATATTGCACATGCAGTGGGAATTGTTAGTAGGTATATGAGTCATCTAGGAATTGAGCATTGGAATGCAGTCAAATGGATTCTCTGATATTTGAGAGGAATATTCAATAAGTGTTTACACTTTGGGGGCTCTAGTACTGATTTACAGGGCTATGTTGACTCAGATTTGACAGGGGATATTCATACCAAGCAGAGTACTACAGGTTACATTTTACTATTGGTGGGGAAATCGTGAGTTGGGTTTCTAGGTTACAAAAGGTTAATGCTTTATCCAATATAGAGGTAGAGTATGTAGCTACTACAAAGGCATCCAAGGAGATGATATGGCTTCAGTTCTTCTTGCAAGAATTGGGACATCCTCAATAGGATAATTATTTGTTCACAGATAGTCAGAGTGCCATTCATCTTGAAAAGAATTTAGCTCTACATTCAAAGACCAAACACATACATTTGCGGTACCATTTCATTCGATCAGTTTTGGAGGATGGACAGTTAAAGCTGGAGAAGATACATACAAATGACAATCTAGTAGATATGTTGACAAGGGTAGTAACAAGGGAGAAGTTGAACTCCTCTTTAGCTTCAGTTGGTCTTCTAGACTGAATATGAATAAAAGAATAGTAGAGTCTAGGGTGGTTTGATCTAGTGGGAACCCCATGTGGTAGCGGTATTGCTGCAGGATCAGTCTCCAAGTGGGAGATTGTTGTTTAGTGTAGAGCCTAATCAGTCCCCAAGTGGGAGATTGTTAGATTGTGGTGACTGACCAAGAAAGTACTATACATACTTCATAAATTCTTTGGGGTTAAAAAAAAATTTGGGCCCTATTTTATCGAGATTTTGGGTCGACATGTAATTATTAATTATAACCCTAAAGCAGTTAAAATACTTTTATAAAAGGGCTTAGGGTTAGGAATTGTTTCATAAGGTGTGATGCAAAATTGGTTCTTGCTGCAGTATTGAGCTCTAAGGGATTACACATTGTAATCAGGTTGTAATCATTGGATCATAAAAATATTGGACTTGTTGTTTGGTGGATGTAGCCCAGGGGTTGGGTGAACCATGTTAAATCTTGGTGCCTTGTGTTCTTTTTTGTGTGATTTAAAAAAAAATAAAAATTATTGGTTATATTTGCATATAATTATTATTTCTGTCCATGGTTTTCATCCTAACATATGTTCAGGAAGGATAGTTCAAGATTCTATTGTGCATGGGTCTAGGATATTGGATCTTGACAAAAACTTAGAAGACAATCATTGAAGAAGAAAATCTTGAAGGATGCAGTGAAGAAGAGAGAGATCTATTTATGTGTAACATGAGAGCAAGAGAAGCTTTACCAATAGCTCTTCTAGAGAATGAATATAGTCAAGTAAAGTCACTTGTAACATCTCATAAAATTTGGAGAGCATTAGAATCTACTTTTGAAGGTGATGATCATGTAAAAAGAATGAGATTACAGAGTTGGATATGTGCATTTCAAGATGCTAGAATGATGGAAGATGAATCTATAAGAAGTTATATTGGTAGAATATCAAAAATGGTTGTAGGAATTTGGTCTCATGTTGGAACCAAGGAAGATGGTGAAGTCATATGGAAGATCTTGAAAAGTTTGACACCACCTTTCAAGCGAATAGCTCAAATGATATAGTGTAACATCCAATTTTCCCGAGTCTAAATTAATAAATATCATACTCAAAGAATATAGTTATTACTTCATTTCATAGGAAGACAGTTATATCATTCATGTTCATGTGAATAAGATTTACCATTAAAATCAATTAGACAAACTTTCTTAACTATAAACTTGAAATACCATCAAGTGAAATTATTACAGAAATTGAAAATCACATACCTTAGAAAATTGAGATTGAAATCAAACTAGGGATACTTCTGCAACCACTCGAGTTAGTCCACAAATACACTATAACAATTTCACATGAGGACTGTCATCTAAAACCCACTATCTCAAAATCAAATGATGATCACAATTAAATACAACTATATTTAAAATTAGGGTATCACATACCACTGTAACAATTAGGACATCATTTACCATCGATTCATTTAGGGCTTATGATACTATTATATCACTTAGGGCTACCTCTACCATAGATTCAATTAGGGTTTCTTCTACCACTGATTCAAATAGGGCTTTGGATACCACTAATTCAAATAGGGTTTCTGATTCCATGGATTCAATTAGGGCTTCTAATACCACTATATCATTTAGAGTTCGAGCTATTACTCAATCAAATAGGGCTTCTAATTACTTAACTATTGCAAGAATTCAAGATTAGAAATATGCTTATATATGATATTCATATAAATGAAAACAACCCATAATTCTATCTATTGCATCTAGGTGTAACAATGAAATACACTTAATTAATCTTACCTTCTTGCATATTAATCATAAAAATAATAATACATGTTTCTGACAACCAATTGAATGTATGACTTGTCTTTGTCTGATGTATGTCTAATAACTTGTGGAGAGATGAAACATTGTTAGGGGCTTAACCACCCAACCTTAGACCAAATCTTATCCCCACATGATCTCTAACGAGAAAGGCCTTCCCTACCTGGAACAGACAGGGGTCATCTTGCCATCCACTAGGCATCTTGGTATTTAATTCACCATATGACTTGGTAGTAGGAGGTTACATTACAGGATTATGCATGGGCTATGATAAACACTTATCTGATTACTATTTCATGTTATTATAGATTCTGCTTTTTTCACCTCGTCACCCTTTTTCTTGGCCACATAGTCGGGTGAGTCCCAGGTGCTAGGAATTCTTAGAACAATTGATTCTATCAACTATTTAAGAAGATTACATGCATCTAGCATCTCACAATCTGTGATTAAAATATTTCAGAATTTGATTGTTTATTTCTAATCTCTATCGGTAAAAATATTATGGATTCATACTATGTTTTCCTTGACTTCTCTTGCCATACACAGGGCTGAATTAAAGAGATTTAATTTGTTAATTCAACATGACATCAAACTAGATATCATCATGTTAAATACTAAAACTTACTGCAAACTACTTATGCAGAGATTTCACTGATTGGGATACTTATCATAATTTTGGCCATAAAGATTATGATCATTCTATTTATTTTACACCTTTTCACCTTTTAGGGCTTCTTTGCCAGTGATTTCCTCAATGTTCGGACTTTATGAAATTATTATCATTTCAACATGATTGAGAAAATAAAAGATTTTGAAAAACATTCGAGCAAATTCAAAGGCTTTCATTATTAATTCATCTTCCAAATGCTTGACTGAGATTATTTATTTTTAGTAAAACAACAGGTGGCTTAATTACTAGACCCCATGAATTTCATTTAAAATAGAGCTATGATACAGTGTCTATCAACATACTGGATTTAGACTGAGATTGTTTTTGCACATTATTATCTTTTAACAAAAAGGGATAATTAAGTATCTATATTCTAAAATCTTTATATTCTTCCTTGAAATTCAGCCTGAAAATAAGTAGATATCAATTTTATGAATTTGATGCAACATGGCACAAGATATAGTTCATGTGATATGGAAATGAATAAAAGATTACAAGTCCCTATATTATTACCAGTTTCTTGATACTTTATGATTTCTAACAAGCTTATCATTGCAAAGAAAAAATAAAAAGAATACATACACTAGTTCAATAGCTCCACTACTGGTTTGGATTCCCATGGCAAGAAATGTGAAGGAGAAATAAAACAAATGCAATAAACTCTATTGAAAATTATTCACAATCAGATTAAGCTGCAGATGAAACTATTCTCAATTTCTTCAGAGACACCGACAACAATAAATAAGAATAAAGGTGTCTCAAATATGATTATAAGACTATAATATAGAGAGGAGCTTGACTCTACAGCAATTACAAGAATCCATTTGAATTCCCAAGATGACCATTTGGATTCCAATATTAAATCTACTATGAAGAGAGAAAAGAATAAAAGAAAAATAAGAAGTTGGAAAGAAGAATTCGAAGATTATAATTTGAAATTTAAAATAATTCACTTATTATAATTCAAACATTATTATAATGTACAACTAAACATCACTCTAGTAAATTATTAAATGATAATGGTGCCAAGTCATTTTTATATTATATTAATATGCATGTTATAAATACTTATTAAAATAATATGATGAAAGATAAATTAAAATCCTTTAAGATATGTTTTATATTTTAACTCAATTATTTTAATTAAATTATTTACTAAATAACTCATGTGGGTCTTGCAAATGTATTATGTTCCAAGTCGCTAGATCCTCTACCCATCTACTTAGTGATGGTGATGCTCCTACCTAATTCTTTTCTGATAATGCTTCCACCCCACTAACATGCTCCCTAGAAGGAAATTCTACACCATTAAATTATATTATCATAATAAATTATTTAAATAATCACAACAATTAACCATCTTCTTAATTCCATGAATTCGTGATTAACGATCAACTAACATGTCATCTTCACTTGAAATCATAACAACTAACTATCTTACCATTTCACTAGATTATAACAAATTAAACTGCCAACTGACTTCATGCGAACCTCAATGGCTATATTTCAAGTTAGGTCAAAAATTGGGATGCAACATACAACTAGTAATGCCCTACACTAAGGTTTTCACAAAGGAAACATTGAGTGGTAGATTAGAATCAGAAGAAGCATATCTAAGACAATCTAGAGAACTTGTAAGAGTTGAAATAGCTTTTAGTTCCCTAAACATTCAACCTAATTTGACAAGGAGTGCAAGCACATGTGGAGATTTTGATGGCAATAGTAGAGCTGATGAAGACAAAAAGATTGAGGAAGAAATAGCCCTTCTGGTGAGAAGAGAAAAAAATGGTAAGAAAATCTTTAAATTTTGGACTTGTAATGAATTTGGTAAAAGAGACAAAATGTATAAGGAAAAATTTAACCCTAGAAGAGATAGAGATAGAAATTGTTTGTATGCTAATGAAGATGAAAAATTTGATGAGAAAGGTCAAAGTGAAAGTGATGATGAATTAGGATTTTTGGCTATCAAGAAAGGTGATCTTGATATAGAAATTAGAAAAGGAAGAGCTCTAGTTACTCAAGTGGATAAGAAGTATGATTGGATAATTAACTATAGTTGTTCACATCACATGACTGGTGATATGAATAAGTTTTTCAAGTTCAAGAATCATTATGGAGGCATTGCTAGAGTTGGTAGCAATGTAGCCTATCATATAATAGGAATTGGATCCATTATTCTTGATGGTAAAACTAATAGTGATGATATCTATTTTGTGGATGGATTAAAGCATAACTTTTTGAGTATTAGATAGTTAGTGGACAAGGGTTATCTATTGTAGTTTACTAAGAAGACCTACACTATCAAAGACAGAGATAGTAAGATGATTGGAACTGGCACTAAATCTAGAGGTGATGTATTTTAGTTGAATCTTACTTAGATGACATGTTTGGTAGCTAAAGTGGATAATAGTTAGTTGTGGCATAGAAGATTTTTTCACATAAACTTTGATAATATTGTCAAGGTTAGTAGCACTTTTGTAGTCAAAGACTTGCCTAAGATTGTTAAGCCTACTAATGTTGTGTGTAAGGAATGTATTTTGGCTAAGCAGAAGAAAGTTTCATTCCCTAGCAAGAAGTTCACTACGACAAAGAAGCTACAGATCATTTACATAGATTTGAGTGGTCCTTCTAGAACAAGAGGATTCTATGGTGAAAGATATTTTATGATTTTTGTTGATGATTTCACTAGAATGATGTGGGTAGCATTTCTTAAAGAGAAATTTGAAGCTTTTAAGAAGTTTAAGATATTTAAGAATAGAGTTGAGACTGAATCTAGTGTTAAAATTAAGTGTTTGAGATCTAATGGAGAAGGATAATTCACCTCTAGATAATTTAACATATTTTGTGAAGAAAATGGAATAAAAGACAACTATAAGAACCTAGAACACTTGAGAAAAATGGGATTGTTGAGAGAAGAAATAAGTCTATAGCAGAAGTAGCTAGAGCAGTTTTATTTGAGAATGATGTTTCTAGGACATTCTAGAGAATAGCAGTTAATACAATAGTATATACTCTGAATAGAGTACAGATCAAAAAATGTATGGACAAGACACCTTATGAACTATGGTTTGGACATTCACCATTAGTCAAATATTTTAGGATATTGGGAGAAAATTTTATATTTAGAGAGGCGATAAAATTGGTAAGTTTGATCCAAGAAGCAATGAAGGTATGCTTCTTGGCTATTCATTGAAAAGCAAGGCTTATAGATGTTTCAACTATAGAACTAAGACAATAGTTGAATGTAAAAATGTAAGGATTGATGAGAAATTTAGAACTAAAGAAAATATGGTAGATTATAATTCAGATGAAGAAGAGAACAACTGTGGAATTCTTAGATAGAATACTGAAGTTTTGTTTAAGACTAATAATGACTTGCAGAATGATGTGCTAACTTTTGAGCATAGAGGAGAACAAAGTTTTGAACCTAGAGAAGAGATAAGAGTTGAGATGTCAACTCCTACCTTTGATAGGAATTTGACAAAGAATCACCCTCTAGAGCATATAATTGGAAGTAAAGATAAAGGCATAATGACAAGGAGTAGAGTAAATAAGGAGATATGTTTGATATCTCAAGTTGAACCTAAGTGCACAAAAGAAGTAGTCAAAGATAATTATTGGATCCAAGTAGTGACGAAAGAATGGGATTAGATAGTATAGAATGATACATGGGAGTTAGTTCCAAGACCAAAAGACAAGAATTTGATAGGAACAAAATGAATTTTTAGGAATAAGATGAATGAACAAGGAGAAAAAATAAGGCTAGACTTGTTTGTAAAGGTTATTCACAACAAGAAGGCATAGATTATGAGGAAATATATGCACCTATAGCAAGAATGGAAACAATAAGGATGTTCCTAGCTTATGTAGCGAATAAGAAATTCAAGGTTTATCATATGGATGTTAAATCAACCTTTCTAAATAGAGAACTAGAAGAAGACTTTTATATTGAGCAGCCTAAAGGTTTTCCTTTATCAAAAGACAAAGACATGGTATGAAGATTGAAGAAAGCTCTTTATGGTCTAAATCAAGCACTAAGAACCTAGTATGTGAGGTTAGACAGTTACTTGGCAAAGCTTGGATTTGCTAAAGGTACAACAGACAGTAATTTGTATCTAAAAGAAATTAAAGATGGATTGTTGATTATTATTATATTTGTTGATGACATAATTTTTGGAGGTAGTGATGAAGCTAGTGATAAATTTTCTAAGGAGATGAAGAATGAATTTGAAATGAGCTTGATAGGAGAAATGGATTTTTTCCTAGGTTTGCAGATTGTGCAGAATAATGATGGTATATTCATTTCACAACCTAAAGGATTTGTTGAAAAGGTTTGGTTTGAAAAGTTGTAAACCTATTGGCACACCTATATAAACTAGTCACAAGTTATCCAGCAAAGATGAGAGACCTACAATTGAGTAGAACAAGTATAGATCCATGATTGGAGGTATGTAGTAGCTAATTCACACTAGACTAGATATAGTAAATGTGTTTGGTATTGTAGCTAGATTTGAAGTAGATCCTAAGGAATATCATTTTGTAGTAATGAAGAGAATATGTTGATATCTAAAAGGGACATCTAACTATGGAATTTGGTATGATAGATTGAGTGATTTCACTCTATGTGCATATATTGATGTTGTTTGGGAAGGTAGTATGGATGACAGAAAGAGAACCAATGGTGGAGAATTCTTTCTTGGAGGAAGATTGGTTTCTTGGTTAAGCATGAAGCAAGATTGTATTTCATATAGTACTACTAAGGTAGAGTATGTTGCAGCAACAAACAACTATAATTAAGTTATGTGGATGAAGAAGATGTTGAAGGATATTAGAATTGAGATTGAAGAACATGTTATCATTTACTGTGATAATACGAGTATAGTGAGTATGTCTAAGAATCATATACTACATTCCAAGACTACACATATATCTATTAAGTATTATGTGTTGAAAGAGAAAGTAGTAGAAAAGGAAATCAGATTGGAGTATGTATGTACTAATGATCATATCGTAAATATCTTTATGAAGCCTTTACCTATTTAGATACATTTGAGTACTTGAGAGGTATATTTAGGTTTATGCCCCTACCTACTTCTAAGTAGATGTTGCAGAGAGTGCATCAGTCTAGTGGTACAGAGCACTATTATTTGACTAGACTAAATTATGATGCGTCCTATATGGGGAAGTATTTGGTACATACTGAATCATTAAAGACTCTTGGTATTTGGTAGTTGGCATTGAACAGTGTCTTTGGACACTCAAGCCGATGGATGACTTGGAGTAATTGATTAACAATTGGTATTTTACAATTGATATGTAACTTTGAGATTGAGGTCTTTGAAATTGATGAAAATGGGGAGAATATGCATGAAAAATATCTCTTAAAGCATGGGGGAGATATGCATAAGATGGGGATAGAAGAAGAAGTAGAGTATTACTTGGAATTTTTGGAACTTAGATATTTTTCATCTATGTTTCCATCAATGCCAAAGGGGGAGATTGTTAGTATGAATGTTGATGATACTACATTGTGGGAGTATCCTAAGCATTAGATAGTATTTATATGTTGCATTCATGATTGTGTTTTTCATTGATGTCAACATAGCATTGTTTATGTAAACACTGGCAGAGTAGTAGATAGAGATCTTGATGGTACAAACAATGGTTTTATCATTTGGTTATATGTAGTTATGGAAATTTTTAGCATAGTGTCTTGATGATGTGGTCAAGTGCACAAAGTCTAAGTCAAAGATGTGCAAAAGTTGCACTTTATTTACAGAGACTAGTTTAGAGACAAAGTATTGGGAAAGCAGTTCTTGGTGATTATTGGCTATCTTACATCTAGGATGTAATGAAGAGATGCACAGTTAGGTAGTGATAAAGGATAGATAGATGATGATTTCAATGAGTGCACAAGCCTTAGTATCACACACATAAATTTTTGTATAGACTATGAACTAACAATGTTCAAGTGCACAAACTCTAAGTCGAAGATGTGTGGAAGTTGTACCTAATTTACAAAGAATAGTTCAGAGATAAAGTGTTGGGAAAGTAGTTCTTGGTGATTATTGGCTATCTTACATCTGGGATGTAATGAAGAGATGCACAATTAGGCATTGATAGAGGACAACTAGATGATGATGTCAATGAGTACGCAAGCCTTAATATTGCACACATGAATTGTTGTATAGACTATGAGTTGACAGTGTTATTGTAATTATAATTAATTAATAATCTTATTTTAATTAATTGGGAAATCCTCAAGGCCAAATCAAGGAAATATTATGAAGATACGGTATAAAGGAAATATGTTTTCCATGATTGTAAAGTGTATCCATTATTGCAAGAAGTGCAAAGTGCAAAAAGGAGCAGAGTGCTTATTGAATGTGTGTAAGCGATCCAAGGGATTATTGGATGCAAGATTTGAGATCCAGTTATGAGATTTGAAACAGCATAAGTCTTGTTGATAGGATAGAGACAGAGGAAAAAATTATATTTTAGTTCTATTATTTTGCAAGGAATAATACATAGGTCATTTGGATAGTGAGTTCATTGGTCTTTCCCTTGAAGCTATTTGGGCAGTGGGTCCAGCTGTCTTCCATAACTCCTAACAGGGTTGGCACAACTCCTAAGAAGGTTGGAATCTTCTAATAGGGATTCAAAGTTTCCTAATAGGGACTCATATGTACTGAATGTTGTCATAAACTCCTAATAGAGTCTATCCTCTAACAAGGAATATTTATATTGGTACATCATCTTGTGGGTACCATCCCCACCAGGATTTTCCCTCTAATCAAGTGTTTCCTTAGTTAATATATCTAGTGTTATTGTGTATGAGTATCTTTTGTAGTTTTAATTTTTATTACTCATATGGTTAAGATTATTCAAGATTGTTAATTATGATATTAGTTGGATAATTGATTCACCACCCCCCCGCTTTAGTTATATCAGTGGACTATATATTCTAACAAAGGATAGTGGAGTAATAACCAAGACAAAGGCAAGAGAGATGGTGTGTATACTCTCACACATGGAGCCCAATGCTAAAAGGGAGGTTATGAAGGATGAAGAGTAGAGAAATGCCATGAAAGAATAAATTGATTAGATAGTGAAGAATGATACATAGACCTTAGTAGCTTGACCAAATGACAAGAATATCATTGGCAATAACTTGGTGGTCTAAAATAAAATGAATGAAGATGGACAAGTGACCAAAGACAAGGCCTAACTTGTTTGTAAGGGTTATGAAAAAGAAGAAGGTATAGACTATGAAGAAACATTTGCATCAGTGGCCAAACAAGAAGGAGTTGGGATACTCCTAACATTTTCAAAACACAAGAAATTTAAGGTATATTAGATGGACATAAAGTCTGCATTATTCAATGGAGTTTTGGAGGGGGAAGCCTACATTGAGTAACTTGAGGGATTTGAAAATGAAAAAGGAAAGAAGCAAGTGTGTAGATTGACAAAAGCCTTGTATAGAGTTAAAAAACAAACAAGAGCATGGTATGAGAGGATAATCTCATGCTTGATAAAGGCTCGATTCACAAGAACCAATGATTACTGTAATCTATACATGAAGAAAGATACATAAGACCTTTGTGGATGATATCATCTTTGGAGGTGATGATAAGTTGAGTACTAATTGTTAGTATCAAAATGGTTTTGACATTTGAGTGCCAACACACTTAACCACTTTCTACATTGAAGCTGAGCACACTATGTATGCCGAGCCATAACATGTGCCAAGTCAAAAAATCCTTTAGATGCCGAGCAGCCTTCAAGTGCCAAGTGAAGATTAGGTACCGAGTGAAGAACAAGTGTTGAGTGACTTTAGGTGCCTAGCATGATACAGGAGCCAAGTAATATTTAGGTGCTAAGTCACAGATGATGCCGAGCAAAACAAAAATGCAACAGGAGCCAAGTAAGCTAATTTGTTATATTTGTCAAGCATCAGGAATCAATAAGTGTCGAGTAACACAGAATGCACATATAAGATTGTAACTTCACTAATTTAGATGTAAACCATTGTCATGGCTGACATATGATGAATCTCAAAGGATTAAAATAATAAGATTGAATCTTTTGTATTTCCTATGCAATCTACATGCAGCCAATAAAAAAATGGAGAACGTATGCAACCAATAACAAAAAGTGCAAGGAATGAGCAGGAAACAGAGATTCCATATGGATCGTAGATCCATATCTAACCCTAAGTCTTTGAATGTCTTTATAAGGAAGATGAAATCTCATTGAATAGGTGGTGGATGAAGGAGTGTATGGGAAATTAGACTGGAGTAAAGAGTAAAAAGACTTAGAGGAAGAGAGCAACAATGAAATATTCAATTGATCAGAACAAAGAAAGGGATACAAACGAATATCAAATCTCAAAGGACCAAAATCAGAGAAAGTAGATCAAGTGCCTATATTCAACAATCAAAGGATTGTAAGCTATAAAGTTTATTATACCTAATACTCTCTAGCAATTGTATTAGAAAGGAAATCCTATGGTAATAGGTTAGCTTAACAGCTATTTTGAAGATACTTTAAATAGGTGATTAAATCCTTTAACAAGGTAACACTTCATGTAAAGTGTTTGTAAATCCTTTAACCAGGTCACTATTGACATAGTGTAAAGCCTTTAACAGGGCAGACCTTCAGAAGTGGTCAAACATTATTGCTGCACTGATTGTGTGGGTATCATCCCCACCCCAGTTTTACCTTCTTATTCTTGGAGGGTTTCTGGGTTATCAAAATCTTAGGTGTTATGTGGTGATGCATATATGTTTCTCATGATTTCTTAATGTTTATATGCATGCATGTTCTTTTCAATAATATGTTATTAAGGGTTTAAAAATAGGTCAAAAGCTAATACTTTTGATTCACACCCAACCCCCCCCCCAAAAGCATTCTTTCTATTTGAATATTCCAACAATTGGTATCAAAGCTAAGTTCTCTAAAAAAGAAACCTAATAGCTTGGAGAAAAAGATCTAAAGATAGAAGTTTTCAAACTTGGAAAGATCATTGAGAACTAGGTGATACATGTGCATCTCGCTCTACACAAGGTAGAAGAAGCTAGAGTGGAATTAAGAAAATCCTTGAAAAGAAGGAAAGAGATAGCCATAGCTGAAAATGATATAAATTACAGGGAGATTGATACCACACAAGTGTTTGCCAATGGAAACACTAAAGAGTTTGATGCAGCAATAGCAGAACTCATGGAGAAAAACAAAGTTCAAGCAGAAGAGATAAGATCTCTCAAGATGGAACATGAATCACAGGCCATAATGTTATGTGAAATCACTGAACAAAAGAAAAGAGCAGTTGATGATAGAGTCATGATGGAAGATGAAAAAAGGAATCTGTCAAATAGACTTGAAGAAAAATGTACTGAATTAACAAGGATCTCAAACATACAGATGGATACACTTGCCCAAATGATGAACCTTCATCATGAAATTAATATGAAAGATATTGAGATCTCTACTTTGAAGATGTAGAATGAACAACTACAGAATGAATTGAACAAAGAAAAAGAGATAGCAGAGAATCTCAACAAGTCAAGCGAAGCCATCAAGTACTTTGAATAGTTGATGAAATTCACAAGATCAGCCCATGATACATCAGGACTTGGATACAACAACACTAAAGTTGGAGAATCATCAAAGAGTGGCGAGCAAAGAAGTGACAAAGGTAAGGATTCTAGACCCACTTGTCATTACTGTAATAAAAAGGGGCATACTGCTAATGTTTGCAAGACTAGAAGAATCAATCAGCAAAACACACCCAAAAGCAAGGGTTACTGTCACAAGTGCAACATGCAAGGACATATGACACAAGATTGTAGGTCCAAAGTCACAAGGACACAAAGATTTGATGGACATTGTCATAATTGTAAGAAGTATGGACATAGAGCATTTGAATGCAGATCAAAGCCTATGTGGAAATCAAATCAACCAACAAAAACAAAAGAGAACCACTATTGTTGGGACTATAAGACTAGGTATAGCTGTCATTATTGTTAGGAATATGGACATATACCCCAGAACTACATAAGAACACATTTCAAGGGGAACTATAAAAGATGGTTGAATCAAACCACATGTTTCAGTTGCCTAAAAATTGGTCACATCAGCAAAAATTGTCCTACAAGGTCCAAGGCACCAAAGACTAAAGTAAATAAGGGAAAAGAAAAGATTGATGTGGAACACATCAGAATAGACATGAAGAAGACATGGAAGAAAAAGAATGAATCAAGTACATCCAATGGAAGGGTCACTTCACCCAAAAGGTCAAATGATCATTTCTCATCCAATTAATCACAAGATGAGCCTACGGGGCTGATACATATAAGGAAGTATCATACATCAGCCCTAAACTATGAAGAAGCAATGCAAAGTATAAATCTACATAAGACAAGATGCCAAGACAAAAATTTTAAATGATGATGCCAAGCTATCTTTGGATGCCAAGTAAAACTCTAGTGATGCCAAGTTCCTAACATTGATTGAGTTGATAGCTGATGCTAATTTAAATAACTCCAATGGAAGTTGAGTGGGCAGTTGAGCATTTAATGTGATGAAAATAGGGTATATTATCGCGATTTCAATCATTTTTCCTCATCACGATCAAGAAGCAAAGAAGAGAAAGAGAGCAGAGTAACTTCATAGTAGAAAATCCAACATTCCAAGCAGATTCCAACCTCTTACAGTGCATTTTCATCGATTTTGAGGTATTTTCATTTGTGTCGAGCTACACAATTTCATATTTCTGTGTAAAGGAAACCCTAGTTTACACAAATGGCTTCGAGCTCTAAGAAAACCCAAGACAAAGAGTCATTTGAAGTCTAGTTAGTATCTAATGAGGTTAAGCAGCCCAATTTTTGTCCTATCCCTAAAGTTGCATACAAGAATGATCCCGCCGGAGCCCTTTCTCTCATACCCCCTAAATTTGTAATGGTTTAGGACGTAAGAAGATGCTATAATTGTAAGATAGGAGCAATAGGAGATATGGAAATAAGAGAAGCCTATGAGAAGTTGTGTGTAGATGGAGTTTTGAAAGATGAATACAAAATTGTTGAAAGGAAGGGTTTAACATGAGTTTTGAGTTTTCCCACCATATTTAAGATAGAGTGGATCAGACTTGTGTTAAGCAGAATTCATGATGGTAGTCTGTGGCTAGAAGATGTTCCCATCAAGATCACAAAAAGAATCATGCATAGGGTAACTGGATATCCTACCCTAGATTGGTTCAAGACCTTGAGAAGTGAATCCAAGGAGGTTATTGAGAAACACACATGTGCCCAATGGAATAAAAGAGGAATGACAATTCACACCATACAAGATCCTCTCATTGAATTTGTTGTTAGAGTTATTGCCCATAAATTCTATCAATCTAGCAGACTCAACAGTGTGCCATGTATTGCAATAGATGTAGGTTATAAAATTGTGAAAAAGGATCATACTTATGATCTTGCAGAATTGCAACTTCAACAGATTAATGAAAACCTAGCAGCTATAAGAAAGACAAAGGGTGCTCAATGCAAATTTGGAGCAATTCTGGTTTTTGTATTCTTCTATATTTTGAATGAATTTCCCTCTTTTGGAAAATTTACATGGACAAATGATAGAACTATCATATCCCAAATTAATGAATATATAGAACAAATGGGAGACAATTTTGACACACTGATGACAACCTATTTTGAGGATTTCAAGAAATCCATGAAGCAAAGGGTAAGAATACCAGTTTCCTTAGTGGAAAAACATACTAATGATATATACTTCTTAGTTGATATTGATTTCACCTATATCCAAGCAGCAGTTCCAAGGGTGAGATGGCTAAGGCCATTTGGTTATGAAATCAACATAGATGAAGCATCTGCAACAATAACTACATTACTGGTAGAAGAGACAGACAAGAGTGCCCCACACTTTGGCACTTATGCTGTGGTAAGGTCAAAGGTGAATATGGAGTTAAAAACTACCTCCATAATGAAGAAGAAAGATAAATTGGTGAAGAAAATTAAGAAGAAATTTTGTGAAGGAATTGAGGCTAAAGCAGAAGAAGAAGAAGATGATGATGATGATGAGGATGAACAAGAGCAAGGCCAAATGGAATTAGCTCAAGGCCTAGGTGAAGACAAGGAGGAAGGTGCTCAGAAAGAAGAAGCCGAGGAGCACCAACCCAAGCAGAGCCAAAGAAAAGAAAGGCAATAGTAAAACCTCCAGCCCAACCCAAAACAAAGAAGAGTGCTAAGCCAACACAAGCTAAGCCACAAATACCAGTTACAAGGGCTACCACAAAGGCATCTTCACAAAATGCCAAGGAACAAATCAAAGAGAAGAAGAAGGCTATTGAACAAACTAGTGAAGCACCAAGAAAAAGAAGAAAATATGTAGCTCAACAAGATTCTGATGAGGAGGAAAGAACAGAGTCAGAAGATATTAGCCAATTCAGAGTGATAAGTCATCCTCCAAAATTAGCCTTAGATAAAATGTGTGAAAATATTAAGAGTGCAGACTTTATTGACTTGAAAAATATTGAATTCATCAAGCTCATTAAAGAAGAGCAAAATAAAATAGAAGAATCAGTATATGCCATGATGGCTAAATTCAAGACTACACCTCTAGAGCTAGACAATACCATGCCTAGAGAATTATATGAGATAATTGAAAATAAATGGCATCATTGTTTGAAAATTGAAAAGGAGATAAGAGAATCTACCTTAGCTCAGGTGATGCTTGACCTAACAAGAGGTCAAATAACAAAGTCTAATAAGAAATATAGTGGTAATTTCACACCAAAGCATAGAGCCTTTGATATTTTACAAAACAAGATTGAAAATATAGTCAATAAGTCAACAAATATATGGAAATTAATATATGGCTTGACTATTGTCAAAGATGGTGAAGAAGATCCCCTTGAGGGACAAAACACAAAACATGAAGAACCTAGTGAGAAAGATGAGGAAGAAGTAAAGACAAAAAAAGGAGAAGAGGAGAAGAAGGAAGAAGAAAAGAAGGGAGAAGAAAAGAAAGATGAAGAGGAGAAAGAAATAGAGGAGGAGTCACAAAAGCAAGATGAAATGGCAATAGCTAAGCAGGAGCAGCAACAAGACTAGAATGTGCAAGACACACAATTGCCACCTTCTAGCCCTCCTCATGTACCCATCACACCTACAGAAACTATAACTGTGCAGGATGTTCATGACACTACTGCTTAGAACATCAATCCTTTAATTGCAAAGGATCTCAAAAGAATCCTTGACCAATCTACACAACAAGAAAAATTATGTATAGATCCAGTATTGGTCAGTGTGGATGAATTAAAAAAATTAGTAGAAAACACAGTTAGAGATAAGGTGAATCCACAAGAACCACCTTCCATTATCTCTATAGCTACATGTGGTCGACTTCAAATGCAAACAATTGTTTCATCAGGAATAGTTGACACCATAGTACAGAAGCCGAGTGCAGCGAGAGACAAAGAAATAGAGCAAACAAGACAGACTATTACATCTGATCCTATAGCACAAACACAAGGTGCACTTCCTAAAATTTCTATAATTGATCAAGGTAGTACATAGGAGGAGAAAGTAGAGGAAACCCCTAAAAAGTAGGAGGCAATACAGACATTGATAAATTTTCCTACCTTGAGAACTCCTTCAAAATAGCCAAGCAATGATGCAATGCCACTGCAAATATCAACACCAAGATCTAGTTCTAAAAAAGTTGCAAGGGTACTTCACTATGGAGACCCTGAATTTGATGAGGAGATAGTCATACCAAGTTATGACTCAAAAAAAATAAGCATTGATCAAATCAATGAGGTGTAGGAAGCATTGAATAGATGAAAGAGGCAGGAGATACTTAGGAAGGAGTATAAACAAAAGCAAACATTGCATGAGATTAAAGATAGCTTTATGGATGCCTTCAGTTTGTAGTGACCAAATGAGTCAAAGCATATAATGGAGAAATTATTAGATATTGTTGAACAGGTGACAAATGAAGACCAAGAAACAAATGTAAAACTTATGGAATGGTCTAAAAGGAAATTCCAAGGGAAAGTAAATGAGAAAATATCAAGTGAAATTGCACTTTCCTAGGTTGAATTGGCAAAAATGCTTGACAAAGTGAAAAAGGTACTTGAGAATATATTCTCATTGTAGAAAAAGTTGTGTGACTTTTCATACTTCACACAGGAGACAAGCCAAGGAATAATGAGCTTGGAGAGAAATTTGAAGATTTCAAGCACACAACTACCCCAAGGTCTAGCTCAAAGTGAGAAGCACTTTAATCAAAGGCTTCACACTCAAAAAGAAGTAGCTATGTTAACAGCAGAAGAGGCCACCATTAAGAAAAATTGATACAGCTCCAATCCTTCATTACCCCACATTTGGAAGTACTCCATAAAGAATAGGTCTATGCAGAAAATTTTCTCAAGAAAGATCCTAATCTTTCTACTTTAGATGGACTTGTTCACCTTGTTGTAGAGACTGCCATCCAGCACAAGTCAATGGAAATTGCTTTGCATAATTGGGATGCCGCTCTTAGGATGGTTATGGAGATAAATAGCACATTTTTGGCAAAATATGGTCTTAACCCTTAAAACCCTTTGACATAAGTGTCAAAAAGGGGGAGATATTATAAGTTGATGAATAGGGGAGACAAGATAACAGAGGGAGACAAGATAAAAGGGGAGCATGCTATATAGCACAAAAAATTTGGTTACCAAGATAGCACAGATAATGGCACAATCAGCTCAGAGGGAGTTACAATAATTTTGAGGTATAGATATTCTAAGTTACAAAATTTTGATCAAGGTTTTAAAACCTCTATATATACCGAGCAGATTAGTAAATGTACTCATAAGGTCAGATAAATAATGCTTAGTTAAGTGTTTTTGTCACTCATATCAAAGGGGGAGATTGTTAGTATCAGAATGGTTTTGACATTTGATTGCCAACACACCTAACCACTTTCTACATTGAAGCAGAGCACACTATGTATGTCGAGTCATAACATGTGTTGAGTGATCTTCAGGTGCCAAGCAGCCTTCAGGTGCCGAGTGAAGATCAAGTGCCAAGTGAAGAACAAGTTCTAAGTGACTTCAGGCGCTGAGCATGATACAGGAGCCAAGTAATATTTAGGTGCTGAGTCACGGACAATGCCGAGAAAAAAAAAATGCAACAGGAGCCGAGTAAGCCAGTTTGTTATATGTGTCAAGCATGAGGAATTAGTAAGTGCCAAGTAACATAGAATGCACATATAAGCTTGTAACTTCACTAATTCAGATGTAAACCATTTTCATGGCCGACATATGATGAATCTTGAAGGATTAAAATGATAAGATCGAATCTTTTGTATTTCCTATGCAATCTACATGTAACCAATAAGAAAAATGGAGAAGGCATGCAACCAATAACAAAAAGTGCAAGGAATGAGCAGGAAACAGAGATTCAATATGGATCGTAGATCCATATCTAACCCTAAGCCTTCAAATTTCTTTATAAGGAAGACAAAATCTCATTGAATAGGTGGTGGATGAAGGAGTGTATGGGAAATTAGACTAGAGTAAAGAGTAAAAAGACTTAGAGGAAGAGAGCAGTAGTGAAATATTCAGTTGATCAGAACAAAGCAAGGGATACAAATGAATATCAAATCTCAGAGGATCAAAATTAGAGAAAGTAGATCAAGTGCCTATATTTAGCAATCAAAGGATTGTAAGCTATCAGGTTTATTATACCTAATACTCTCTAGCAATTGTATTAGAAAGTAAATCCTATGGTGATAGGTTAGCTTAATAGCTATTTTGTAGATCCTTTAAATAGGTGATTAAATCCTTTAACAGGGTAACACTTCATGTAAATTTTTTGTAAATCCTTTAACTAGGTCACTATTGACACAGTGTAAAGCCTTTAACAGGGCAGACCATCAGAAGTGGTCAAACATTATTGCTGCAATGATTTTGTGGGTATCATCCCCACCCCAGTTTTACCTTCTTATTCCTAAAAGGGTTTCTAGGTTATCAAAATGTCAGGTGTTATGTGGTGATGCATATATGTTTCTCACGATTGGTTAATGTTTATATGCATGCATGTTCTTTTCAATAATATGTTATTAATGGTTTTAAAATAGGTCAAAAGCTAATACTTCTGATTCACCCCCCCCCCTCTTAGAAGCACTCTTTCTATTTGAATATTCCAACACTAATTTTATAGAAGCCATGAAGAAATAGTTTGAAATTTATAGGATTGGAAATATCAAGTTCTTCATTGGACTTTATGATGTAACAACTAGCTTACTCCTACCTCAGGTTTCTTCTAGGGTCTCCTTATGTCTTTCTCTTAACCTAATAGGCTTTCTATATACCCTACTCTCCTTAAGACCCTATCTATGAGGTCCTAGTATATTCAACTAGTGAATGTCAATTAGGTAGGACAACAACTCTTTTACTCCTTCCTAGGCTTGAATTAGCCCTTATTGCTTACTTTTCACCAAGAGCACAACTTGCAACATCTTATATATCACCCCAAATGTAGATATGACTATCTAGGAAGGCATTAGGACCCTCTCCAAGACTTACAACCACCATTTTCAATGAAACCCTAATCAAGTTCCAAGAACCAGACAAAAATGCTTGCAAATAGGGCTACAAGCAATTAGCCCTCCATTTGATGAAAACCCTTAATAGCTTGCAAAACTCATTAATAAAGGGGTAAAGTAATCATGGATCTAGATACCCTTTTAAAAGTACTAAAGGATTATTGAGGTCTTAGTCTCCCAAACCATGCATATAATATGACCTACAATTGTGCCTAAAAATTAAGTTTCACAAGGTATTGAGTCTATCTAACAAGAAACAAGTTCTACCCTCCATTGGACCTTCACCATTTCCTCCCATTGTAGTTGGGGATTCCTCACACATTCTTGTATCTCACTCCAAGCTTTGATTGAAGCAATCAAAGTGTTCAATCTCTCCTAACACTTCTGCAATTTACTGTGATCCCTAGCCATGCAACTGTGGCTCGCCTAGGGCATCACCTGCCTTGGGCACCACCATAAAAAATCCATCCTTGCTTCCCATAATCATCCTTCACTTTATAATATTTACATGGATTCATTTTCCTAATCCCAAAGGCTCATACAGATCCTATGGTGGGAATAGTCTCTATGACTCCATCTTGGCCAATTGCCTGGTTTAGGACAACAGACTAGCAAAAACCAAAATAATTTAACTAACTATCTATCAAACCGCAAAATTGCAATCCAAAAATATAAAGAATCTAGAAAGGAATTAAAATAGAATTTCTAATGGTTACCACATTTCTTTCAAACAATTAAAACTCACAAAACTTGAAAAGCATAGAGTTGTCATTGTATTCTTGTTGTACAGTTTGTAGACACAAAATAAAAAATTCCTCCAAACCATTGAATATGTAAAGAATGGAATTATATAGTTTTTCAATGGTCAATCCTAACTATTTTAGATAGCTATCAAACCCCATCCATGAAGTTACTTGTATGCAACAAAAAGTTGTCAATGTTGTCAATGACAACATTGATATTTTTATAGCAACTTTTACATCTTTTTGAGTTTGGCCCTCAAACTTGGTAAAAAGGCTACCAAAACTCACCAAAATCCTTAAATGGAATTTAAACATGTAAAAGGGACCTTAAAAAACTTTTTTTTTCTATTCTACCCTCCAACTCACAAAAATGCCCTATTTGACCTAATCATGCAACCAGGAACAACCAAGGCCTAATAAGGCTTCCTACACTAATCACACCTCAAATTAGGACTAGGTTAGTCTCATCATTATCCTAGTGGTGTGGTTAGTACCACTACAAGAAAAAATAACCATAGAATCCCTAGGTCTTCATGAGCCCACCCATGTGCCCCTACACTATACTCTTGCACAGAGAAAAACTATGTCACTCTTGTGGACAATAGATCTTTGGAGATGCCCATCTTGTTGAAGTCTGCCTCAGCAACCCAAGTTGCTTCTAAATCTAGCTTATGTCTGCACTTTTGAGGTGTTTCATGTACACCTTATGCCTAGTGGACTTCTTGACATTTGATTCCAACAGTTTTTCAGCTTCCAACTTGATTAGTGAAGGCACCAATGTAGGTTCCAGATCAACACTAACTCCCTAACTATTATGAGAAACCTTAGGCAATGCACCTTTGAACTGGACCAAGTCTTGCACATTGGAAACAATAGAAATTCCCAATTTTTTTGGCAAATAAACATTATAAGTGTTGACTACATATTTTTCTAGGACTTTACAAGGTCTCACTCTCTTCATATGTAGCTTTATTGGCATACACTTCTACAACCTAGACTTATTTAAATGCACCATGACATAGTCTCCTATGCAAAATTGAATGTCTTTTCTCTTCTCATCCACCTTGGATTTCAACTTTTGTGTGCTATCTTTGATATTTTTCTTACTTGCTCTTGGATTTCTTTCATGGTCTGGGCAAAGTCTTCAACATGTCCACTTCTATATTCCATTCCTCCAAGATCTCTTAACTCACATACACCCCTTGAATACATCCCATACACAATTTCAAATGGCTTCTTCCTATGGTTCTATTCTTACTATCATTGTAACCATATTCTACTTGGGAAATGATAGCATCCCATGTTTTATCATACTCCTTAGTTAGGTACCTTAAAAGATTACCCAACACCCTGTTCACCATTCTGGCCATCAGTTTGAGGATAGTAGGCTGATCCAAAAGAAAGGTTTTTACCAAGTCTACTCTAGAAGGTCTTCCAAAAATGGCTCATGAATTTCACATCTCTATCTTACATAATACTAATAGGGAGTCCATAAATCCTCACAACTTCCTTGAAGAATAAGTTTACTATGTGACTAGCATCATTGGTAGTCTTACATGGGATGAAGTGCCCCATCTTACTGAATCTATCAACAACTATTTTGTCTTGGGTAGGCCTATTATGGTGTCCATGCTTATAGACTCCCATAGACTACTAGGGGTTGGTGAGGGTTGATATAGACATGCATTGATCATTCCACCCTTGGCTATCATGCACACCATGCATTGCTCAACATACTTAGTCACATCCTTGACTAGTTTTGATGGATAGTAGAATCTTTGGATTAATTCTAAAGTTTCTCTCACACCAAAGTGACCACTTAGGCTCCAATTATGATTTTCCTAAATTAGGTTTTCCCTTATTGATCCCCTTGGTACACATAATTGATTGCCCTTAAATAACAACCCTTTTTGCAAGGTAAATTTAAAGAACTTGCTATAGAAATGGTTCTCAAAGTTATAACATACCTTGTAGGCCTCTATAATGTCTTCATCCTCCTTATATAAACTCTTGAGGCTCTCTGTCCCAATGTTATGTAATTGAACTTCTTGGATAGTTAATAATCTTCTACTCAATCCATCTACTACCTTGTTCGTCTACCCTTTCTTATGCTTGATTGTGGAAGTGAATGCTTGTAGGTATTCCATCCATTTCAAATGTCTATTACCCAAATTTTCTTGATTTTTGATATATCTTAAGGCTTGATTATTAGTAAATACAAAAAATTCTTTGGGAAACAAATAATGTCTCCACTTCCTAAGAGACTAAACCATGACATAGAGTTCTAGGTCATAAGAGGAATACTTATTTTTTATTTCATTTAATTTTTCACTAAAGAAGGCTACTAGCCTACCTTCTTGACTTAACACTCCTCCTACTACTAAGCCACTTGCATCATATTCTATCATGAAGAGTTTCTTAAAACTATGCAATTGAAAAATAGGTTGGGTAACTACTTATTTCTTTAGCATCTCAAAGGATTTCTCTACTTCTAAGGTTCATTTGAACTTATACTTGACTCCACCCTTAATGGTATCTAAAAAAGGTGCACATATTCCACTAAAATTCCTAATGAACTTCCTATAAAATTGAGCTAGACCATAAAATATTCTTCAATCAATAGATGTAGTAGGTGGTGGCTAGTTGAGAATAGTTCCTAACTTCTCTTGATCCATCTTCAAGGACCCCTTTGACACCACAAAGACCAAATACACAAGTTCTTGTTTGAAAAAGTCACACTTCTCAAGATTGATGGCAAGCTTCTCCTCATGAATCCTCTGCAATACAACCTCAACATGTTTCATGTGCTCCTCCTTTGTTTTTAAAAATATTAGTATTTTATCTAGATACACCACCACTAAACTTCTAGTGAAATCCTTAAGCACTAGATTCATGAGCCTCATGAATGTTCTAGGAGCATTTGAGAGATCAAATGGCATCACAAGCCACTCATACAACCCATCTGTTGTCTTGAATGTTGTCTTCCATTCATCTCCTTCCTTAATCTTGATTTGATGATATCCACTTTTCAAATCCAACTTTGTGAAGTACATGGCCCCTCCAAGACAATCCATGAGATCCTCAATCCTAGGTTTGGGAAACCTATCCCTAATCATGATCCTATTTATAGCCCTTGAGTCTATGCATAGTCTCCATTTTCCTCCCTTCTTGGATGCTAGTACAATTAGGACTACACATGGGCTTATACTTTTCTTGATCAAACCTTGATCCAAAATTTATTGCACTTGTCTTTCTACTTCCAAGTTTGGTCAGAAGTGAGCTTATATGTTTCCTTGTTTGGCAAGGATGCACAAGAAACGAAATCTATTTGATGGATTATCACCCTTTTAGGAGGTAAAGTATTAGGAGTTCCATCACTTACAATATCTTTATATTTTTCAAGCAATGTGTGTACCTCTGTAGGAAATGGTCCTCTATCTATCTTTTCTTCTCCTTTGGACTTTAGTACAACTACATAGCTTTGGCTCTCATCATCTCTAAGTTCCTTGACAAACTCTTTTCCACTACATAACAACACACTAGGAACCTTTTATTGTGGTTCATCTCCTTCCAACAAAGATTAGATTTTAAAAGTTATGCCTCCCTTCTTGAAGGATATGACATTTTCCTTCCCATCTACTAGGCCCTTAATATTGGTGTATATAGGGTTACGAGTAGTCAACTTGTGGCTATCATAATCTTGGCACCATAGAGGCAAGATTTTTTCTCAACATTGGGGTGATTTTGGGAGGAGCATAACTTTCATATTTTAGTAAATTTTTCAAATACTTTTAAAGGGTTTTTGAAGACCATATTAAAGAAGCTATAGTTAAAAATTTAGAGGAATTTGGGAAAATTTGAGAAAATTATTATAGAATTACTATTTCTACACAATAGTCCTAATAATCTTACATTTGATCCTTAACAAAGCCATCCTATGCTTAGGTTCATCTGGAGTTGGTTGCTTGATCAATACCCTCCTAAACATGAGTTTTTCTCATTTCTCTAATTCTAGGTGATTAAATTCAAGTTCCTTTCTACAGGAGTTATTCTCTTGAGCATATGTCACTGTCTTAACATGGTTTGAAGAACAAGGCTTTTTAGGGCACCTATATGCTGGATGGCCTAGTTGACCATAGTTATAGCATTTCATACTAGCAAAGTAAGAGTTACTTCTACCTGATTCTCTACCCTGATAAGTGCCTCCTTAGTTACCATTTCCTCTACTATAACATCCTCTAGGAGTACTTTCAATTCTTTTCTCAATGATTTGGTCTCACCTTGGTTCCTCTGCTCAATACTTTTGCCTAATATCCTCCCTTTTGACCCCTATTATTTCTTCCCTTACCATTTTCCTTGAAGTTAGAATCCCCCCTCTTCCTATTATTTTCTTCCACCTTTAGGGATAGTTGGTGAAACCTTTGGATAATTGTAGGAGTCCACAAGCTTAGCTCCTCTTGGATATTCCACTTTAAACCACCCAAGTATCGAGCCACTTTTATTGGCTCCTCTTCTTGCTTCTTGGATCTAAGACATAACCTCTTAAATGCCTATGTATAAGAGGTCACATGCATGTCTTTCTTCTTTAGTCCTTGTCTCCTCTTTTGGAGTCGAATGTCAAAGTCTTCTGGTAGGAAATTCTCCCTCAGTTTGGTTGTCATGTTATTCTAATTGGCTATAGGCCTCTTGCCCACCCTAATCCTCTCATCTTGGACATATTTCCACCATGTCAATGTTAATTGGTGTAGGAGCACCTAAGGTAAGGTCAAACCCTAAGTCTTTTTTTTTTTTTTTAGATGGTCCAACCAGCCATTGGGATAATAAGGACTAATGATAAATTCCCAATGTGTGATTAGGAGGTTTGATTTGATGGGTTTTGAGTTAGGAGTCTAATTTAATCAATTGGGTCTTGATAAGAGGAAATTGAAAAAATTTCTCTAGGAGGGAAAATAGGTAGAGATTCCATGAAAAGGAGCAAAGAGGTGTGAAAATATGGATCTTAGATGTTTTAAGGTCATCCTAGGAGGTTTTATAACATTCTTTTCAAGTTTGAAGAGTCTAAGAGAAAAATTGTAAAAGTTGTCAAAAAGTTGCATTGACAACTTTTCAGGTAGTTTTTTGCAAAACCAATGATTTAGGTAGTTAAGGTTTGAACTATATTTTAGGAGGAAAGGTGAAGTCTATTTAAGATTTTTCCAACTTAGTTCCAATGGTTGGATAGTTGGGTGTACGGACAACATCTGTAGCAGGATAGTTTTTGAGAATTTGAAGTGTAGATTGAAGTTTGGATTGGAATTTTGGATTGAATAAGAATTTTTTTTTGATGGAGTATGATCTTGTGTTCATACCTTGAATATGTGTTCAATTTTTTTATTTTCAAATAACTGTTTAATAAGGTTTAGAAAATTGTTTGTTTTTAGTAATCATGTTAGTCGGTCGATTTTGTGTAACAAGTATGGAATGGGCTATAACTTGAGTATCCTTGGTCTAATCACCATGACTCTTGGGGACAAAGAAATATCCTTTGTAAATAGTGTAAATATGGTCTATTGAGTTTATGGAAGGCCAAATACTATTTTTACAAGTGAGCCCTAGGCAAGCAAATAAGCTTGGCAAGGTGCAAGGAGATGCTTGTAAAGAATTTTTGAGAAGAGTAGACGATTGGAATGGATAAATATTGAATTGGTAAGGTAGGAGGAATTTTTTAAGTAATTAAATCTCAAAGGAGGATGTTGGGTATGGATTTTCATTCTTGTGGAGAAGAAAACACTAACATTGCTTCCAAAACCCTTAAAAGTAGGGTTTTATGAACTTGTATTGTATAGACATTTTTGGAACCCTAGACCTACAAAATCTTTAAGGGTTGGACATAGGGAAAAAAAAATTAGTATACACCAAGGGGCCTTGTTAATGGTTTTTGTGATTTATAGCTCTTTCCTTGTTTCTAGGAGGATTAATAAGGGCTCCGAGGGCTACAAGGCCTAACTAGTCATTTTGGTGATTTGGGTGAGTGAGCCTTGAAAGAATGGTGCAAAATAATGGGGAATGAGTCAAGAACCTCAATAAGAAGGTTCAATTTTGTTTTGGGGGCACTTGGTGCTCTTAGGGAAGTTTTGGCAGTCTAGGCCAAAGAATGCATTTTAAGGTGGATTGAGAGAATGGCATTCAAAAATGATTTGTTGGGAGAGATTCTTGGAGAAAGGGGGATTGTAGAGGGATCCTCTAACCTAGGGTTAGGAAAGAAGACCCTAAAGTGGGCTAGGAGAATCTTGGGAAGAGCTAGTAACCTATTAGATGAAGAAGCTCCCCATCAAAGTGGTAGCAAAAGATTTGGTTTGTGGTGGCATGTTGTATTCCACTGAGTCAAGTGCATCTTCCAAGATGGTCACCAATGTAGAGTTGAAAAAGGAAGTAGATGAGAAAAATAAGCTCTTAGAAGAAAAGACTAGGGTTCTAGATGAGGCCCCAAAGGAGATGAAAGACAAGTTGAAAGAGATAGAGGATGCATCCCAAGCTAAGGAAAATGAAAAATTTGGCAAGGGTAAAGAGAAGGTGAGTTTGGAGGATGAGATCCCTGAACCAAATCCTTCACTTGGTGAGCAAGAAGCATTCAGTAAAGCCCTCAAAGAATTTGGATGGAAGAGTCTAGAGAATGTGTCTTTATTTCATGAAAAGATGGATGCAGAGGTGGTCTTAGAATGGCTAAGAAGCATTCAAAACTACTTTAAGTGTGAAGGGACAACAGAGACCCAAAAGGTAAGGTTTGAAAATTCTAGGTTGAAAGTTCAAGCTTTGACATGGTCAAAGTTTGTGCAAGATGAAAGAGAAAGTGAGGGGAAGAAGCCTATAGCTGATTGGGAAGCAATGGTGGGAAAGATCAAGGAAACATACCTACTAAAGGATTATGAAATTCATATCCATAACTAGAGGCAAAATCTCAAGCAGAAATATCTTGATGTGGCTACCTATACTGAGGAGTTTCAGAAGTTGGAACTAAGGTCAAGGGTGCAAGAAGCAGAGGGTATCAAGGTGGCTAGGTACCTAAATGGCCTTAAATGGCCCATATAGGATAAGTTGAGTTTTTATAGCCTCACCACTCTTCAGAGTTATTTTCAAATGGCTAAGAAAGTGGAAGAAAAGCTAAGGAAGAAAGGGGACTCTAGTTCTAAGAATAGGGGTAGAGATAAGGACTTCAAAGGTGGCTCAAGGGGAGGATCTAGTGGCAGGAGTAATGAGAAAAGAAAATATGGAGACTCTAAGTGGAGTGAGTAGACCAATGAAACTAGTTATAGAGGAGGCTCTAGAAGAGGAAAATATAGAAACAATAGTAGAGGTTCACACTTCAGTAACATGAAGTGATACAACTGTGGTAAGCTAGGAAACCCTACTTATAGATGTCCAAAAAAGGCATCATCTTCTTATGCGAAAATAAATTACATATGTCTAAGAAGAGGATGATCAAAAGGCAGGAGAAGTGGACCTTAATGTAGAGAAAGGTGAAAACCTCATGTTGATAAGGGTATTGGTTAAGGAGCCAATCGAGGATGAGCCAAAGTAGTGGAGAGCACTATTTAGAACCACATGCAAAACATTGGGAAAAGTATGCAAGGTGATCATAGATTCAACATCTACTGACAATGTCTTGTTAGAGGAGGTAGTACAAAATTTTGGTTTGACCAAGATCCCACATGTGTATCCTTAAAGAGTGACTTGGTTGAATAAGGGGCAAAATATCCCAATGAATAAATAAGTGTGGGCAGAAATCACCATTGGCAAGTATCAAGATAAGATCTTGTGTGATGTGTTTCCCATGGATTCTTGTCATCTATTGTTAGGAAGACCTTGGTAGTATGACAGGGAGGTAGTGCATCATGGGGAAGAGAAAAAATATTCCTTTAAGAAGGATGTTGTCACTTATAGGATTCAATCTATAGTGGAAGAAGACAAGGTGGAGAAGTCTACTAATAAAGCATTACTCATGAGTGGATATGAATTCCTCAAGGACTTGAAGGAGGGTGAAGGAGTAGATTATTTTATTATGCTAAAACCTAAGGAGGAAAAGACATCTACATCCACACCTATACTTGCAGAAGTGCAAGATCCATTAGACTAGTTTAAAGACATTATTTGTGATGGAGCACCACCTACCCTACCACCTAAGAGGGACATAAGTCATTAAATTGACTTCATACCAAGGGCATCATTTCCAAAAAAAGTTGCATACAAGATGACTCCAAAGAAAAACAAGGGGATTGCAAGGAAAGTTCAAAAGTTACTTGATCAAGGGCTGATTAGGAAGAGTATCAGTCCATGTGTCATACCAATGGCCTTAGCACCTAAAAGGGGAGGTAAGTGGAGAATGTGTACTGATTATAGGATAATTAATAGAACCACAATTAGGTATAGATTTCCTATTCCTAGGATAGAAGACTTGATGGATTATCTAGCTGGAGCTAGGTACTTCTCCAAAATTGATTTTAAAAGTGGATACTATCAGATTAGGATGAAAGAGGGGGATGAATGTAAGTCTACATTTAAGACTACTAAGGGTCTATATGAGTGGTCGGTAATACCATTTGGTCTTATCAATGCACCAAGTACCTTCATGAGAGTCATGAATGAAGTTTTGAAGGATTACATAGGGGAATTTGTTGTGGTTTACCTAGATGACATTCTTATCTTCAATGAGACCAAGGAGGAACATATGAAACACCTAGAGTTGGTATTAAGGAATCTCCAAGAGGAGAAGTTGACAGTCAACTTGGAAAAGAGTGAAGTTATGAAAGAGGAACTGGTGTATTTTGGGTTTGTAGCATCCCAAGGGAGTCTTAAAATGGATAAGGACAAGGTGGAGGCTATTTTGAGTTTGCCTACACCTAGATCTTCTACTGAGGTTAGGATTTTTCATGGATTAGCACAATTTTTTAGGAAATTTGTAAGAAGATTTAGTGAAATATGTGCACCTATGATGGATACAATCAAATTGTGCATGAAGAATAAATTTGTGTAGGCCAAGTCTACAGATAAGAGTTTTGAGAGGTTGAAGGAGGTAGCAACCCAACCCATCTTGGTTCTACCTAGTTTTGAGGGACCATTTGTGGTGGAGTGTGATGCTAGCAATATAGCAGTTGGGGTAGTTCTAAGTCAGGAGGAAAAAATAGTAGCATTTTTGGTGAGAGGCTTAATGAAGCCAAGAGAAGGTATTAAACATATGACCTAGAGCTTTATACACTTGTCCAAGCCCTCAAGAAGTGGAGGCACCACTAATTGTCAAGGAGTTTGTTGTCTTCACAAAGAACTATGATTTGAGTTTCATTAACTCACAAGAGAAACTAAGCCTAAGAAACATCAAGTGGATGGAGTTCTTATAGTCTTATACCTTCACTACCAAGCATAAGAACGGGACAAATAATAAGGTGGAAGATGCTTTGAGCAAGAGATTTTGGACAATGCAAGAAGTCAAGTTGTAGAGCATTAGCTTGGATGGTTTTAAAGATATGTATGAGGAGGACACTAACTTTTTAGAGGCTTATAAGGTAGTACTAATTTTTCCAATCATTTCCATAGTCAATTTGTTGAATATACCCTATAGAATAGACTATTATTCAAGGGTCAATAGTTGTGCATCCCAAGGGGATCCATGAGGGAGAATCTCATACAAGAGAAGCACAATGGGAGCATGAGTGGGATTTTTGGTCTGAACAAGACCTTGGACCTTGTGGAAAGGTTCTATTACTAGCCTAAAATGTAGAGAGATGTTAAGAGGTATGTGGAGTAATGTAGCATATGTCAAAAAGAAAAAGGGAACTTCAAAAAATGCAAGACTCTACCAACCTCTCCCTATTCCTAATAGGCCTTGGGAGTGCATCAGCATGGACTTTATAGTGGGCTTACCAAGAACTAGGACAAATATGGATAGTGTCTTTATGGTAGTAGACAGGTTCAACAAGTTGAGCCAGTTCATACCATGCAAGAATACACATGATGCAAGTAATGTTGCCAACCTATTCTTCAAGGAGGTAGTTAAGATACATGGCTTGCCAAGGAGTATAGTAGCTAATAGGGATCTGAAGTTTGTGTTAAAATTTTCAAAGACCTTATGGAAGAGGTTTGGAACAAACCTAACACATAGCTATGCCTACCATCCTCAAACTGATGGTCATAAAAAGGTGATAAACATGATATTGGGCATGACCTATTAAAGTGCCTCACCAAGGAATATTAACATAGTTAGGAGCAAGTTATTCCACAAGCTAAATTTGCATACAATGATAGCAAGAATAGGAAAATTGGGCTAAGTCATTCCCAAGTGGTGTATGGTACTCACCCAAGAGGCATAATGGAGTTGAGGGACCTACCTTCAAATGAAAATATTAGTGGAAAAGCTAATGAATTTCTAAAATCAATGAAAGAGGTACATAATCAAGTGAAGCAACCTTTGGTAGAAGCCAATCAAAAGTTGAGGGAGAAGAAAGATGAGGGGAGGAGAGAGTTGTAGTTTCAAGTGGGAGACCTAGTGATGATATATCTCAACAAGGTTAGGTTACCAAAGGGAATCCCTAGCAAGTTGTAGACGAGGAGGATTGGGCCATGCAAGATCCTTGAGAAGTATGGACCCAATGCCTACATGATAAATCTACCAAAGGATGTGTCTCTTTCACCAATCTTTAATGTGAAAGAATTAGTACCATATAAAGGTCCTAAGATGGATGACATAGAGTATCAGGAAGAGTTAAACAAGGATGTAGTAGAAATGAAGGTACCTAAAAGAAAGCAACCATAGGTTGAAAATATATTGGACTCTAGGGTGAAGAAGAGCACAAGAAACAAGGTCTACAAGGAGAATTTGATAAAATAGATGGATTTACCTAAGGCTGAAGCAAATTGGATTGCTCAGGGTGACTTCAAGAAGCTAAGCATCAGTAAGGAGTTCTTATCTCCAACAATACATTAACTTCTTCATGCAGGGGGAGAATAGTGTAGGAGCACCTAGGGTAAGGTCAAAACCTAAGTCTAATTTTTGGTTTGGAGATGGTCTAACCAACCATTTAGATAACAAGTACTAATGATAAATTCCCAAGGTGTGATTAGGAGGTTTGATTTTATAGGTTTTTGTTGAGCTATTGTTTTGCATGATTCTTAATGGCAAGAATCCTTTCAAACTCCTCTCTTGAAAAGTCAATCTTGGGGATCAACTCCAAGGTTCTGGGCAATCTTTTGACCTATAGGAATTTTCTCAATTGAAGATAAATGTGAATGTTCACAAGGATCCCTTTTCTAGTTCTAATAACTTTAGATAAGATGAAAAATTTGTTCCTTGCTTAAAAAGAATAAAACACACAAAAAGAACTATGTTTTTATATTTTTCTATTTTATGATGAATGCAATCTAACAATGCAACTAATATTAATTCCTAATTTAACAAGGGGTTAGTAAAGAAAATAACAAAGATAGGGTGACAAGAGGTTTAAGAAAACAACATGAAAATAAAATCCTAATGGACATAAGCTATAGAAACAATGCATCTACGAGTTAAGCTTTCAACAAAATTAGTGGGTAACCAATGAAAATAGGAGTAGTACTTCCTTAATTCCACTAATGCAATCATCATTTGGAAATTAGCAAACATAAGATGCTTCACTTTTCATCAAATCACAAGGCCACGAAAAGTGCACTCATGTGAGACAAAAAGTTATGCAGGAAAAAAATGGGTGATCTCTTCTCAAACTAGATAACTCAATAGAATTCATAAAATTGTAGCAAACACCAAAATTAAAAGATCACACAAATAGAAATAACACAATAAACTTTTGGCTCAATAAAATTCCATGAACATACATTCACAAAATATAACACACTTGGGTAGGAATCACTACACTCCAAATGCGAGCACCAAAAGCATATTATTATTGCAAAATAATGGCAACCTTGATTACATATTACAATCTCATATTTATAAGAAATCATCTCTCAATTTGTGTTGAGAGTGAGAGATATTGTTATGCAGTCATATGCTTCTAAATTAGTAAAACAAATCTAATTATGAACAAACTAACTCTCTAACTGGTGCTTAATAGGACTCCATCCATTTTTATATCATTAATTGGATGCATGAACCTTTACATGTCTTAAAATAAAGAATAGATGAGAAAATAAGAAAGAGAGATTTTAGTTGATGTATGAGTGTCTAGAAGTGCCAAAAATAGAAGCTCCATTTTCACTAGGCGTCTGTCAGAGCTAAACTACTGTCAAAATGAATTTTCGATGCATGGAAAGCTCTAATTTTGGAACTAGGAGTTAACTGTCAATGCAGCTCTAGAGAAATGCATCTCTTCAAAATCTTCCAAAACACTTTTCAAAAAGTGCACTAGCACACTTTGCACACATGTGCACCTCGCACACCTGGTGCAGCAGTGCACCTCGGAGGCCAAAAATTGCAAAATTTTACTAAGTGTCAAAATTGAAATTTTGGCTTCTAAGTTTTGTTCCCCTTTATACCAGAGCTATGTCTAGGTATTTTCCCTTGAATTTCTCAATTATCTCAGTGAGTTGCACTATATCAAATAAATCTAAGGCATTATATTTATCCTTCACTTTCTACGTATAGTTACCCACTTCTATATTGGTTTCAGCAAAATCCCCAAGTTTTATATCAAGATCCAACAAAGCTTTAAATGCCTGCCGGATATCCAAATTATTACAAACCTCATAAAAAAATTTCCAAGATTTTTGAACTATTGCCTCTACAGGTATTAACTTTTTTGATGCATCATCCTCAAAGATGTCTAGACATGCATCACTATAATGTCTCTCGACTTCCAAAATTCACTCTTACCCGCTTGGTCCTTGAACCTGTGGATCTCCGCATGTAATGATTCCATTACATTATTATTATCCATTATCTTCTCAATCCAATCATCTATCTTATCTAGCTCCTTAACTATATATACATCCATTAACATTTGATACCTCTAGCATTTGATTGCCTATAATGCCTGTAGACCATTTCCTTAGGTATGCACCTCATCCATTAAGACATAATCTTGGTTCAAAATTACTACCAACTTATCAACATTCTCCTATATAACATGTAATATCTTAAGATTCCCTTGGACAATTAGTACACCTTTCTCCTCAAAAATTTCCTACCATTGCTGATAGGCATTCAAAAATGGTTCCAATTGCACTACTCCCCTATCCCTTCTCTGAATTTTTGCATTTAGAGTTTTTTGAGGGTTAATGGATTGAAAGGGCCAACCACTTTGCTCAAATATCCCTTAAGGATCTCATTCTATCACTAAAGTGTTATCAATTCCATCCCATCCTATTCTAGGCTCCTAAAACTTCCTTTATCCCTATCATAACCATAATCTTTGTAGTTTCCAAGGTTGGCTTCCCAAGCATGACCACCTAGATCTAATAATCCCTAGGAGTCAGTTCTTCAACATTTGATTCTAGAGGAGGGATAGCCACATGAGCAAAAAGTTCCTAATTCTAATCACTCATGATGAAGGCTAGTGCTTGTGCATCCTTTGAAGGTGAATTAGGTTTCCTCAAAACTTCTATCAATTCCATTCTATCCACCTCTTTAGTAGTGAACTGTTGCTTCTTGTTTTATATTATTTCTTTTCTAAGCTACCTTGGACTATGCTGCATTGGGGATTTTCCTTTAGAGGATGAAGGAGTTTGTTCTGCAATGCCTTTCCCTTTATCACTCCTTTCTAGAGTCTTCTCCTTCTATGAGGGATCCACACTAGGAGTCTCTATTTAAGTGGAGTCCACAGTAGTCACCTCTATGTCCTAAGAAGTTTGTTGTGGTTGTTCACTTTCCCATCCTTCTTCCAACACTTCCTCATTGGATACTTGTTGTAGCTCTTCTTGATATTCTATTTGGACTTGTTCAATTTTTGTACCTAGAGAAAGAGGGGTAGTTGATCCCTTGTCCACACAAAATATGACTTGTAATTGGGATGTGGGAACCATTTCAATTCCTTTTGATTTAGGTGGCATCTAAGTCCAATATTCCTACTAAGATTGATTAGTGGGTGTATCTCTAATCTTGTCCCTAACCAACTTAGTACCTACAAGCATAAAGTCAAAATATGACATCTTAAAGACATCAGTGCCCTCCACATCCTACTCATCTATCCACTATTGCATTTCATCATCTAATGTAGTGGTCTGCATGGGTTCATCAGGGATAGATGAGGGTGTGATCATGGCACTTCTTCTTCATTCTAGCTCTGTGGCTCTAGCTAAATGGGTCCTCTGACTCAAAGGTAGATCATCCTCTTCATCCTTATCACCCTCTTCTTCTACGTCTTCCAGAATGGGTTTGGGAATTGATGGAAAAGGGATCACCTTCTTGATCACATTTTGTCTCCTCTTCACTAGGGTCTTAATTTTTCTTCTTTTTTGTGCTAAAGGGGAGGCTTTCTCTATTTGTTGAGTTTGGGACACCTTTTGTACGTCAAGTTTTGTTTCTTCTTGGCTTGGTATAGCTGGTGGCACTAGGAGCTCCTCTGGGGCTTGTGAGGCCTCTACATATGTTTTCCTCTCCTTGTTCTGGAGGCATAGGTATTTCTCCCTCTTTAGGTTTGGCTTATTGAGGAGAATTTCTCTTCCTCTTGACCTTACCTTTACCCTTTTGAGCTCTATAATAACCAGCCAGCCTATTGAGTTGGTGCACTATCTTTGGCCTTACTAGTGATTGAGCCGTAAATGTAGGGACAGTGACCTTTTTCCCTCTACCTTTGGCTAGATGGGCTTGAACATGGAAGATTATTTTTTCAGGAATTAGATCAAGTTTGAATGGTTTCTTGATCCAATCCTGCATCATTTTGATAATGTGCCTCACCTTATGGTTAATATCTGACTTTTCTTCTCTGCCAACCTTGGCATTCATAATAGGTTGTTCACCAATCATGTCCCTATTGAATAAAGGATCAAGTAACTACTTTAAGTCTTGTTGCAATATCTTTAATGTAATCTTTGTCTTCAAGGACTTTTCTTCCAAATAAAAAGTCATCATACAATAATCCCTGATACGGACATCATAGTCATTTATCACATTCATCCAATGATCTTCAATAGCTTCTTCATGTTGGAATGCTTTGCTTGCTAAGTATTGCACTCTCCCAATATTATCAAAATATGGCCAAAGAGAATTATACTCTTCCAAGGGATATTGGTCCCATTCACACTCAAAAGACTAAATGTCTTGTCTTTGATCTAGCTAATAAGGTCCTATAGTCATAAGCCATGTCAAACATATCTTATGTTGCTTTCAAACTCTTTCATATGTAGACAAGAGTTGTTGGGAGATCTCTAGGAGGATGAGTCTATCACTAGGATATCAAGGGATCTTCTTAGGGTTAATAGTTGTACCCACTACCTCAAACATGTAAACATATGACAAAGGCAAAGAGATGAATAACTAGGGCCAAAGGCTCACCCAACTATCCAAACCATCCTGCAAGAGTTAACACAATGAAAGCAAGCACAAGGAATAGCAACCAAAGGAGGAAGAAGAGAGAATAATTTTACTGATTCTTCAAATATTCTACACTCATGCCCAGCTATAAGGCCTTCTAGGTTATGACCAATTATAATACATTCATATACAAAGATCCAACAGCAAATTTGCACCTTCAGTTCTGCTCCAAAATTTTCTTCTCTAAAACTTGCCTAACTCTAAGCCTAAACATTCTATTTATACTTGTCAAAATGGCTTATATATCATTCTAGAACATTACATAAGAGGAAGGCCAACCCAACAATGGTCTGGACTCATCCTAATAATAGATCTTAACATAAATGTCAAGAATTAAATAAATCCCACAAGTTGGCCTGCAAAAATCAAGTCCAATTACTGGCACTCGACATACACTAGATAATTCAGCACATGAAGGAATTAATAAAGTAACTTGGCACATGAAAGAAATTGGATTGCTAGGAACATGAAGAAAATTAGATTGCTAGGCACATGAAAAAAATTGGATTACTAGGCAGATGAAGAAAATTGGATTACTAGGCACATGAAGGAATTGCTAGGCACATGAAGGACTACTTCTAGGCACATGAAGGACTATTAGGCACATGAAGGAACTACTAGGCACATGAAGGAACTGCTAGGCACATGAAGGACTATTAGGCACATAAAGGAACTTCTAGGCACATGAAGGACTACTAAGCACATGAAGGAACTGCTAGGCACATGAAGGACTGTTAGGCACATGAAGGAACTACTAGGCACATGAAGGACTACTAAGCACATGAAGGAACTGTTAGGCACATGAAGGATTGCTAGGCACATGAAGGAACTACTAGGCACATGAAGGACTGCTAGGCACATGAAGGAACTACAAAATGAAAAAAATGAGTAGGATAACAAGGCAACCTAGGATGCTCCTACATCAGACAACTAGGGTTTAAAGAAATGATTCTCCTAAATCATTGAGATGTCCCAACCTGAATTGAATCCAACTCAAATTGAGAAATCCATGAAGCATCCTCAATAGGTCTATTCTTCCACTTCACCAAATATTCATAGTAATCTTTTCCTCTTTTACTCTTGCCAACTCTTTGATCCAATATCTATTCAACTTCTTCAATTTGCTTCTTAGGATAATCATCTGATACAAAAACTTCATCCTTTGACTCATGATACTTATACAAATCAGCAGTATTGAATATAGGAGATATATCCATGTCATCAAGTAACTCAACTTCATAAGCATTACCACTATCAAACTTCTTCAAGATCTTACAAGGTCCAAATTTCTTCATCTTCAGCTTACTGTATGTTCCAACTGGGAATCTTCCTTTCTTCAGATGAACCATCACCTCATCACCAACTTTAAAATCATGGTGTTTTCTAGACTGATCAGCATTCCCCTTATACTTTTGATTACTTTATTCCAACCTCAACTTCACTTCCCTATGCAAAGACTCCATAAAATTAGAAAATTCTTCTCTTGTAGTGCTTTTCTTTTCTTCACCAGCAACATCTCTCAAATCTGATATACCTCTAGGATGCATTCCAATAACAATCTCAAAAGGTGTCTTCCCTATACACCTATTCATAGAAATATTATATGCAAATTCAACTTGTGCCAATACCATCTCCCAATTACTCAGCTTATTCCCAATCAAACATCTTAGTAAATTTCCTCAGCTTCTATTCACCACCTCTGTCTGACCATCTGTTTATGGATGGAATGTAGAACTAAACTTCAATTCAGTACCCATCTTCTTCCACAAATTCTTCCTTAAGTAACCAACAAACTTACTATCTCTGTTAGAAATAATATTTCTTGGTAATCCATGCAATCTTACAATCTCTTTAAAGAAAAGTTCAGCAACATGCTCAGCATTTGATGTCTTCTTACATGGTATGAAATGAGCCATCTTAGAAAATATGTCCACTACAACAAATATGGAATCATACCCTTTCACTATCTTAGGCAATCCAAGAATAAAATCCATACTAATGTCAGTCCAAGGTTTCTCAGGGACAGTAATAGGTGTATACAAACTAGTATTTTGACTCACCCCTTTTGCAACTTGACAAACTCCAAAACTCTTTACAAATTTCTAAACATCCTTATACATTTGTGGCCAATAATACTTCTCTTTCAAAAAACTCAATGTCTTATCAATTCCAAAATGTCCAGCTAATCCACCACTATGCTTTTCCTTAATCAAATTCAACCTCATAGGACTTCTAGGAATGCACAATTGAATACCTTTGAACAACATACCTTCTTGAATGAAATATTCATCATACTTACTTATGTAGTCTATTAGATTTGGTGCTCTGCACTGTAGTGCCTGCCCCTAGTTCACATTTTTGCTATCATTGCCAAACTCTTTTAGGCCAGTTTTATGTTTGATGATTAGTACTATTATTTTGGAGATTATTAGATATTATTTTACACTTAGTTTATTATATGATGAGATTACTTGGTGCTCTATATTTCATGTATGTATGATAATTATTCAGTGTTTTCAGTTACTAATGATGATTAGTTAGATGGTTTATTATCACATGAGTTTTCTTATGGATACTTACCCCATACTACATGTGTATGGTGTGCATGTTTGTTTTCTTTATGTATAGTGTTTTTGATGTGGTTAAGAAAGGGAGTCATAGCCACCTGCTAGTCGAGATCTACACAATGCACCACTTCCTACCATTGCTTGTTTAGCTGAGAATATTGCATCTGTACATGCATGGATTTTATGCAGGTTGCAGGTACCGGATATGGACTTCCCTAAATTGCCAGGATGAGCATACCCTATCGCATTATCTCAATGGTAAGAGAGGGGAGATAAATCTTAAGTCCAAATCCTAAACCCTTTAGCCATTTGTCCTAATTGTCTTTATGAGTCTTCGGTGTATTTTCTATTAATTAAGTTTAATTAAAAGATTAATTAATGATTTAATTTAATGAAAAATTATTATGAAATTTTAATATTTAATTAATTGAAAAATTAATTAAATAAAAAGAATTGAATTTGGAGATAAAAGTTTAAGGATAAATTTAAAACGTGATAATATTTATTTAATTTAATAATAATATATTTAAAGTTCATTTTTAAATAAATGCTAAATATTATTGTTATTTAAGTTAATTAAATATTTTATCAATTAAGTTTATAAAATAAATTAAAAGTAAAGAGATATTAAATTATTAAAAGATTCTAGATCGCATGATGCGAGCATGAGTTGAAAATTAAAAAAATTAATTAAAAGATAAAATAAGTGAAAATAATAATGTTATTTTACTTTCATAAAGTGCACATGGGATTAAAACTAATAAAGTAATTAAAAATAAAGTCAAGTGGAAAATTAAATAAAGTTATTTAATAATTCAATTTAATGTGCATGAAAAGATTAATGCAAGATAAAGAAAGATTAAGAAAAGTTAATTTTGAGTTTGAGTCTTGTGAGCAAGGAGTCCTCTCGGGTGAACGCACAATTAGTGCTCCAATTTGAGGAGAAAACTCCTTATCACAACTTGGGGGTTCATTTTTCAAGGAATCGTGAATTTTGGAGATACGAAATTTGGGAAGTGAATTTTTGAAGGAGAATTCTAGAAAAGATTTACAGAGAAAAGTTATTGAAGGGGAGTGAATTATCTCATAGTTTTTTGAGGATTTCGTATTAGCATCAGGATCAAGTAGGGTCTTGCATTTTGATCGCTGATTATTTATGCAATTTTCCTATTTCCTGTCTTCTTCGTGTCTGTGGATTGTAGACCTGAATTCTCTATGATGAATGTTTAAACATTTCAATATTGGAATTTATCAGATGCTTGTCAATTAACTTCCATATACATAGGATTTAGATGGGAAGGGTTGAATCTAAGACTGAAACTCTAAATTTGAATGGTTGAATTTAAATGGAGAAATCTTGTTTAAAAAAAAAAATCCATATTGTATTTATTGATAGTGCTGGAAATTCAAATTATATATATATATATAACATTATTGGGAAAAAAATTTTAAATAATATATATAGTAAATGTTAAAAATAATAATAATAATTTATAAATGTTATTGAAAAATGTTATAATTGTTATTGAAAAATGTTTTCAAAAAAATTATTTAAAAAAAATTATTAATGGGGAGGGGCGGATTAAACCACCCCCTTCCCCCTTGTCATATGCCTCTGTGCATAGCAGGTGATTGCTGACACAGTCATACCTGCTAATGCAGGACAACTGCGACAGTAGTCCCTGCGTCACAGTTATGGTTGTAGGACAGCGATTAAAATCGCTTGTTTATTATTATTATTTTTTTAAAAAACTAATACATGCCATTCCAAAATAATTAAATTTGGTGGTGATTTAAATTTTTAATAATATAAATTGCATTCAATTTTTATAAGTTTTAATTAAATTAAATTTATGTTTTTAGTATTTTTAGTATTATATTTTTATAATATTTTACAATTTGATAAATCAATAATAAATATTATATATAGAAATAAAACTTTAATCAATTTAAATAAATATGTTTCAAATAATATTTTATTAAGAATAGATGATTATATTGAGGATTAAAATATTGATTTTAATAAAATCGTAGTTATTTTATTTAAAATCATTAATGGTTAGGTTTTATAACTTAATAAAATAAAGATTATTCCAGATTAATTTAGGAAATTTGACTTTTAATCTGAGAGTAAATTTATATTTATGATTAAATAATAGGGTTAAATTATAAGGGTATTAGTGAGAAACCTTTGCATTAGAAATGTACATTGAAACACAAATTGAAACTTCAACTTAAACCCGATTGTGTATTCTGAAAACAAACCCAAACTATGAAATTGTGCTGTATTGTTTTCTTTATGCTATTTATGTTTGGGGTTTTCGGTTGATTAGATTGTTGGCCAGTTATAGGATGTCTACCAAAGGCTTGTGGGGGTTATGTGATTGTGATATTATGATGATTTGTTCTCGATCTTTCTACACCCAACCATGGTGATGTGTTGATATGCTATATGATGGATGTTTTTACTAGTTGTTATTGCTTTCCAATTTCCTTGTGTGAAGCTGAGGTGTATGTATTTGAGATAACTAACTTAACCATTTTTGAGTCATTGATCTGTTATATTTGATTTCCTCCTAGTCACTTTGAGAGGACTAAAGTGTTTCTATGTTCTAGATGATGCCATGTTTTGACTTGACCATTTTGGAGTACTCGATCAGTATTGTGATTTATTTTGGGATATTTTCCGGTTGCTCATTGAGAACTGATGGATATGGTGATTTATCATTGATGCCTTCAGTTGTTGATAGAGAACTATTTTGATCATTATGATTATCATTTGATGCTTTCTAGTTTCTCGTGGAGAACTGATGTGATTATTGTGGCTAATCTTTTGATGATTTCTAGTCACTTGTTTAGGGCTGAGGTGATTTTTTGATTTGTGATTTCATGAGCCTAGGGTAGGTTATCTATGTGTAGTGTTGGGAAGTGGCTTGCAATGGGGGACGGGAGACCCTAAGTGGCTCTGGGGATGACTTATTGTAAGTTGTTTTTTAATAAGTGATAACATTACACTAAACACTAACTTAAATGAACCTAATAAGATTAATTGTATGTTCTCACCCATGCCTCAAGTGCTAGTACAGACTAGGATGGGAGTTGAGAGAATGCTTGGTTATGACCTTGCATTCCATAGTATGCCTCGTTAGTATGAGAGGATACTAGTGGCCGCAAGATCATTGGGGACTCGAGGTTCCTAGGGAATTTCTCGGGTAACTTCCAATGTGATTCATGTGATGACACTTTCTCGCTTACATAGTAGGTTTCCTACATGTCTTTTTGGTGCCTCTGGGTCTAGATGTCAATCTATGTTGGATCCTTTGAGTTAGTGTACTTTTAGGATTTCCCAGACTTAGAGAGTACTTGTGTTTTGTGTTTTGATATCTTGTTTGGGACTTGAGACTATCTCCTCAGTGCAGTGGGAGTGGGCCATTTAGGTTCCATGTGGTCGGGTGGTAGTGCTTTTTACTCTTAAAATTGACATTCATCCATAGTCACCATGGCTGGAGCATTCTTTGTTGGCATTTACCTTCATTCTATTCATGGACCATTATGATGGATGGTTATATTTTATGATGGATGTTATATCTTTTTGATGTATGGATGTATCATGTATGGTGGATGATTTCATTTATTTTACTCTACGTATCATGGATCTGAAGAGGATGATGTATTTATATTTTTACATATGTATATTCTTTAAAGCCTTTCATACCCTATGACATGTACAGTGGATGAATGTGCATTTCGAATTAATTTTTCAAGAGGCATTCAGAACAAATGTATATTATGGACATTGGAATTTCTAATTATTCTTTCATGTGGATATGATAGTTGATAGACTTAGAATTAATTAAATTTAAATGTGACTCAATGTCTTGGGATCCTTAAGGAATGTAACATGTTATGTATGTTGTTGATGATTACATGTTATTGCTTCCGCTACTATGTGTTTGATGTGTATGTTATACTTTCTTACTTTTTTAAAAAAAAATGTTTAGAAAACTTAGTAAAACTTTAGGTTGATTCTTTTGGATCCCTTGATGGGGCATTACATGCACTCTCTCCACACCTCAAAAAAATCAGAGTAAGCATCATACAACTCTTTCATCTCATCAAAACCAAGAACTTCAACCTTCATTTTAGTCAACAAAGAACATCTTCTACTCAATGCATCAACAACTCTGTTAGTAGCTCCACTCTTATGTTTCATCACAAATGTAAAACTCTGCAAGTACTCAACCCACTTCATATGTCTTTGATTCAATTAATGTTGACTTCCCAAGTATTGTAAAGCTTTATGATCAATATACAATACAAATTCCTTAGGAATCAAATAATATCTCCACTTCTTCACTGCTTGAAAAATAGCATAAAACTCTTGATCATACATAGAATATTTCCTTTTAGCATCATTCAAATTTTCACTAAAGAAAGCAATAGGTTTACCTTCTTGACTTAATATAGCTCCTATTGCATTACCACTTGCATCACATTCAACTTGAAATACTTTATTGAAATTAGGAAAAGCTAATACAAGTAATTCAACAACCTTTTGTTTCAAAGTCTCAAAACTCTTATCAGCTCCATGTGTCCACTTGAATTTCTTTTTATCTCCCCTCATTGTTTTAGTCATAGCATTACAAATATTACTGAAATTCTTTATAAACTTTCTATAAAAACTAACCAAACCATGAAATGATCTTACCTCACTCACATTCTTAGGTGTAGGCCTTTCCAAAATTGTTTTAACCTTCTCAAGATCCATCTTCAAACCATCAGCTAAAATCACAAATCCTAGATACACAATCTCCTCTTGCATAAAAGAACACTTCTTTAGATTAATCAGCAACTTTTCCTCTTTCAACCTCTATAATACTTGTCTAATATGCTCAAGATGTTCTTCCTTAGTTTTACTAAATATCAGAATATCATCCAAATAAACAATCACAAACTTACCCAAGAATCTTTTCAAAACGTCATTCATCAACTTCATGAAAGTACTAGGTGCATTAGTCAAACCAAAAGGCATAACCAACCATTCATACAAACCATCTTTTTTCTTGAAAGTAGTCTTCCATTCATCACCTTCTCTAATTCTGATCTGATGATAGCCACTCTTCAAATAAATATTGGTAAAATACTTTGCTCCACTCAAACAATCCATTATGTCATCCATCCTCGGCATAGGAAAACTATATTTCACTGTTATCTTGTTAATGGCTTTGGAATCAGTACACATTCTCCATTCTCCATTTTTTTTGGGTGCTAATATAGTAGGTATAGTAAATAGACTCAAGATTTCTCTGATCAAACCTTTCTACAACAACTCATGCACTTGTCTGTTAAGTTCTTCATTCTCTGCAGATGTCAATCTATATGGTGCTTTATTTGGCAAACTAGCTTCAAAAATTAGATCCATACAATGACTTATACTTCTGACTAGAGGTAAACCATCAGGAATATCATTAGCAATAATTTCTTTATACTCATTCAACAATTCTATAATTTTTACTAGTACTTGGCTATCACTATCTGTTGTCACTCAGTCATTACTAGCTTCTGCTACTCGGCCATTACTACCAACACTCAGTCCTCTAGGAACTATGGCAAAATAGACTTGATTCTTTTTCATTTCCTTTGCAAATTATTTCCCATTAACTATGCAAATTTTTATAGCAGTACAATTAACCTCATCTAGACTTTCAATCAAAGGCAGCAATATTTGTTTCTTCACATTTACCCAAAGAGTATATTGATTCAATCTTCCATCATGTACAACTTATCTATCATATTGCCAAGGTCTACCCAACAAAATATGACAATAGTCCATGGGCATAATATCACACAAAAATTCATCAAAGTAATGTCCAATTTTGAACTTCATAAGGCATTGCTCACTTACCAATATCCTATGCTCATCTTTGATTCATGAAACATGATAGGGTTTGGGATGTTTGAGCCTCTACAACTGCAACTTTGTAACCAACTCTTCTGATGCTAGGTTTGTAGAACTTCCACTATCAACGATCACTTTCTAGCATTTTCCAGCCATCTTACAACTAGTCTTGAAAAGACTTCTCCTTAAAATAGGTTCCTCATCACTTCCTTTATTACATAAGGTTCTTCTCACCATCAGATTTTCTCTAGCCTCAGGTCCACTTGGTGAACTCTCAATGTCTTCTTGAATCACAACATTTTTATTATTTTGTCCAATTTCAGAGGATCTACATTCAAAATATCTATGCCCTTCTTTGCCACATCTAAAACAATTACCATTAAATCCACCTCTAGAATAAGAATTACCTCTTACTCAATAAGAATTACCACTTTTCCATTCGGTCTTGCCTTTTTCATCATTCTTCCATTTGTATTTTCCTTTATCCTACACAGAACTTTCAGATCTTCCATCTTCACCATAAGATCTACCTCTGCCTCTCTGGAATCTGCCACCTCTACCTCTTTGTCTTTGTTCATACTTCTTTATCAAGATCTCCTCAACCTTCAAGGCATATTGGTATGCTTCTTCCACACTCTCCAACTTCACAAAACTTATTTCATATTGTATTCTAGATCTCAATCCATTTATGTACCTTGCAATTTTTTCAACATCATCATCCACAGGTCCAGATCTGATGTTCGGTCTATAGAATTCCTTAGTATACTCTTTCACAGTCATGTCTTGTTGCTTCAAATTTTTCATCTTTCTCAACAAGCTAACTTGGTAATCAACAAGAAGGAATTTTTTCTTTACCTTGTTCACCATCTTTGGCCAAGTTCTGATCTTCTCCTTTCCTCTCCTTTGTCTATCAGTTTGCAAGTGCTCCCACCATAGTGATGCATGACCTTTCAGCCTAGTGACTGCAATCTTCACCTTTTTTTTATTAGGAGTGTTTTCATACTCAAAGAACTTCTCCATATCAGAGATCCAATCCAACACAACATTGGTGTCCAATTTTCCATCATAAGGAACTACTTCTATAGTAGGCTTTGAATTTTCCCTAGACAACACACACAACAATCTTTCCTCATCTTGATCTTCTTCAGGTTCTAGATTATGATTTGGTGCTACTACTTCATCATCACTTACATCATTAAGGTGTGCTCCTCTCCTCTAGGTTGTCTTCATAGCATCTAATCTAGTTGCAATTTGTCTCAACTGATCCAATATAGCATCATCAACATTTCTTTTAACATGAACCATCTTTACAAATCAAGTTCCTGCAAGATCATAATCCTCTGTAAGTTATAGGTCAAATTCGTAGATCTGCCACCCTACAACCAAATCTGAATCAAGGTTCTACATGATCCAATCTCCACAAGGATGAACCTCAAGCTCTAATACCAACTAAAATAGGAAAAGGGATGAATAACTAGGGCCAAAGTCTCACCTAGCTATCCAAACCACCCTACAAGAGTTAACACAATGGAAGCAAACACAAGGAATAGCAACGATAGGAGGAAGAAGAGAGAATACTTTTATTGATTCTTCAAATATTCAATATGCATGCCCAATTGTAAGGCCTTCTGGGTTATGACCAATTATAATACATTCATATAAAAAGATCCAATAGCAAATTCGCACCTTTAGTTCTGCTCCAAAGAATTCTTCTCTAAAACTTGCCTAACTCTAAGCCTAAACACTCTATTTATACTTGCCAAAATGGCTTACAGATCATTCTAGAACATTACATAAGATGAAAGTAGACCCAACAATGGTTTGGACTCATCCCAAGAAAAGATCTTAACATAAATTTTGGGAAAAAAATAAATCCCCCAAGTTGGCCCATAGAAATCACGTCCAATTATTGGCACTCAGCATACACTGGATAAATCGACACATGATGGAATTGCTACTGTAACTTGGCACATGAAAGAAACTAGAGTGCTAGGCACATGAATAAAATTGGATTGCTAGGCACATGAAGGAATTTCTAGGCACATGAAGGAACTACTATGCACATGAAGGACTACTAGGCACATGAAGGAGCTAGTAGGTACATGAAGGAACTACTAGGCACATGAAGAAACTGCTAGGTACATGAAGGACTACTATGCATATGAAGGAACTGCTAGGCACATGAAGAACTACTAGGCACATGAAGGAACTATTAGGCACATAAAGTACTACTTGGCATATGAAGGAATTGATAGGCACACTAAGGAACTACTAGGCACATGAAGGACTACTAGGCACATGAAGGAACTACTAGGCACATGAAGGATTGCTAGGCACATGAAGGAATTGCTAGGCACATGAAGGACTGCTAGGAACATGAAGGACTACTAGGCACATGAAGGAACTACAAAATGAACAAAATGAGCAAGCTAACAAGGCAACCCAGGATGCTCCTACATCAACATACAAGACTACATGTAATAAGCCCCGACCTATGATATTTGTGCAACTACATCATCTGGCATTCTCTTTGCATAGTCTCTTTCTATGAATCAAATTATGGTAAATATGAAGGCATCATTTACAATTTGATACTCTTTTCTTTTCTCTGAAAGCCTCTTCTCTACTAACTAAGGGTACATGATATATGTCAATGCATTCACATCTTGCATGCTACCCCTCTTGTATAGCCCTAGATAATATGTTGCTCTTGCAGCTAACAAGTATACCAAGTATGATGTCATGTAGAATTTTTTGTTGTTCTTTGCCACCACCAACTACTCAAAGAAATTTTGACTAAGAGTAGAAGCCTAGCCTAGTGGCATCTCAGCTTTCTTTATCTTCTCAATAAAGTGCACCATGAAAATGTTTAGGTGTCCAGTTGTCAGCAAACCCATCACTCTACTCAAGAGTATGATCGAGTACCAGATGTCCTTCTTCATGTATCCTCTAGTCATGTCCACTTTGCTAGTTTTCTTTTCCAGGGGATTCTTCTTTATGAGGTATGATGATTGAATGATCTTAGAAGCCTCTTCAATATATTTTTGGTGCCACCTCTGTTCTTGCTCATAGGTTAGCCTGATGAGTTGATCTGTGCTCAAGAGATGGAACACTTTCTCGATGTTCTTGGGTCAGAGATCTAGAATGATCTCTCTTTTTATGCTCTTTACAACCCTCTCCTCAATGAAAAAATGTTTTGAAAGTGTCATAATAAGTTTTGAAGACTACACCAATACTAGGTGTGATGTTGCATTGACAAGCCCTGACCAGGTAAGTGTGGAGATTGTTTGGAACCTCTTAGTGGATTTATTGCATATCTTCAAGAATTCTCCCAAATCTATGTGTCCCAAATCTGTATCCCTAATCACTGAGTTGTCATCTTGAAAGCGTGATTTTTTTAGAATGTCTTAGAACTTGAATACTACAGGTTTTAGTGCCATTTTCTTTCTAATGGAAGATGATGAAGAGGCCATTGTATCTACACCAAAAAGATGTTCATTAGTCTATAATTGAAGAAAATATGATTAAAACAAACTCTAATAATGATACAAACAAGATTGAAAAAACCTAATTATCAGAAAACATTAGAAAACTTTTTTTTCACCAATATGGCACACCTAGCACACCTTGTAGGTGCACAAGGTGCACTCATTTTGAGGGTGAAGGTTTATATGCTTAAGTTTTTTGAAAACAAAACAATAAAATAAGTGCTTAGTTAAATTTTAAAGTTTCAGAAAGAAGTTTGGGTGCGCATCAGCACACTTAGGTAAGTGCGCTAAATTGCACCCAAACTTTGTGTAAGTTTTTATGTTTTTTGCTTATGTTTTTTTATGCGAATAGTGCACATCACTGCACCCATTGAGGTGCACTAATGTTTACCATTATTATGTTTAACTTGGTAGTTTTTTTGTAGATTATTTAAGTGGAGGGCAAGGAAATGGAGGATGCAGAGTAACGTACCTCTATTAATATGAAGTTCTAATTTCTAGGGGTGGAGTAAAGGCTTTCTTGAAGAGATGTGGGGCTACGACTCAAGGTGGAGGAGAACAAAAAATAAAGTAAAGTAGGGAGGGGTCCCCCCTATATATAGAATTAGGGCTCTCCATCTGTAGTTGTTTAGCTACATAGGTGCATTAGTTGTACATACATGCACCAAAAAATAGGTTTTTGTGCATCAACGCACCTTTGGACATGAGCTTGGTGTGCCAAATTTTACCAAAATGACTTGTTTCTTTAAAATTTTGACTCCTTGACCTCCAAGTTTCTCTGTCAAGACCTAGACATGAACTAGGGCACTAGGTAAGATCTCAAAATGACCCAAATCCTAGACTAGGGATCCAAAAAGTCCTAAAAAAAAGAAGTAGGGGTTCCCCATTTTTGATCAAAATGGAGCGTGCACTATGGAACCACAACAAATAGCCCCAACAAAAAGGAAGAAATGACAAAGGAATTTCTTCATCAACCAACATTCCTTCAACATGTGTCAAACACCAATTGAATCCCAAACATTCCAAGTGTATTTTGAGTTTATTTGCAATCAAAAACCTCAAAATCTTCGAGCTCCAAGTTTAGTGTGTGCTCTGTATATTCATTTACTTATCATCTCAAAATGCAATCTATCAAAATTTCTTAAAAACTTGTAAACAATCTTCCACCCCATCTGGCTCATTCATTGGGAATTTGCACAAAAGTTATTTATCAATCCTTTGTCTAACCAGATGAGAGAATCAGTTTGAGAGCTCTTAGCGAGTTGTCACTTTTCATTTGAATTTTTTGGCAATCCTTTAAATACTTTCTACATGTAGTTCATAATGTTTCCATTTGATTCCTTGATGAAGCAATGTTTCAGTTTTGGATAGCTTATCTTGAGTGTGTATCCATTTATCAAATTACCCTTCTTAAAACTCTTAGAATCTTCTAGTATTAACACCATTCTTTTTCTTTTATTTTCTTTCTGTATCCTAACCATGCTTAGACTATGTGGTCAAGACATCGGTGTCATTTCTTAAATTTGATCTTTTGTGAACATCCCTTGCATTCCTCTTTTAAGAACTTCTAAAACTCTCATGACAAACAATGATCTTAGCAATTCCTTCGAGAAGACCCTTCTGTTTGAAGCAATGGGACTTGGATCGTCCCTTGTTGTTTTCAACCTTGGTTCAACAACAAGTGAGAGAATCGATCTTTAAATTTGTAAAGTTTAAAGAACTTGTTAATCTATAATCCTGAATTCAAGACTAAAAGTCCCCAATTACTGTAAGTAACATCCATTCCTAAATTGGTATAAGCCACAAAATCATCAAAATGTTTTGACAAATAAATACCTCTTCCTAAAATTGGAACCAAAAGAGTATTTAGTAAGATATGTTAAGATAAAATCTTGAGTGCACCTACCCCCTTGACTGACACAACTTTGAAAGCAAACATGTGACTGAAAGAAAACACGTAACTGAAAGCAAACACACTTGGAGAAAATAAACACACTTGCAAAAATGAAATCTATCTATCTTTTCTTTTGTTTTCTAGGCTTTAAAGTAATGTTTCAGAAATTTCCCATTGACTAGCAATGGAACCAATTCCCCTTATAAGGAACTGAGCCTAAAAGTATTTTCTCTAAGAATTTTTATGATCTGATAAGAACCAATCCACAAGTGTTGAAACTTAGTGTGGCTACCTGACTTTTCTTTCACCTTATCCCAAAGTAGAATAAGGTCAAAAATTCTGAAGGACTTTATTGTGGCCCTCTTATCAAACCATCTCTTGATGATAGCTTGATTTTTAGCCATATGCTCCAAAGCAAGTGTCTATTTTTCATCCATCTCTAAAAGATTCATCAATTTGATTTATACTCTATCAGCATCTTCAGCATAGCTACTCATGAATTTAAAAATAGGAATCCTGAGATTAAGCGAGAATATTTTCTCTTGTCTATAAACAAGAAAATATGGAGATGTCCCCAAAGCATTCTTGACCCTTTCTCTATCTATCCATAGAGCATATTTGAGTTGCGTGTGCCAATCTTTAGGATTCTCCTTCAACAAACATCTTATTATTGTTATCAAGTTATTGTTCATAGATTCTGCAACACCATTCCATTGTGGATAATAATTTGAAGAGAATTTGATAATGACCTAATTTTCTAGTGCCCATTGAGTTACAAATACTGATGTGAAAACTGATCTATTATTGCACACTAGGGAGAATGACATCCCAAATATAGTAACTATGTGTTCTTCCAAGAAGTCTGTTCCCACCTTAGCAGTGTAGTTTCTTAATGTCTTTTCTTCTATCCATCATGTACAATAATCAGTAGCTGTGAGAATAAAAGTGTGTCTAGTTGGTGATGTTAGATTGACTAGACCAATAAAATCTAGCCCCCACTTTGCAAAGGGGTGTATCTCAAACACTAGTTGTAATGGCATCACAGAATGTCTTTCTCTATTACCACTAGTCTAACAAATATGACAAGTACACACATGCTCGAAAGTATCTTTGAATATCATGGGCCAAAAATAACCTAATCTTAAAATCATATGAGTAGTTTCTTCTACTGAACCATGCCCTTTACCATACTTATCGTGGAATTTTTCCAGAACTTCTTTTACTTCCTCATGTCCCAAGCAATTCAAATAGATACCTTCATAGTTCCTTTTGTATAATTTCCTATCATGTAACATTAAGGATTCACACTTCATTTTTAGTCCCCTATGCTATAAACTATTCATCCAACTAGGATACAAATTTTGTAAAAGATAGTAAACAATATCTTGGTACCAAACATCCATTACTACACCCTAATCAATATCAACTTGAGATACTACATGTTGGAATTAACAAGTGGCAAGATTTACTTATGAGGGGGGGTTGAGTCAAAAGTAACTAACTTTAACCTTTTCAAATCCTTTTAACTAAAACCATTTACATGCATCTAATTCATTTAATAAACATGAAATTAAAGACATGCATGAAAATTGATAACACACAAATTTGGTAACCTATAAACCCTCCAAAAATTGAGAAGTTAAAACTGGGGTGGGGATGACACCCACAAAATATCATTACAAAAATGTGTAACTATTCAAAGTTACAATGTTTGACCACTTCCAATGGTCTTCCCTGTGAAAGGCCTATCCTGTTAAAGACTTTACACCCTATTAAAAGTGACTTGGTTAAAGGATTTCACTACCTTGCTAAAAGTAGGCTTGGTTAAAGGACTTTAGTACATTCACTTGGAATGTCACCCTATTAAAGGATTTACAAATGGCTGCTAAGCCAACCTAATTCCATAGGATTTCCTTTATCTAATACAATCACTAGAGAGTATTAGAAAGTCTTTGACAGATTTGCAATCTTCAATTGTTGATTCTAGATCCTTGTTCTACTCTAACTAACCTAATCCTTTCTTGATCTGATATGTCACTCTTAAAAATTTTGATACTCTATTATTGGTCAACTAAATTCTGTAGTGCTACTCTATTCTTCACTAAGTCTTTTAGACTCCCCTTTGAATTTCTCTATAGTTCACCCATACACTTCTCTCATCTATACATACAATGGGGTTTTTTCCTCCTTTTCAAATATTTCAAAGACTGAGGGTTAGGAATGAATCCATGATCATAATCAAATCTTCATTTCCTTCTCATTTCTTGCACTTTTCATATTGGTTGCATGCCTTCTCCATTTTTCTTATTGGTTGCATGTTGATTACATAGTTAATGTGAAAGATTTGTTCTTATCTTCAAGATCCTTCGAGATTCATCCTATGTCAGCTCCAAAAATAGTTTACATCTCAATTTTTGAAGGTACAAACTCATATGTTGACTTTGTGTTACTCGACACATACTAGTTGCTGATGCTCAAAACATATAGGAAAACTGGCTCACTCTACTCCTATAGTAATTCTATTTCACTCAGCATCAATACTGACTCGGCATCTATACTTTTCTTGACACCTTAAGATTACTTGGCACCTGAAGTTCACTTGGCACCTATTGAATTTTCTGGATCAACATACATTGTAGCTAAACTTCTATATTATACTTAGCATCAACTGAAGAATTAGTTAAGTGTGTTGATACTTGAATGTCAAAACCAATCTAAGACTAACAATCCCCCCCTTTGACATGAGTGGCAAAAACACTTAACTTAGACATTGTGAATCTGATCTCTATGAGTATACTACATATTCTATTTGACATATGTACAAGACTTCAAAAACTTATTCAAAATTTTGTATACCTCAAAATCTTGTGACTCTCTCTGAGCTAATGTGCCATTTCCATTCATGTAACCAAAATTCTTGTACTGAATGTGTCTTATGCTAATGTATCTGATACTCTTTGTCTTGTCTGTACTCTATATCTATTTTACCTTATTTTTGCTTCCTGTATTCTATATCTACTTCAAAATTTGAATATCTCTTCATTATTTCCCATTTCCCATTCTTATTCACATTTCCCCAAAACATTATATCTATATCTTCCCCCTTGCAATCTGCAAATATGTTGTTCCCTTTTATTATCTCTCCCCCTTTTTGACACATATATCAAAGGGTCCTAAGGGTGAATTGAGTACTTCACCAAAAATATTTTATTTACCTCCATAATCATCTTGAGAGAAGCATCCCAATTATTTAAAGAAATTACCAATGACTTGTCCTGGATGGATGTCTCTGCTACAAGATGAACAAGTCCTTCTAAAATAGAAAGATTAGGATCTTTCTTTAAAATATTCTCTGCATAGGCTTGTTCCTTATGGACTAATTCTAGATGTGGGGTAATGGAAGATTGAATTTGCATCAATTTGGCCTTAATATTGACCTCTTCTTTTGTCAATACAGCTAATTCCTTTTGTGTGTGAAGCTTAGCTCTAAAATGCTTCTCACTTTGAGCTAGATCTTTGGGTAGCTGAGTGCCAAAAATCTTTAGATTTCTTTCCAAGCTTAGTATCCTTTGGTTTGTTACTTGGATGGCTCCTCAGTAGTTGTTTTTGTTATAACTGTACTATCAACCTAAGCAATTTTGTCTTGTTCTTCTTGCTCTTTGGGTCAATTAGCTATGGTTGTCGGAGGTTCTGTAGATTGTTCTTGTGTTATTTCTTTATCCCTTTTTATCTCATCTATATCTCTCTACAACTCATCAAAACTCACCAAAACTAGATTTTTATAAAGTTGTGCTTGTGTTAGTACACATTTGGACCCAGATTTTAAACTTTTAGTTTCAAGTTTTGAATGTCTCTGAAGTACTTCAAACTGAGGTTCAAGTGGTTCAAAGTGGTTCAAAATTTAGACTGGTTAGTTCAAGAAAGTTCAAAATTTTATTTTCAAACTTTGTCAGTTCAATGGTTTTACAGTCTCATTGGTTCAAAGTGGCATAACAGAGATGTTTAGAGAATAGTTATCATAAGTGCAAGGTTTAATGAATTTAATGGGTCAAAGGTTCAAGTACATAGTTCGAGTTTAAATTCCAATGGTCAAGTTCAAAGACCATTATTTTCAAGGTCAGAGGGTTGTTTTAGAATGTACAGGATTATTGTCAAAACCTCATGTGCAATGACTCAAAAGTTCTTAAGCATGGAAGTGGTCATGGTCATTCTTGAAACATTTTATGAGTTGTGATTCTCTTATAACCAGGCTTCAAATTTTCAAATGAATTGAAAATGATGACATAATTTCAAAGCAATATATAGCAAGAAACAAATCATCTCCATCAGTCATGGGTTCCTAACTGATTAAAAGTAGAGGATGATTTTGACAATCGAGGCTAAAGGTCACAAAGAAGATGCACATATTTTGATAAAGAATCATATGAATGGGCTTCATTTATAAATGCTATTCAACACATGGCATATGTCAATTTGAATATCCATTTGAATGGAGATTGTGATCTCATATGGAAGAATGACAACATTCAGCTTTGTATACTTAAATTATAGATATCACATAGACATAATAGATATTTTAAGTTTGTGCCTCCTTCACTAAAATTGAGATTAAGTCTAGACAGATCTCCTTGAATGCCAAGCCAATATGAAAATCAAAACCTGTGGTATGAGAATATAATAAAGGAACCCAAATAAAGAGCCCAATCCTTAATATCTGGAGTGTCAACTCTACATACTTGAAAAAAGCATCAACAATTATAAGTAAATGAAGTTTGTAGGTTTGAAGTAAAGCCATATCCTGATTGTTAAAAGGAGTGACATCCCATCTTCTATTGGCTAGAAGGTGAAGAGGATAAATGAAGCTCAGCCATAGGGTAAACAATTATATGTAAACAATTTAACAAAATATTTGATAATCATGAGGTGGTATTTTAAATCCCATGTTGTATGAGAGCACTAAGACAAGGGCCAACCTAAAGATGTTACACCAAAGTACAGCTCGAAGCTTTTGTGTCCAAACTATCAAAGTTACTTGGGGTCAATATAGTGAAAGCAAATGATTGCATTAGAGTTATGTAATCCTTACTTGAGAAGGTTGATATTCTTCTTGGAGGAGGCATGATTTTAACTTTTTTATAAGGCTGAAGGACTTAAAATTGGATCCTCCCTCGTTGAAGAAAACAAGTTTGAGCTTGCTACAAGCCTGATGCAAAAAGCTAAAGAAAAGGGTGTTCCACTCATGCTACCAACAGGATGTTGTAATTGTAGTCAAATTTGCTCCTTATGCAAATAGCAAGGTTGTGCCCTCTAATCAGATTCCAGATGGGCGGATGGGTCTTGATATTGGGCCAGATTCCATCAAGACATTTAGTAATGCTTTGAACACAACTAAAGTTGTTATCTAGAATGGTCCCATGAGATTGTTTGAATTTGAGAAATTTGTGTGGCTGGACTGCTTGGATCATTTTTTTAACTATTGATACTTTATTTCTAGTTTATGAATGGATCAAGATTTACTATTTATGAAGGGAGTGTGAATTTGATAAATCTAAAATTGGAATTGAGGCAATTGCAAAGAAGCTAGTAGATGAAAGGGACTGGCATTTGCATCATTCGTGGCATAAATATACGTATATGAAGATTGCTAAGGAGCCATGGGTCATACTACATCTATCGTGGCAAAGGTTCTTGAGAAAACTGAATGTGAGGATGTGGATTATAGAAACATGATAGGCATTCTCAATATCAAGGCAAACGATGAAAGAATCAAATTTATTAACTCTCAATTTTAGAATAATAGGCATTGATAGACTGTTCAATATGATGTATTTTCATGTTTTCATCATTGGTGGAGAAATTTGACACTTGTACTCTACATTTCACAACTCAGAGTTGAAGATCATACTTTCAAAATCTTTTGGAGCATATGGCTTCTCTCAAAATTCAGAAAGCCATTAGAGTTTCTATTCCCTGAAATGTTGCAAAGGTCATGCATCCAAGTCACCGACAGCAACTAGTTTTGTTCAAAAATCTACTCAACTATTAGCAGGCCAGATTAATGGGATTTGGGTTTCAGGAGAGCATATTTTGACACGATAGAAGATACCAAGGATGGGACCAAATTGTTGACATGGAATAAGAGATTAGAGATAGCAATATCTATATTCTTCTATTTCTATTCTGATTGTACATAGAGACATTAGATCTAGAAATATTTTATTTGACTCCACATGTTTTGTGATGCTATTAGACTTTGGATTGTCCCATCTAATGCCAATACGAAATACCCATCTAACTACCAGTGTGAAGAGGAGATTGGGTTATGTGGATCCACGAGACAGTTTGGCTCATAAACAAAATAGACATCTACGACTTTGGTGTTATCATGAAAAGGATTAACTTTAGCATTATGACCCACTATTAAATTTTAACATTACATTTTCCTATTATAAAATGATGATTATAATGTGAACAACAATATAAATATTAATAGTATGATAAAGAAAGTTAATCCTGGAGAAAGAGGAATTTATAAAGACATGAGAATAAATAGATTTAAAGGAAGGCAAGTTATAAAAAACCTTTCAAGGTTCAATTAGGAAAAAAAAAACCAAAAAGCCACAAGAAGTAAAAAGATAAATAAGCCAGCAGTACCAAGGCAAAGGGGTTCCATTCTTTAGCAGCTTTTAGACTATAGACTGTGTGCTCTAGGAAGGAAGGAGTTTTTTCAAAAATAATTCCATTTTATTGAGAGATTGTGAGAGGCATAGCAAGGGAGGATTTTCTTTTTCTGAACTGTGTGTCCAAGATAGAGATAAGATTTTGGTGATTGATGTAATATTGTGAAAGAAGTTTCTATTTTTCTTTAAATAATGGTTTGGTTGTAACATGTGAAAGAGTCTTTATGGTCTTTTATAGTCAAGGAAGGGAGGTTGGAGGTTAAACACTTTAAACTTTGATTATAATATATTTTTCCTTCCACTGATCATGATTTTTACATCATTTTCAGTGTTCTCTAAAATTACATTTTGATATCATTGTTTCCTTGTTACACTATTATTTCAAAACGTCTTTAAAAGCTCTAATTTTAATCCTCTCAAGAGGATGGAAGATATGTTTTCATTTTCATTATGTAATGTAGCATTTAGCAAATGAACCTTGTGTTGTCTATTGCTCTTTACTTTTCTTTACATTTCAGTTGTTAAGGTTTACACATCTACACTATATTTACAGATAGATTCTTGATATCCTTTTATGCTTTCTAGTTAAAAGTATCCATAATTAATTCATTGCATATCTTACATGGGGAGCTATACCTGATAAAATTTAGAGGAAGGTTATCAATCCTCTGATAACCTGTCCAACTTTTGGTGTTGATTTTTCCTTTTACTTGGGCATTCAGGGTCAGATTTGCATGTATTTTCTCGAAGGACAATCTATTCACCAATAGCTTGCAATGTAGATTGGTGAAGAATCTTCTTGAGATCCTCTGCAGTTAAAGGATTGATGTTCTAACCTGAAGTGTCAAGAACATCCTTTACAATTACTATATCAATAGGTGTTGTATGTGGAGGACTAGGTGGTGGCAGTTGGGTATCTTGGACACTCTGCTCTTCCTTATGTTCCTTAGTTGTTGCCTCTCCACCATGTGTCTTCTCTAGTATCTCCTTTTCTGTCTCTTTTTCTTCTTCCTCATCCTTTTATTTTTCTTCTTCTTCATCTTCATTTCTACCTTCAAATGGGTCTTCATGTCCTTCTTTGACTATTTTCAAACCATATATTAATTTCCACATTTGTGTGGACTTTTAGACATCTTCTATTTGGTTTTGCAAAATATTGAAGGCTTTGTATTTGGGTGCAAATTTACTCCCATGCTTCTTGCTAGCCTTTGTTATTTGACCTTTAGTAAGGTCTGGTAGTACATGAGCCAATGTAGACTCCCTTGTTTCTTTCTCCATTTTGAGATAGTAATGCCATTTATTCTCAACTAATGAACTTAGCTTCTTAAGCATTGAGTTGTCTAGTTCAAGTGGGGTGGTCTTGAACTTAGCCATCATAGTGTAGATGGACTCTTCCACTATGTTCTATTGTTCCTTTGACAACTTATTGAAATCTATGTTCTTTGGACCAGTTAAATCAGCATTGTCTCTAATATTATTACAAATACTTTCCAATTTAGATGTGGTAGAACGGCTTACCAATCTGAATTGATCTTCATCAAACTCTATCCTATCTACATCTAATTCATGAGGTGCAACATTATTTCTTCTCTTCTTTGGTTCTATAGGCCCTCCTTGTTTCATTTCATTTTTCTTCTCCTATTCTTTTTCCATAGCCCTAGTATCTACCCTTGTAGTTGGCTTGGTTGGGCTTGGCTTTGTTGGTTTCTTCTTTCCTTTGAGCTGTGCAACTGGTTGTTTCTTTTCCTTTCTCTTCTTTGGCTCAGGCTTTGGCACTTCCTACTTGGCACCTTCATCTTCATTTGCATCCCCCCTGTGCATTGGGTTAAGGCAAGTGGCCCCTGATCTCATTCTTCTTCATCACCCTTGGCATCTTCACCTTCTTCTTCTGCTTCTTCTGTAGTGCCTTCCCCAAATTTAGCTTTTGGCTTCTTAACAAGCTTGTCCTTCTTTTTCAAAGTGGAGGTAGTCTTCAGCTCCATATCCACTTTTGATCTCACCACATCATAAGTTTCAAAATGTGGTGCATCCTTGTCCACTTCTTCTACCAATAGTGCAGTTATTGCTACTAATGCTTCATCTATGTTTATTTCATACCCAACAAGTCTTAACCATCTCACTCTTGGTATGATAGCTTGTATGCATGTATAATATATATCTACAAGAAAACATAGATTATTTACATGTTTTTATACTAAGGAAACTAGAATTCTAAGCCTTTTTTTCATTGTCTTTTTAAAATCCTTAAAATAACTAGTCATCAAGGTCTCAAAATTAGCTCCCACCTACTCTATGAATTCATTGACTTGAGCTATGATTGATTTATCAATTTCTCATGCAAATTTTTCAAAAGAAGGAAATTCATTCTAAACATAAAAGAAAATGTGTATCAAAATGGCACCAAATTTGCATTAGGCTCCCTTGGTTCTTATGATTGCTGCTAAATTTTGATTGATCTGTTGCAGTTGTAGTTCTGTAAGATCATAGGTATGATCCTTCTTCACCAATTTTTATCCTAAATCCACTACAATGCATGGCACACTATTGAGTCTACTAGACTAATATAATTTGTGTGTAATGACCCTAATAGAAAAATCAACAAGAGGGTCTTGAATGGTATCAATTGTCATCCCTCTCTTATTCCATTTTGCACCTGTATTTTTCTCAATTGCCTCCTTAGAATCACTCCTAAGGGTCATTGGTCAATCTAGGGTTGGCTACCCTAGTACTCTATGTACAATTATTTTTGTGATTTTTATAGGGCTATCCTCCAACCATAAGCTACCATCATGCATTATGCTTAACACTAGTCTAATCCATTCAGTCTTGAATATTGTAGGGAATTCTAGGGCTCGTGTTAAACCCTTGTTTTCAACAATTTTATACTCTTCCTTCAACACTCCATTTTCACATTATTTTTCATACGTTTCCCTCATTTCCATGTCACCTATGGCTCCTATCTTGCAATTGTATCATTTCCTTACATCTTGAATAATTACAACCTTAGAGGGTATAATGGATAGGGCTCAAGTTGGGTCATTCTTATATGCAACTTCAAGTATTGGATGGAAATTGGGTTGTCTAACCTCTTTTGACACAAGCTGGACTTCAAATGATTCCTTCTCCTATGTTTTCCTAGAGCTAGAAGCTATTTTACATAGTCTAGGGTGTTAACACGAAGAAAACACAAAATTGTGTAGCTCAGCACAGTTGTAAATACCTTGAAATTGATGGAATTGTGTTGGAATGCTATTAAAATCTTGTTATACACTGGATTCTCTACTTTGGATTTGCTCTACACTCTTTCTCATCTTTTCTCTTTGTTCACAATGGGAAAAAAATGATTGAAAATGTGATGATATACCCAATTTTTGCTACATTTAATGCTTAGTGCATTTATAGCTATCCACTTAGCTTCTAAAGGATTGCTACATTACTCAACTTCCATTTCTTTTCATCACTCAGCTTCTACAGGAGTATTACTTACTCAGCTTCAACTATAAATTTTCTTCACTAACTTCCTCTACCTACTCGGCTTGTAAGGGCAACTCAGCAATACTTGTGAAATCTTGAAATTTTAACTTTGCATCTATGTTCATGCTAATCTCTTCTTTTCAGTTCTTGTTTGTCTAGGAACTGACGTATGATAAAGCTTTGTAAATCAATTCCTCATGCCTTTTCTTTGCTTAGTTTGATGAAGTGTGATCACTTGACTTGTTAGGTGAAGTGATCCATTCATTTGATGTGCTACACTCATCCTTCTTCTTCCAAGTCTCTTTCATTTCTCTTTTGATGTGTTCAATATCTATCTTTTCTTTACCTTTGTCATTCTTTGAGTTGGGTTCCTTTGACTTTGTTGGGAAATTCTTGCTTATATGACTAGTCTTCAAGCAATTGAAACATGTAGTTTGACTCAACCATCTACTGTAGTTTCCTCTGAAATGTGTTCTTATGCAATTTTTAGGAATGTCTCCATATTTCTAATAGTAATGATAGCTATACCTTGCATTGTAGTCCCAATTATAGTGATTTCCTTAGTTACTTTCTGTTGCTACCTAATTTGGTGTCCACATAGGCTTTGATCTGCACTCAAAAGCTCTATGTCCATACTTTTTGTAGTTATAACTATTCAAAGTATAGATGGAGTAACTGAGAGGGGGGTGAATTAGTTACCACAAAAATAAATCCACATATCCCTTAGATGTTTAATAAAACTATTTACTATTGTCACTTGCTAAACATATAGAATTTTCTAAAACTTGATAAATGCAATTTATGTTAACTTATTACTGATCCTTAACATTCACAGTGATTAACATGTAATCATAAAGGAAATAACATGAACATATGAGACACCAAATTTAATGTGGGAACCCAATATGGGAAAAACCACCAAGTAACTAGCTACTAATTTTCACTCTTTTGAAGTGAGCCTTGTTAGGAGCCAACCTGGTTAAAGGTTACAAAACACACTACTAGGTGTGACCTTGTTAGAGGATTTAATCACCCTATTAGGAGTGGCCTTGCAAAAGGTCTTTAGAACAATTCAATGGAACTATCACCCTATTAGAGGATTTACAAATGGCTGTTAAACCAACTATACTAAGAGATTTTGGAATCACTACTGCAATGGTAAGAAAGTAACAATGAAATGACCTAAATGAGATGCATCTAAATTGCTGATTAAAAATCTCTATTCTACTTCACTAGATCTTTCACAATCAAATATAACTTTGCTACTCCTCAAGGATATCTGATCATCCTTCAAATTCACTCACACTTTCCTCTTCAAACAATCAATACACTTGCATACTCGCTCATACTTTTGAATTCTCAATTTGACCTTTCATATATACCTTTCAAATTGTCAAGTCAGCTCATTTACAAGTTACAATCACCAATAATCATTACCTCAATCAACTAGAATTAATACTTGAAACAATTAAATTTTATTTCTCAAATAAAAAAAAATCCTTCATTGGTTGACCCTGCTCCATAAACACTGTTCCTGAAAATATTTCTCGTGTTAACCAATAGAAGCTCAGTTAACATGACAAACCCTAAAAAATGCTTTGGAGACTGAATGAACTTGGTAAACACTAACTTTCCTTTGTTAACCATGTGAGCTCGGTTAACACTACTTTCTGTCACATTTTCCTTCAACACCCAAGTGAGCTTGGTAGACATTGTCTACAAAAAGTAATGTCAAGGAATGTTCGGTAGACACAAAAAATTGCCTTGCTAACTAACTGAGCTCGATAGACACTGACTAATAACTAATATGAAATTTGTGTAACATCAAAGGCAACACAAAATTAAACAATTGTATCCAACAATCTCCCTCTTTGGCATTGATGGCAACACAACATGTCATAGCATGATGAAATTTGAAAACAAGTCTTTCTTTGATGGAAAAAATTTTTCTTAGATTTTATGCCTCAAACTTCTCTAATGCAGTAATCTCCTTCTATGAAGGAATTACATAGCTTCTTCTTCAAAACAATAAACTTTCCCTTAAACAAATTTCAAAAAGATATGACAGTAAACTCTCCCTATTTGACAACACATGCCAAAGACAACACATACCAAATGAGTGTCAATGTACCTTGACTACTGATTCATATGCAATGTTTCCTTGACCATGCTACATCAACTAATAGATCTTCAACTTGGTTCTTGTTGATGCATCACTAAAATTTTATTTTAGTGAGCTTCACTTAGGGGAATGACCCCTAGCTTACCTCTTACATACAAGAATGCATCCTAAGGTAATGGCTTGGTGAATATGTCTACAATCTATTCTTTTGTATGGACATATTCCAATTTGATTTCCTTATCCTGCACCAATTCTCTGACAAAGTGATATTTTATAGTAGTGTTCTTGGTTTTGAATGCATCACTAAATTCTTCGATATATTAATTGCACTTGTATTATCACATGACATAACAACTAGTTCTTTGATCTCAACCTTCATGCCTTCCAACAACTATTTAAACAAAACAATATTAGAACAATTCACTACTACTGCAACATATTCTTCTTTTGGTATAGATTGGGATGTGCAATTTTTTTGTTGCTTGTCCAAGATACCAACCTTTTTCCAAGAAAGAATGCTCCACCACTTGTACTCTTTCTTTCATCAAATTTTCCTACCCAATCAGCATCAGTAAATACTTTTAAGTCCAAATTTTCTCCAAGTTTATACCACAATCCATAATCTTCAGTGCCTTTCAAGTATCTCAAGATTCTTTTGATTGCCATCATATAATTTTCTCTGGGTTTTGTTGAAAATCTTGCCACTATACCAACTACAAGAGTAATATTAGGCCTTGTATGAACTACATACTGCAATTTTCCAATCATTGATCTACATAAGGTTTGATCTACCTCTTTTGAATCATCATCTTTGGTAAGCTTTAGTCCAGTACACATGGGGGTTCCAACTAGTTTATAATCTTCCATACCAAAAATTTTAAGTATCTCCTTGATATACTTAGACTAAGTAATGTAGATACCATTCTTGCTCTGCTATATCTAAAGACCATCAAAGAACTTAATCTCACCAAACATAGACATTTCAAATTCTTTTTTCATTTGCTCTGAAAATTCTTTTCATTGATCATCATTCCCTATAAAAAAAGTATCAATCACAAATATTTCTGCCAAAACAATCTTGTTATCTAGTCCTTCTTTGATGTACAAACTACTATTCTCATTAGTTCTCTAAAAGCCAATCTAAATAAGGAAGTTATGTAATCTCTTATATCATGCTCTAGGAGCTTGTTTCAAACCATACATTTCTTTGTGTAACTTGTAGACCATGTCCTTTTTGTCTAGATCAACAAATCCTTCAGGTTGTTCAATGTAGACTTCTTCATCAAGAATACCATTGAGAAATGCAGATTTGACATCCATCTGATATACCTTAAATCCTTAATGTGCTACATATGCAAGTAATATCCTGACACCTTCCAATCTTGTAATAGGAGCAAAAGTCTCACCATATTCTATGCCCTCTTCTTGAGAATATCTTTTACGTACCAATCTAGCTTTGTTTCTTGATACCTTACCATCTTCATTCAACTTATTCATGAATACCCATTTTGTTCCAATCACATTTTTATCTTTAGGCCTAGGTATAAGAGTCCAGGTTTTGTTATTTTCTATTTTCTATGTCTCTTCATTAATAGCCTCAATCCAACTTTCATTTTTCAATGTATCTTTGACATTTCTAGGTTCAAAATCAGCAAGTAAACAAGTACCTTTTAGCTTACTTCTTGTCATAGTACCTTCTGATTTGTCTCTAATAATCTGATCTGGTGCATGATGTCTCTTGACATACTTGGCTAATATAGATTCTTTTCCTTTTGATTGAGTTCCACTGTCTTTATTTTGAGTTTCAACTCCTGGCTCTAGTTGTTCTATCTATAGTTTGGGTCCTTTAGACTCGGTAGGCATTGGCTTGATAGCTTTGGACTATGACTCGGTTTGAACTTTTTGCAACTCAGTGACTAAGGAAGACTCAAGAGTAGAAGTCTCCTGATTAAGAGATGTGTCTAGCAATGTATTAGGTTCATGAAAAAAAATCTCCTATAATCTTCTAGTTCCTTTTTGCTTTCTTCTTCAGTCCTTTCTGCAAACTCATCAACTTTCACATGTGAACTTTCTATAATTTTGTGAGTAGATAAATTCAAACATCTATATGCCTTACTCTCCTAAAAATATACCTTCATCACCTTTCACATCAAATATTCCTTTTCTAGATTCTTTTAAGATGTAACATTTACTTCCAAATACTTTGGGGTTATAGCCATACCATAACTCATAGGGGGTTTTTAATGAGTCCTTCAACTATACTTAGTTTAAGGTATGAACTGTAGTACTGGTAGCTTCCTTCCAGTATTTGATAGCAATATTTATTTCAATCATTAGAGTCCTTACACAATCCATGATAGATTTTTTTCTCCTTTCAACTATTCCGTTCTACTTGGTAGCTCTAGGAGCTGATTCCTATCTTTTGATTCCTCTTTCAATGTAAGAGTTATTGAATTCATTGGAGATGAATTCACCACCTCTATCTGATCTTAAGCATTTTAGTCTTTTCCCTATTTCCTTTTCTACTCTTGCCAAATACCATTTGAACTTTTCAAATTCTTTTGACTTCTCTCTTAAATACACAACAATCATCATTCTAGAGTAGTCATCAACAAAAAGTATAAAGAACTTTTCTCTAGTATAGCCAATAATTCTAATAGGTCTACACAAATCAATATGCACAATTTCCAAAATATCTTCAAACTGATAGTTTTTACTTTTAAATCTAGTCTTTCTCATTTTACCAATCTAACAATTCTTGCATAGACCAACATCAGGTTTCTTCAACTAGGAATGCCTCTTCTTCAAACTAGAAATGCGTCTTACTTTCCTAAATTTGCTTATTTTTACCATGTTATCAAAATTTACATGACATAACCTTTTGTTCCATAACCAACTTTCTTCAACTTGAGCAATAAAACATGAACACTCAGCAAGATCAAGATAAAACAAGTTACCTTTTGTTTGTTTTCCTGATCTAATCAGTTTTCCTTTGTCATCCAGTAGTCCTGCTTTTCCATGCATGAATCCCACCTTGAATCCAATTTTGATTAGTTGTACCACACTCAACAAATTATTTTTTAGTCCTTCAACCCAATAGGCATTATCACATATAAGTTCTTTGGTTAATGAGATTCGACCTCTTCCTTCTATACAACAAAGTTCATTGTTTCCAAACCTTACACTACCACCATCATAGTCTTCAAAGTGTTCAAACTTAGTTTTGTCACCAGTCATATGATGTGAACATCCACTTTCTATGATCCATGTATTATTTTTTCTCACATGAGAGATAAGTGCCATCTTATCTTCTTCATCATTATCAAATTCATCTATCACAACAATGTAAACAATTTCATCCTCACCATTATCTGAATCCTTAGAGTCCTTAGCCATAAAGCATGTCTTCTTACCTTTGTCCTTGAATGATTTAAAATCTTTCTTGCCATTACATTTGTGACATTTCTTCTCATCCTTTCTTGCTTTTTTTGGACACCTGACTGCAATATGACCAATTCCTTCACGTGAAAAACTTATTAAGGGAATTTTGCCTTTGTATTTTTCTCTGTCTCCAGAATATTTCCTTGCAAGTAAAGCTTCAACAACTTCAAGATCACTGTCAAAACTTTCCTCTGATTCTTCTTCACTTTCTAACTGGGAGTCCTTTATCTTCTTGCCTTTTTCCTTAAGTGAAAGCTTGGCCTCAAGTGTTGATTCAATATTCTTGGAAGCTGGAACATAATTTTCATAGTTATCTAGCTCAAAGACTATCAGTCTTCCTACTATGGCATCCAAAGTTATCTTATGATTTGCTTCACATATTCTTTCTTAAATTGCAGATACTCTAATTGCATAAATGGGAAGCCATGTTCTAAGAACTTTACTTAGAATAGTTTCTTCTTTGATATCTCCTCCAAAAGCTTTAATAGCACTGATACTTTCTTTTTTCATTTCAACATATTTGGCAATGTTTTCATCCTCTCTCATTCTCATTTGATCAAAATATCCTCTTAGGTTTTCTTCTTTGGCTCTCCTCACATTTTCATCACCACCATAGATACTTTTTAGCTTGTTCCACATAGAAAAGGTAGTTTTGCAGTCCTTGATATCATCAAATGCCTCATAGCTTAGAGCAGATGCAATGTCTATCATCATGGTGTTATGAGTCTTCTTCTCAGCAATGTCATTTATAGATAATGTACCAGAAGGAGTTGTATATTCTTCATCAAGGTATTTCAATCTTGCATAACCAATGGAAGCTAGATGAAGTCTAATCAATCACTACCATGTTGAAAAGTTATCTTTGTTAAGCCTTGGAATTTCTCTCTTGTAAGACATCTTGATCTTTAGCTTAGGTCCTTGAAACCTTTCTTGTGAGCACCAAAATCTCTAATACCAATTTTTGGAAATATAGATGGAGTAAATAAGGGGGGAATGAATCAATTACCACAAAAACAAATCCACAGATCCCTTAGATGTCTGATAAAACTATTTACTATTGTTACTCGGTAAACATACAAAATTTTTTGTAACTCGGTGAATGCAGTGTATGTTAACTTATTATTGATCCTTAACATTCATAGTGATTAACATGTAAGCATAAAGGAAATAAAATGAACACATGAGAAATCAAATTTAACATGGAAACCCAATATGAGAAAAACCATCAAGTAACTAGCTACTAATTTTCACTCTTCTGAAGTAAGCCCTATTAGGAGCCAACCTAGTTAAAGGTTACAAAACACACTGCTAGTTGTGACCTTGTTAGAGGATTTAATCACCTTGTTAGGAGTGGTCTTGCAAAAGGTCTTTAGAACAATTCAATGGAACTGTCACCTTGTTAGAGGATTTACAAATGGTTGTTAAACCAACTCTGCTAAGAGATTTTGGAATCACTACTACAATGATAAGAAAGTATTAATGAAATGACCTAAATGAGATGCAACTAAATTTATGATTATAGATCTCTATTCTACTTCACTAGATCCTTCCTAATCAAATATAACTTTGCTACTCCTCAAGGATATATGATCATCCTTCTATAACGCCCCACTCGGGAACCCAAGAGAAATAAACCTAACATGTTACAAACTTTACTGAACTGTTTTTTTTTTTTTGAAGTTTAAACAACATCAAGATAACATTAATGCGGAAGCAATATGAACATACACATCAAATACACATATGCAAATATAGATACAGTTTCAATTCCTCAAGAGTTCCTTTACGTTGAGTCACATTAAATAATTTTAAATTAATTAGTTTAAGTTCCAAGTACAATGTCTCAAGATCAAAAAGGAATAACAGATACACATTCGCATAAGCAAATGCATAAGTATAAACAATACAATGAAAGTACATCCAATTAATAACATCCACTGCACATGTCGCAGGGTATGTGAGAATAGATTCAATACATCAAAATACATGATAACGTATATACATCATCTAAAAAGAAGCCTCTAAGATAAGAAATAAGAATGATAAAGGTACATTTCTGCAACGAACATCCAACAGCTGGCAATGTGAAGGGGGAACCCAAATGGTAAGAAGACACTACCTCCCGACCACCTGGTTACCTAATCAGGCTTCCACTCCCACCGTGCAGGGAAGATAATGAACGATCCACATACGGCTATCAAACATAAAACATTCCTAGGCATGGAATTCCTAATAGCCAAAACTACCTCAAAGGTAACACATGCTACTCAAGAAGATAAAATAATCCAAAAGTAAGAAAACTCAATCCAATACCAACACCACATAATCAAACATCATACATGAATCAAGTATAAACCAAATACCAAGATCATAAGATAAAGTCAACAAAAGAAAATCACCTCAAGTCAAAAACCACATGTCAAAAGTACATCATCTATGAATCACCAATCATCATCAATGAAAGTAAATAACCATAATAAACACATCTGACAATAGATACACCACCAACAATAAGTACACCACCAGAGATACAAAAAATCTATAGAGGAGACTCAGACTACATACTAGGGAGTATCATCACATGGATGCTTGAGTACCTTGGACTGATCTCTTAAGAGACCCCGGACCCTCAAGCGTTAAGTTACCCTAGACTAGTTACTATGAACCCCAGACCCTCAACATCACACATATGGAAACTAGAAAGCCCTCTCAAGAAGACGAGGCACTCATCTCATTCCCATCCTTAGTCTATACAAGCACTAAAGGCATGGGTAGATCAAAATCTCTAACTTATCTTTTTAGTGTGTTTCCCCCCATAAATTTTAATTACTAGATTATCACTTATTACATAACTTGCATTAGGTTACCCTGGTACTGACCACTTTGGGTCCCGGACCCCTATGCAAGCCACTCCCAAGTCACGTACCTAGACAACCTCTCCTAAGCACATAAAAACATAGTTGTGTCCCATACCACAACACCCATAAAAATCAAACTCGGTTCCTTAACAGGCAACCTAATAACACGATGGTTCTCCCATCAAAGTACACATAAATGCTTCATAAAGTAAACTTCATAAATATAATTTTCAAACTGAATCACAAGACATATCATGACATCCAGTCACATAAATAGTATAACAGAAATCTCACAAACCTCTGGTGTACATCCTAGACTAGTCGACATCTAATCCACACCAAAATCTCAAAGCATAAACAGTATAAGCAAAACAGTATAGTTTCATAGTTTGGTTGAATTAAATGTAAGGTTCCAGTTTCCAGTTTAACATATGTTTCAAGTAACTAAGTTTTTGCAGTTACCCCTTTTTAATTAACCCCTTTCTATGTTCAAATAAAATACAAAATTACTCCCTTTCAATGAAATCAAATTTAATAAAGCTAATTATTAGTTATTTATAAAATAACTAGATAATTAACATTTAATCAATCATTACAATTTAAATCTTTTAATAAATTTAATTATAATTTACAATTATGTTAATATATTATTAATTATTAATTACTTAATAATTAACAAAACTATTTAATAAAATTGTTAATAATTACAACAATAATTATGATTAACATCTATCAGTTAATGTTTAGCATTAATTTCGAATTAGCACCATTTATAATCCAAATTTCTATATTTAATTATAACTCTTAAAAATTATTTAACTAATTAATATTCATTAATTATTAATCAATTAAAAACCTCATAATAAACATTATTTAACAATTAATACTAATTAATAAAACTTATAAATATTAAATAAACGTATTATTACATATAATATTTCTTAAATAACAAATATTAATTAATGAATATTAATAATACTTCATTCATTGCAACTTTAATATATATATAATAAAATGCAATTTAAATTTGTATGAGCGATTTAAAATCGCTGGAGGGCTTGAAAAAGCCGCTGGCCATAATATTAGAGCCGTGTGGCTGCCTGCGTGTCTGCGGGCTTGTCTGCTGCTGCGTGCAGCAATCAACCTGCGCATGCACGACAGACAGGTAAGGTGGTGGGGTGGTCAAACCCACCCCCCCCCCCCCCCCCCACATATTATTATTATTATTTAAAATAAAAAATAAAAAAAAACTTTAAACAACGTTTCCCCCAATTTAGTAAATAATATAAATATTAAAATTCTTTTAAAATCAACACCATCTCCTTCTTAATATATTTAATTTTAATTTTTTTAAAGTATTATTACGATTTAATAAAAATTAAATTCAAACACTATATATATATATATCATTTTTACACAATACTTCTTCCAGTTCATATTAAAATATATATATATATATATATATATATATATATATATATATTTTTTTTTTTTTTTTTTTTTTAAATCCATGATTGAAACTTCAGTCTAATAGGAATAATAAATCGTACCCTTTGAATTCTCAATCCTAAGATTTTCATTTCCAAAAACAAACCCTTCCAAATTTAAATTTCTTAATTTCTATTTTGATCCAAAGAACAGATCTCGATTTAACACTAATTCCTTTCAATTGTAGAACGAGGTTATCTAAATAGTTTTTCAATCCCGATTCCCAGAAGAAATCAAATCGCAAAAGATTCAGAAGAAAGGTAGCAAGATTCATTCAATAAAATTTGAGAAAGCAATTTCCAACAAGCACGAAGAAGACAGAGATCCGAAAGTGTTTATAGAATGGGTCACAAACCCTACCTTGATCTGATGCTAACAATCTGGTGATCCTTTGCTAAACCAAACCCTTCAAAACTTCCAAAGATTTCTTTGTTCCTCTTCCAAAAGTGTTTTCCCTGAAACCTGTGTATGTCCTAAAATCTGTGTTTGAAAAACTTCCCCCTAAATAATGACCCCAAAACCCTCTAATATAGAATCTAATTACCCTTTAGGGTTTCTATCTCTACAACTCTAAAATAATAATTATTTTATTTAATTAATTCATTCATGCACAATTAATTTTTTTTTTTTTTTTAAATTAAGATATTCTTTTATTATTCCTTCATGCACTTTAAGTGACTTATTAGATTACTTTATTTAACTATCCACTCGACTTCACTATAAATTAATTTATAACTTTAATCTCATGCACACATTACTAAAATATCTTTATTCAAGTTCACATGTTTTTATCTTTTAAATTAATCTCTTATATTTAAAACGCATTCATGCGAACTTAAATCTCTTCCATAAATTAATATCTTTTCACTTTTTAATTTATTTTTGAACATTTTAATTTGATAAATATTTATTAACTTAAATAACAATAATATTTAGAATTTATTTAAAAATGAACTCTAAATATATTATTATTAAATTAAATTAATATTATCACGTTCTAAATTTAATCTTATAACTTTTATCTTCAATTTAATTCTTTATATTTAATTAATTTCTCAATTAATTAAATATTCATAATATCATAATAATTTTCCATTGAATTAAATCATTAATTTAATCTTTTAATTAGACTTAATTGACAGAAAATTCATCAAAGACTCACAAAATAACATATGCACAAAATACTCACGGGTATAAAAAGGGTAGACAGTCTGTTATGAGGCCTCCTTGCAGAACAAGTATTTTAGGCTATGGCTAGGATTGGACCTGATCATTATCTTCCCATTCTCACCATTTGAGTATATGTAATAGGGCACGCTCATCCTGGCAATTCAGGGAAGTCGATGCTCGGTACCTGCATCCTGCATAAAAGATGAGCATGTACATGTATATAGTTATATCTAAACTAAACAGACAATGGCGGGGAGTGGTTCATCGTGTAGATCCCGACTAGCAGGTGACTATGACTCCCTCCCTTAACCACATCAAACACGTCAGATAAAAAGATAAAATAAATATGCACACCATACACATGCAAGTATGGGGTAAGTATCGTAAAAATCACAAGTCTAACATCAAATGCGTACATATAATAATGCATCTCTATCAATACAACATAATCATCATTAAAGACATCATGTTAACATTTTTATGAAAGAACCCACACTTACTAACTAGGAATCATCATTAATGTCATGTGAAATGAAATCAACTAAACAATTATAACCGATATATTTGTAATTCAAGACATGAAATAATATCATAATATTGCAAATCTAGTATCTCTTAAAACTAATCAATGCATAAAATCAACCTAAAGCAAATCGATAATGATAATAGAAATGTGAACTAGGGGCAAGCACTACACCTTCAAATTTGCTCACACTTTCCTCTTCAAACAATCAATACACTTGCATACTCACTCATACTTTTGAATTCTCAATTAGACCTTTCATATATACCTTTTAGATTATAAATTTGGCACATTTACAAGTTATAATCACCAATAATCATTACTTTAGTTGGCTAGAATTAATACTTGAAACAATTAAACTTTATTTCTCAAATGAAAAAAATCTTTCATTGGCCGACCCTGCTCAGTAAACACTATTCCTAAAAAGAATTCATGTGTTAACCAATAGAAGCTCGGTTAACACTGTGAACCCTACAAAATCCTTTGGAGAACTCGATAAACACTAACTTCCCTTTGTTAACCATGTGAGCTCGGTTAACACTACTTTCTGCCACATTTTCCTTCGACACCCAAGTGAGCTCAGTAGACACTGTCTACATAGGGTAATGTCTAGAATGCTTAGTAGACATAGGAAATTTCCTTTTTGACCAATTGAGCTTGATAGACACTAACTGATAACTGATATAACATTTATGTGACATCAAAGATAACACACAATAGAAAATTTTATCCAACAGTAATAGTGACCTTCAAATTTTGGTGTCCTCATAGTCCTAGTCCTTCAATCATGTGCATGATATCCTTGCCTTTTGCACTTATGACAATAACTTGCATTCTTAGGTTTGTCATGCTGATGGGAAATTTTAATCCTACATACATTAGAGGTATGTCACTTTTTACCATAGAAATGACAAGTAGGTTTAGTGTTCTTACCTTTGTTACTTCTTTCTTCTACAGTCTTGGATGACTCTCCTTGTTCAATGCTAGTGTAACCAAGTCCTGAAGTATCATTGCGTGCCCTTGGTGATTTTTGTAGCTTCTCAAAGCACTTGATGGTGTCATTAAGTTTATTGAAGCTTTCTATAATCTCCTTTTCTCTTTTTAGGTCATTATTTAGTTGATCATTTTGCATCTTCAGTGTAGAGATCTCAATATCTTTGACATTTAGTTCATGATGTGCATTCATCATCTGACTCAGGTTGTCTAGCTACATGTTTGAAATTCTCACAAACTCAATTGATTTTTCTTCCAATCTATTGGCAAGGTTTCTCTTGTCTTCTTCTAGCATAGCCTTTTCTTCAACGACTCTTTTCTTCTATTCAGTCACTTCACAAAGCATTATGGCTTGTGATTCTTGTTCAAACTTGAGTGTTCTAATTCCTTCTATTTGAGCTCTATTCTTCTCCATCAAGTTTTCTATTGCTGCATCAAACGCTTTGGAATCTCCATTTGAAAAGAGATTTTTCAATCTCCTTGTACTGTGTGTCATTCTCAGCTATGGCAATCTCTCTTCTTTTCTTTAAGGATTTTCTCAATTCTCCTCTAGCTTCTTCCAAAGCATGTAAGGAAAGTTGTATGTCAATTACCTAATTCTCTATGATCTTCCCAAGTTTGTAGACTTCCATTTCCAGATCTTTTCTCCAAGTTGTAAGGCTCCTTCTTGTGAGAACTTGGCTCTAATACCAATTGTTGGAATTAACAAGTGGAAAGATTTACTTCTAACAGTGGGGTGAATTAGAAGTAACTAACTTTAACCTTTTTAAATCCTTTTAACTAAAATCATTTACATGCATCTAATTCATTTAATAAACATGAAAGTAAAGACATGTGTAAAAACTAACAAGACACAAATTTGGTAACCTAGAAACCCTCCAAAAATTGAGAAGGTAAACCTAGGGTGGGGATGATAGCCACAAAATATCACTATAATTTAATGTGTAACTATTCAAGGTTAAAATGTTTGACCACTTCCAATGGTCTGCCTTGTGAAAGTCTTATCCTCTTAAAGACTTTACACCCTATTAAAAGTGACCTGGTTAAAGGATTTCACTACCCTACTAAAAGTAGGCCAAGTTAAAGAACTTTAGTACATTTACTTGGAATGCCACCCTATTAAAGGATTTACAAATGGCTGCTAAGCCAATCTAATTCCATAGGATTTCCTTTATCTAATACAATTGCTAGAGAGTATTAGAAAGTCTCTGACCTGATAGCTTTGCAATCTTCAATTGCTAATTCCAGATCCTTGTTCTGCTCTGACTGACCTGATCCTTACTTGATCTGATATGTCACTCATCAAAGTTCTAATACTCTATTCTTGGTCAACTAAATTCTATAGTACTACTCTATTCTTCACTAAGTCTTTTAAACTCCCCTCTAAATTTCACTATAGTTCACCCACACACTTCTCTTATCCATGCATATAATTGGGTTTTTTCCTCCTTTATAAAGATTTCAAAGACATAGGGTTAGGAATGAATCTACGATCATCATTAAATCTTCATTTCCTGCTCATTTCTTACACTTTTCTTATTGGTTGCATGCCTTCTCCATTTTTCTTATTGGTTGCATGTTGGTTACATAGGTAATGTAAAAGATTCATTCTTATCTTCAAGATCCTTTAAGATTCATCCTATGTTGGCTCCAAAAATGGTTTACATATGAGTTTGTGATGGCACAAGCTCATATGTTGATTCTATTTTTCTCGACACATACTAGTTGCTCATGCTTGGCACATATAGGAAAACTAGCTCACTCGGCTCCTATAATAATTTTGTTTCACTCGACATCTATAGTGACTTGGCATCTATACTTTGCTCAGCACTTGAACTTTGCTCGGCACCTTAAGATTACTCAACACCTAAAGTTCACTCAGCACCTATTAAATTTTTTTGGCTCAGCATACATTGTACCTCAGCTTCTATATTATACTTGGCATCAACTAAAGAATTGGTTAAGTGTGTTGACACTCAAATGTCAAAACCAATCTAAGACTAACACTACAATCATTTTTTGATCTTCCACATCTATTTCACCATTAAACCTAAAAAAAAATTCATCCTCAATCTAGTTATCTGCTATCATTTTTTATAATCCTTGAGCTTTGGCTAATCTCATGGGTTGGATCTCTAGATCAAATTCTATCAGTATTGCCATCCTCTTTCCTCATCTTTCACCAAGTTCATTTTGTGTCAATAATGTCTTGACCACAGGATCGGGTATAATCGCATATACCTTGCTTCTCAGTATATAGTGACAAAATTTCTTTACCACCTTAATTAAAGAAAAAGGCTATTTATTGAGATTGGAATAATTCAACTTATAGTTTTTTAGAGGGAAATTCATAAAAGAAAGAGGTTTGTCATCTTCATTTTCCTTCTTCTGTGTTAGAATCCCAATACACAAATGTTCTGAAGCAAAAGAATGTATTTTAAAGGGTAACTAATAATCTGGACTTACCAATACTAGGGTTGTTCAAATGGCCACTTTGATATCCTCAAATGATTTCTTAATCTCTGGAACCCATTCTATTTTAGCCCCCTTTTTGAGTAAATCATTAAGAAGATGGACAATCTCTGCAAATTCACTAATGAATTTTCGCACAAAATTTATCTTACCAAAGAAAGACTTATGTTCTTTTCGACTATGAGGTGGTGATAACTTTAGAATAGCTTCAATTCTATTAGGATTGATGGAGATTCCCTCTTCAAAGCTGATATGACCTAGGAGCTTTCCTTTAGTAACCCCAAATGAACATTTCTTAGGATTGAGAGATATGCAGTATTTACGACATCTGTTGAATACCTGTCTTAAATCAGCAATATGAGTGCTTCAATCCTTTGAAAAGATAGTTAAGTCACCCATGTAGATGACTATACACTTGTTTATCAATCCTTCAAACACTTCATCCATGGCTTGTTGAAATGCAACCCCTATATTAATTAGCCCAAAAGGAATTCTTCTGTAGGAAAAAGTTCCCCATTTAGTTGTGAAGGATATCTTTAGCATATCTTCTTCATCAACCATTACCTAATTATATCTTGAATATCCATCCAAGGAAAACATCATTTTTGAACCATTTATGATTTTTAGGACCTCATCCAGTGAAGGAAAAGGATAGTTGTTCTTTTGACTTGCAAGGTTTAAGATACAAAAATCCATGCAAAGATGAATTCTCCAGTCTTTTTTTGCATAGGAACCATATTAGCCAACCACATAGAATGGTGAATGGGAAAAATGATCTTGGCATCAATTAACTTCTTAACCTCCTTCAATATCAGTGGTTCAATGATAGTATTAATAGGTCTTTTCCTTTGATGGAAAGGCTTTGCATCTGGTTTCAATGGAATGTCATGTGTAATAATATTAGGGTCATATTTTTTCAGCTCTTCATAGCTCCAAGCAATGACATCCTTTTACTCTAAAACTAATTTGAACATGTCTTCCCTTTCTTGTCTATTGCATGCTTTCCTGATCCTTACCATTCTAGGATCATCATTAGTACCTAAGTTGTATGAGTCACATTCCTTGATTCCCTTTTCTCTGATCATTCTTCTATTAATTTCTAATTTGTCACAATAAAAAATGCACTCCAACTCAACCATTCCCTTAAGAATAGTGTTGTTTTTAAGTTCAGGATCCCATCTTCATCTTTGAGTGTGTCATCCTCAGGATTGTCATCAATTTCTTGCCCTTTAAAGTGTCCATTGCACATGATAAATTCTAGTATATGTTGATCATCCTAAAAGACTTGGAAGTTTCTGATATTGTCTAGAATAGATGGAGCAACGACTAATTCAACTAAAAATCCTTTTAATTTCGTTCTCTCAATTGGTTCTAATGCACTAGCTGAAATAGCGAGAGCATCTTCTACCATTTTTTTTCCTTCTTGGAATGGACTTTATGTTCAAAGCTTCAAAATCATCTATTAAATCCCATACTCTTTTCCTGTAAGCAAGTAACCTCTTATCGTTGCAAGAGTACAATTATTTCACTTGTCTTATCACTAACTAAGATTCTCCTTTGACTATCAAAGTTGTAATCCATTTCTCCAATGTGAAAAGAAATCTTTAGATCAATTCTTTGTACTCTACAACATTATTAGTACATTTAAAATGTAACTGATATGCAACATAGAAAGACTTGCCTTCTGGGTTGACCAACTCAATACCTATGTTGGCTCCTAATTTGCATTTGGAATCATCGAAGTGAAGTGTCCATATCGGATATTCTTTGGGTTTTCTAAACTTATTCTTGTTTGTCCTTAGTGTCTCTTTCACTTCGGCCTAGAAGGATTGTCTCTTAGGTACCCATTGTAGTCTCTTGTGGGGTGGACTTATTGATTTTCCATTTCTATTCTTTCATACTGAGAGTGTATGTTTTTCTTGTTTTTCTTGAATTTCCCCTATCAATTCCTTAATTTCATCCACTTTGGGTTTTGTATGAATGACCATTAAAGTCCATCCTTGACCTTTTATGTATCATCTTCTTCTTTGAATTTTGATCATTCCTGGTGGAGGGGAAGACAAACCTCCACCATCTAAAGAGGTTTCACTATATGATGCATTTAGACCTTTTCAATAGATTCGAATATGTTTAGAGAACTTTGATTTCCTATGGATTCATCTCTTGGAATGTTATTACTCTTGACTTCCATCATTTTTGTTAATACCTTAGGAACTACTTCTTGGCATGATGAACATTCAAACTTTGAATGGCTAACTTTATGCAATAGCCAAAATCCTAGGAGGATTAGAATACTGGGGTCAACTTCTTCTCTTAAACATTGTAAATTAGCCACCATGTTATCTATGAACTATGTTACAACCTCCTACTTTGGGATTGAAATCTTAGAATTTTCATTTTGATCATCTAATATGTTGGTTGAAGTTGAATCAAAAGCCATCACTTTGTAAGAGCCCAAATCTGATTGTAAGAATGCCACTTCATTCAAAGCATTGTATTTTGTAATCATTTTTTTAAACTTTGGCTCTACATCTATCTTGATTTGATTGTTCAACCCTTTCCATGGTAACCATAACTGAGTTAAATCCATAGAAAACCACCGTCTTAGTCATTTCATCCATTCTCTACTTAGAAGTAATCCATATGTTTTTGGAATATTTACCAAATGTATATCGATGACATCTTGAATTTGAGGGTCAACTGTCAATTGTATCTGAACATCTTTTTGTTTTATCTAGCTGTATCACTATCTGATTAGAAGGCTGATGAGTGACTCCCAACCTTTGCACTATTGATAGTGGCATAACATTATGCGAGGCTTCTAAATCGATTAAGTAATTGTGAATATTCCTCCCATATATCCTTATGCTAAGTAGAAATGGGGGTACCTCAACTTTGTCTTTAAACATAGTTGGCATTGCCTCCAAAGCATTAACTTGTTGAGATAATGTCTTTTGAGGTATGGTATTCGTGTTATGTGGTACCTTTGTATGATTCAGAGTTTTGATCAGTGCTTCTTATTGTTGGGGATAGTTTTGTAGCATGTCAAACATAGACATGTTGTCTTTTGTTCATTTCAAATCTTCCACCACATTATATTTCTCAGTAGACCAAGATGGATTTTTCAAGATTGTTGGTATATTTTCTTGATTATGATTCTGTTGTCCTCCATATAAGGGCCTCATTAGTGCTAGATTATTACTTGATCTCAAATTTGGAGGATTTGTTTATAGTCCTGGAGGAATTCCATCTATCGTAGGTTCTTTTTGGCTGCTCAGATTGTATGTACTTTGATTGTCATTGCAAAAAGAAAATGTCTCTCTAGGCTTAAGGTATGGTTCTTGGCTAAATGGAAATAAGAATTTTCATTGGTTGGCTATTCTACCTGTGCATTCTGTGTAGAATCATAGGATTCTAGTAGCATAGCATTAAACTGCATAAGAGGGACATTGTCAATTGCTTGTGAATTTTGAATCATGTCTTGATTTCCATTGTAGTATGAACTATCATTATTCAATGTGTTTTGACCATTGTCATACTGATTGATATTGACATATTGAACATCATTAGTATTTTTATTTGCAGGAATACTTCCATTATTTAGATGAGTGTTCCATTGTCAATTATGTCTTTGGAAGCCATTGTTACAATTAGAGGATTGAAGTTATTTCCTCCAAGATTATTTCCTACATTGTTGTTTTTAATGTTGTTGTTTCCACTGAAATTCCTATTGTAATTTTGATTGTAATTGTTGTTGTTGTAAGGACCAGTATTGTTTCTTTGAAATTTGTTATTTTTTCATTGCAACAATCTTAAGTGAGTCAGTTCATTGTTCATTTGTGACATGGTCTTCTTCATTTGACTAAACTCAAAGGCAAAACTTTTTTTTGTCTCTGTGAAAGCTGTTGCCTTTTTTTCGAAGAAAGTAGCTTTAGGAGGTTCATACCCTAGATATGTTAAAGATAGATTTTGTAGAATGGGTGTCTGTTGTAATGGAACTAGATTCATAGGTATGAACTAGCTAGGCATCACAAGTGCTCTGATAGGATATGTTGGCATTGTGGTAATAGCTTGAGATGGAAGCATCAATCCTCCTCCATTAGGATTGGCTTACTTAGTAAAGGTAATCACTTCTGTGTAGACTTTTTCCAATGTGTCGATATCTATTGCTGGAAGTCTTCTTAGAAAAATAGCAGTGAGATGGTCCATAGCATTCAGATAAATCTGAATAGCAGCTTCAACTGGTATAGTGTATGGTGTTTCCAACTTGTGGTATGCCATATGAAAGTGATAGTTGAAGCATGACACTATCTCAGCTAGATCCCTTTTGATTGATATGAAATGTTGATGTATCACAACTGGATTGATGAAAGTTTTAAATTGTCCCAAGAATAATTTTTTGAAGGTAGCCCAATCTCCAATACATCCAAGTGGTAGATTAACATACCCATTTGTTGGTGTAAATATGTATTTACTATTTATACTTTTCTTAAGTTTACTTAGGTTAATGCATTATTTTATTATATTGCATTATTTTATCATTTATTTAGGTGAGACACTTAGGAGTTTGCGTACTTTCATGAGTTGTCATATTGACAACACTAGAGTAAGAAACTCTAATTCAACACATGGTGTCTATAGCATTGAAGTTTGCATCATTCACTGAGTTTTCATGCAGACAACATAGTTATTCACACTCCCATTTTAGCACATGTTGTCTAAAACATTAATTTGCATGCTACACCATTGTAGGCTTATCCTCACATCATCACACTTACTCTCGTGCTTAATGGAGGATAACCCATATATGGTGGACACGTGCCTAGTTGTATGACTTATCATATTGCTGACTTTTATGCATTTTAGAAGCTTTCTAGAGGCCTTTATTTACAGACACTCCTAGTGTGCTTTCATATGGAATATTGAATGAATATATCACTATTTTAATCATATTCTTTTTGGTCTACTATTGTGCTTGTGTTTGAGTTCCTTGGTCTTGGGTGAATTCTCAGGGAGATTCTCTACACATAGTCATTTGAGACCATAGTTGTTTCAGCACCTTGACCCGAATCTGAAGAATTTGCAAAAATTGGTAGCATCTAGAGCCAAATCAGACCTTGCCATTACCTCTGGAATGTTGATTCAGTAAAAATTGGCTATAAATTCACCTATGTTGGGCTAAAGTTGCTCGTTAGGCAAAAAAAATTTCAAACCGGCACCCGAAGGCACCGATATGCAACTTGGGTATGGCTATTTTAATTGATCTATGCATTTATTTTTAGATCTAAATTAATTTAATTCTCTGCAATTATTTTTTTGAATTTCTATTTTTGGAAAAAAAATTGCCTAGTCAAGCTTGCAGAGAAATTTGTTTACCGAACTGGGTAGTCACACCTCGGCCCTATAGAGTATATTCCTTAAGAATATTCCATTAAGCGGTTCAAATCTCAATTCGGTGACAAGTCTGCACTTTTTGGCACCATAATTCAGCCAAATTTTAGAAATCTGACCATGACTTAACATTATATTCCATCGGTTAAGCTATCCAACATAACCCGATGAAGGCATATTAGTGGCAAGGCCCCAACTCCTGGCAGCTTTTTATCATATGTGTGTAAGCTTGTTATTTTATAGATCGGTCGGGTCTATCCCACAAAAAATGTAGATAAAACCCATGATTTTTCTAGTGACTGTAATCTAGCTCCGACCCCAAAAACATTTTTCTGGGCCATGTCATAGGTTCTCAAGCACCTGTAGATTCAAATCGGTGGCAAAAAGACCACCACAAATATCAATCTTTGATGCCCAATCCTATTGCACCATGCAACTTTTGTAGACTATGCCAACCATAGGCCATGTGGCCTAATCTTGATCTACCACATGGAGGATCGCAAAAAGACTCATCCATGTCAATACAGAACCAACCAACCCACATCCACAGGTGACTCACCACAGACCCGCTAGCTATCATCCTGATCAGCACGTACACATAGCAGAATCATATGATAAATTAGTAGCACAATCAGCATATACATGGAAATTTTTACACTGAGCAAGAAAACATGTGTTTTTTCCATACTATTTTGTACAATTTTGTATCATGCTAACATTCTCCTGACATCACACTGATGTCATCACAGGGCTCGAGTATGCTGATGTCATCATTTCCTGAGCCTAAATTTGATGATTATTTGACCATCATTTAAGGACAAAATAGAACTATTGTGATAGTCATATGACCTTCAACTTTAAATCCATATTTTTTTTATGCAACCCCTCTCCAGATTGATTTTTAATTTTGTAGTCTAACTTTGGGAGGCCATATCTCAGTCATTCGAACTCCAAATCAAGTGCAATTTTTTTTGAAATTGGGTAGAATTTCCTAAACTTATTAGTGGTGTAGCTCTTTTCTAGTTTTGGTGCATGAAATTGTTAGAAATTTCATCTTTTGGTGACTGTACCTATCCAGTCCTACATTTTGCAACTTCAAATGCTCTGTACAAGCTGATCTAGACATGAAAATAGGTTCTGCTTTTTTGAAAGTGCATTATTTTTGGTTTACTTTCTAGATCTACAATCAGATTATAGAGTTGTGTGGACAAAAGTGTCACTTTCAAAATTAAGTCCTTTTTCTGGATTGTAATACTTAGATATATCTTTGGAATTGTTGAATATTTGAGAAACATTGTAATGTTCCAATTTTGAACTCCATAAGGAGGTTGTAAAAAGAAAAATTATAATTCCATGAAGGTCAAAATTGGTAAGTGGCCATTGTAATCGCACTACATATAAAGTGCCCAAAGCATCTTTTTGCGGTGGGGTTTCTTGATTTAGTAAAGAGGGGGGGTGTTCTTGGTGTTGTGTTCCTCTTTTTCTATAGTTTTCTTTCATTTTCTACATCATTGGACATTTTAAATTTCCAAAATTAACTCCACATAACTATGCTACATGGTCCATTTAAATGTGGTGTCGTTTGATGCATAAAGGAGTTTCTCAATATGTAAATGGTACCCTTCCTAAACCAATAGGTGATCAAGTATCTACCAATGAAATCACTGATTGGAAAGTAATGGATAGGAAAGCCCTAGGTAATATTTTTTTGGGTGTTGATGACAAGATCATGTATCAGATTTAGAAGTCTCGTACACCCAAGGAAGCTTGGGATACCCTGCAAAACCTATATGGTAAAGTGTTTGAGGAATATGTTTTCAAAATTGAAGATGAGCTTGTCTCCTTAGATCCTAAGGCATTTGATTCCATAAAGGATTTTATCATAAAGGTGAATGAATTAAGAATGAACCTAGATGATTGTGGGAGTCCTATTAAAGATGACAGGTTGATCTATCTCATTCATAACAAGCTGCCATCTGAGTACTCCACATTTGTTCCTACTTATAACACCTCAAATGCATTAGGGTTTACGTATCAAAAAGTCTCTTTTGATGATTATGCTGACTTTTTGGATAAATAAAAAAAGAAGTTGAAATCAATGGGGATTCTCAATTCACCAAAATCAAAGGCATTGGTGGCCAATAATGAGGGTTCTCAACATTCAGCTGGTCAATCTTCAAATAAAGGAAAGGGCAAGAATAAAAAATGGAAGACTAACAAATCAGAGGATGTAGAAAAGGCAACACCATGATCAAATCAACAAGGCAAGTCATCTTTGAATAAGAAGGAAGAAAATAATAAGGGCAATAAAAAGTGCACTTATTGTAAGAAATTGGGTCATGAAGACCATGAGTTTTATCATAAAATATTGATGAGTTGACCATCATCATGAAGAAACATAATGTTCCACTGCCTAATGCTTATAAGGAGAAATGGTCTTCATTAGATTCAAAGGGCAAAGGGCAAGCACTCATGGAAAATACAAATTCTTCAACGGAATGGATTCTTGACTCAGGTACCTCCTATCATATGGGTTCTTCAAAAGAAGATTTTTCTTCATTGAAGTAGTCCAAGGTACTACACATCTTTGTGGGATATGATACAAAAATGGAAGTTGAAGGGAAAGGAAATGTGGAGATGGAAAATGGAGAGTTCAAAGATGTTCTCTATGTTCCAAACCTAAGTTCTAATCTGCTCTCAATTTACCAAATCACTCACCTTGGAGATGGTCATAAAGTTGAGTTCCTTCCTAACTCAATAAAAGTGCACAGTCTAAAAGATGATTCAATGGTTGTAGTAGGGAAAGTTAATCATGACAAAAGGTTGTATTGTTTCTCCCACTTTGTGCCCAAGTCTCCTTCACAAGCTTTGTTGACTCAATCCAATTCTCAAATTCAATCATGGCATGAGTGGTTTGGTCATCTTGCCTTTCGTTATCTTTAGCAACTTTCCTCAAACAAAATGGTCAAAGGTCTACCTGCAATCAAATTTTCCACAAGTGAATGTTCAATAGGTTCAATGGATATGCATCTAGATGAGAAGTTACATAAAGAGAAGTCTTCAAGAGCACTATTTGTTCTTTAGTTGGTTCACATGGTACTAGCAGCTCCTTTTGTAGTGACTTTAGTCAGCCAGAGTCACTACATACTTACTTTCATTGATGACTTTTCAAGGTACAATGGGGTTTACTTTCTTCATCACAAGAATGAAGTGTTGGACAAGTTTCTAGCCTTCAAGACTCATGTTGAATAGAAATCAAGGAAAGACTTCAAAGTTCTAAGGATGGATAATGAAAGAAGATATGTGAACAAAAGACTTAAAGACTTTTGCAAACTTGAGGGAATTGATCTTTAGAATCCACTAGCATTCAATCCAAACAAGATAGATGTTGCATCATTGAGGATCCAAACTCTTAAGTCCATGGCAAGATGCATGATACAAGCCAAGTCTCTAGATCCATCACTTGAAGTCAAAGTAATCACCAGTGTCAATCACATACTTAAAAGGTCTCCTCATCCTACCTTAGATGGAAAGACTCCTTTTGAGGCATGGTGTGGTAGAAAACCAGTTGTGACATACTTTAGAGTCTTTAGTTGTCTAGCATGTGCAAACAGATCTTCCAAGGGATGCAAGGCACTGTCACCTTGGCCTTGAACTTTCATTGGATATGAAGACAGTGTGAAGGCATACAAAATTTTGGATCCTAAGACACATGATATCTTTGTGGAGAAGGATGTACACTTTGAGGAAAGTTCACCCAACTTATCGTCTAATCTTCTCTACACATCATACATTATGGAAACTAATAGTGACACCAGTGATAGTGCTTCAATAGATTCAAACACATGAGGTTCTATTGATATTTGTAGTGAGAGGTCACATCATCAAAATAGTCCACATGCATATATTTCCACAATGATAGGTCTAGCACAATAGGGCACACCTAGTTTTCCAACTTCAATAATAGACAATGACTACATGGTAGAAATTTTAGGTTTGTTCATGGAGTCATACATAGTAGATTTGGTGGACATCATTGATCATATACATCTTCTCTTTGATGGAGAATATCCTTCTTCAATTGTTGTGAGGGCTCACTCTGACCCTCGTGTCTATTCTCTACATGATCAATCTTCACAGGTTGATGTGATTGTGGATTCTTATGTACAATAGTTGCAGGAGGTCTCTTTATCAGTTGAGGAGACAGTACATTCTTTGGGACTGGTTCTGCATTCATCCTTCACTGGGATAGTTGAATAGGTTTTAGAGGTATCAATGATCATCAGGATTCTTTCCACACACAGTGGAAGCATCTCACTTGTACCTATGGTTTTGTTTCTTCCAAAGGGGAGGAACACTATTCAACATTCCTGGATCAACTTCTACATTGGAGTAGCTATCACTAACAGACACTCTTCATTTGGGGGAGGGCGGGAGGGGGGGGGGGGGGGGGGGGGGGGACTACCTTGTCTCTCTTCTTCTTCTCTCTTGTGGGGGGGGACCTTTTCCTCTTTTGGGATAGTATTCTTCTCACATTTCTCTATTGTATATACTCAATGTATGTCATAATGGGGGAGTCTTGATTACTCCATCCATCCATGCATCTAGTTTTTTCATCTCTCTTTTTTGGGGGAGGGTATTTCTCATGAAGTTTTCCCTCTTTCTCCACTTTATTATAGATTTCATTTCATTATGTACATGGGTACCTAACATGGCCTAGTAGTCGGGACCCATTATGCATATCATCCTAGTTCTTCTGAACTTAAGTGCATTCCCCTAAGTTGCACTTAAGGGGGTATGTTGGTGTAAATACATATTTACTATTTAGACTTTACTTAAGTTTACTTAGGTTAATGCATTATTTTATTATTTATTTAGATGAGACACTTAGAAGTTTGCATACTCTCATGACTTGCCATATTGACAACACTAGAGTAAGACTCTAATTCAGCACATGGTGTCTACAACACTAGAGTTTGCATCATTCATTGAGTTGTCATGTAGACAACATAGTTATTCACACTCCCATTTTAGCACATGTTGTATACAACATTAATTTTCATGCTACACCATTGTAGGCTTATCCTTGCATCATTGCACTTACTTCTATGCTTAATAGAGGATAACCCATATCTAGTGAACATGTGCCTAAACATATGACTTATCATATTGTTGACTTCTATTCATTCTAGAAACTTTCTAGAGGCCTTTATATACAGGCACTCCTAGTGTACTTTCATATAGAATATTGAATGAATATATCATCATTCTGATCATACTCTTTCTAGTCTATTTTTGTGCTAGAGTTTGAGTTCCTTGGTCTTTCGTGAATTCTACCCTAAGGTAAATTCTTATAGAATTGAAGGAAACTTCCCCTAAAGAGTAGAGGAATAAATGAAGAACCACATTATCATTCACAATCTTCTTTCGATTTCAAATTTCCTAGAATACTTTGACATGATCTTCAATAGTTCATGTCTCTCCATAGATGAATCTTGGGCAAAAATTCTCAAGATTCTTTGGAAGATCATTAAGTACACCTATCAAGTTGATTGGTGAATCTACAAAATTTTAAAAAAATTTATTAGAGGATTTGGTGGACCTAGAGGTGGTTGTTGTGGAGGTGGGACAATTGGAATATTTGGTGGTGCACCAGGTAGTTGTTGTGGAGGCGTAGCTGAAAAATATGATGTAATGTTAAATGGAAGTGGTAGAATTCAAGGGATTCCTTTTTCACTACAAGGTTTACAAAATTGGATCAGCTTGAGGAACTCATGTGCACTTGGTGAAGATCTTAAAGCTCGTTAAAATGAGGATTCTAGATCAAAATCCTCTAGTTTGCATCAACTCTGGAAAAATCACACCTCTACAAAGCACACTTTCTCACAAAAAGAGGCACACCTTAGAATTTAGTGCAATAGCACACCTAGCACACCAACGCACCTCCAATCTCAAAAACTTAGAAAAAATTTAGAACTTGTAAAAAATGCAGATTTATGAGGTTTTGACAAAAAAATCTTCTATTTTGAAAGTTTAAGAGGCCATCCTTCTAGCACCACTTCTGTTGAGCTGTCATTTTGCATGATGCTTAGCAGCAAGAATCCTATCAAACTCCTCTCTTGAAAAGTCAATCTTGGGGATCAACTCCAAGGTTTTGAGAAATCTTCCAACCTATTGGAATCTACTTAGTTGAAGAAAAAAGTGAATTTTCATGAGGATGCCTTTGCTGGTTTTGATAACTTTGGATAAGATATAAAATATATTCACTGCTTCAAAAGAATAAAACACACAAGAACTATGTTTTTTTATTTTTCTATTTTATGATGAATGCAATCTAACAATGCAACTAATATGAATTCATAATTTAACAAGGGGTTATTAAAGAAAATAACAAAGATCAAATGACAAGAGGTTTAAAAAAATAACATGAAAATAAAATCCTCTATGGAAACAACGCGTCGCGAGTTAAGCTTTCGAAGAAATTAGTGGGTAACCAATGAAAATAGGAGTAGCACTTCCTTAATTCCACTGATGCAATTGTCGATGGGAATTTAGCAACCATAAGATGTTTCACTTTTCATCAATTCATAAGACCATGGAAAGTGTGCTCATGTGAGACAAAAAATTATGTAGAAGCAAAATGGGTGATCTCTTCTCGAACTAGATATGTCAGTGAAATTCATAAAACCATAGCAAACACTAGAATGAAAAGATTGTACAACTAGAAATAACATAATAAACTTTTGGCTCAATCACATTCCATGAACATACATTCACAAAATATAACACACTTAGGCAAGAATCACTACACTCCAAATGCGAGCACCAAAAGCATATTATTATTGCAAAATAATGATGGATTTGATTACATATTACAATCTCACATTTATAAGAAATCATCTCCTCAATTTTTTTAGAATCTGATAAGATTAATAACCCAGAAAACTAGTGCAAAGAATAAATATCTAAACTATGAATGCAAATGATACAAAATCAAAATAGTATCATAGAGTTAGTGTCCAAGAGAGTAATGCAAATGCTAGAAGCAAAATAGCATTAAGAGGATGCAAAAACAAGAGATGCAAATACAAGCCAGATAGCATGCTTATATAGGCTAGGAAGAGGGAGGAGGTGGTAACACCAACCAATGAGGAGCAACCACCTATCGAACTAAAGATAGCAAAGTATCTTCCCAAGATAGCTAATGGATGCTCACATGTAGGAAGGTGACACCTCACAACCATTCACCTAATAAGACATGATTTATTAACCTACGCGAGATTATTAAAAGTGTAGGAAAAACCTAGTAAAATAGGAAAAATAAAAAACTACACTAACACCCCCCCCCCTCCCCCCATAAGCGAAGCTTAGGTGGATGTAGAAATGGGTCCCGAAAAGTCAAGCCTGATGAGGTACCCATGTACATAAAATTCCCCCAAAAGAGAGAGAAAAGAGACTCCCCAAAGAAAATTAGGACTCCAAGTGAGAGGAAGAGGTCCCCCCAAAAGATGAAGCATCCCACACCCCGAGCAAAACTTGCAAATTTTGTTTGATAGACCCACTTACTTTGAACAAGTTTTCTTCCCTTAGGAAAAGGGACAAGATCCCAAGTGTGGTTCCTCATCAAGGAACTATACTCTTCCTGCATAGCTATATCCCACTCAGAAATACCAAAAGCCTCATGAAAGGACTGTGGATTTGAGGCAGTAGCAATGAAGATATGTAGAGCATCCTGGAATTGTGAACGAGTCTGCTTGGTGTCTGATGGATTCCCAACCCAATCACCTACAAACAGCAAGGTCTGTCTAGCCCAAAGTGGACCACAAGATGGAGAATCTAGAGGAGAATCATCAACCTGTAAATGATGACTAGGAGAGGAAGGAGGTGAGTCCTCTAAATCACTCTCTACATCAAAAGGGGAGGTAGAAGATTGCTCAAGTGAATCTGACCCATTAGAAGATCTATCATGTATTCCAAGTGACTCCAATATCAAAGTAGAAGGCAACCCTATGACCATGCTCTGCTGGTTAAGCTGATGCAAGTAGTGGAAGCTAAGATGGCCAAACTGCTCATGCCATAATCTGCTCACATCATTAGAGTGAGTGAGTGAAACATTCAAAGGAGGATCAGGAACAAAGTGAGAAAACATATAGAGTCATGACTAATGATCTGCTCTCCCAACTGCAATTGTAGAATCATTGTGCAACTCACATATCTCCACTGAATCAGGAGTGAACTCAACTTGCTTGCCTAAACCTGTGTGAGCGATCTGGTGTACTGATAGGAGATTAGTTGACAATGAGGGTACATAAGGAACATCATGGAATGTGCCATCCCCCGCATCAACAGACCCTCTCCCACACACCTCAACAAGAGTGTTATCACCCATCAAAATAGAAGGCATAGTACATGGCTCCAAGGATGCAAGTTCTTCCTTAGATGAATCCATGTGGTGTGAAGTACCCGAATCAAGAACCCAAGTGGATGGTGAGGAAGCAACTACAAAAAGGGCCTTGCCCTTTCGTTTCCCCTTGCTGTTTTCTTTTTCCTTGTTAGACCCTTCATTAGAACTTTGTTTGATAGACTCAGGAACACTGATATTATTCTTCTCAAGAATGTATTTCAAGTGATGAAGTTGTTTCTGCAAACATTTATGTTCATTATGACCAGGTCTTTCACAATAGGCACATTTGACCTTTTCTTTCTTAGGCTTATCGCCCTTGGAAGATGGTGTATCAATAGTTTCTTTTGAAGAAATTGATATCTGATCCTTCTTCTCCTCGCTATTTGTTTGTTTCTTATCCTTACTATTGTTGTTACTACTTTTTCCTTGTTGTTCTTTTGTGCCTTGGTTGGCAGCCAAGGCATGTGACTTAGAGGACTTAAGAGTGCCCATCTGGATTAGCTTGTTCTATTCTCGAGTGAGATTGACAACAAAATCATCTAAAGATGGCATGGTGAATTGAGTACCAAGTGCACCCTTAGTAGCATAGAAGGTAGAGACAAACACAGAATATTCTGAACTTAGCTTAGAGAGAATATTAAGAATTAGTTGTTCATCTTTATTTTCAATTCCACATTGTTTTAACTGCAGCCTTAGTGATTTCAATTTGGTGAAGAAATCTTGGATTGTGTTGAAATTGCCTGGACTCAAACTAATTAATTCATTTTCCAACATATGACCCCTCATTGAATCTTGTGTGCCAAATAGTGTTTCTAGCTTTGTCCATACTTCATTTGGTGTATCCAAAGACTCAATGTGAAACAGCAAGTCAGGAGAAATAGACAAACACAATGTTCCATATGCCTCATCACATTTGTTAAACCACTTAGGCTTGTCTTCATCTTTAGCAGGTTCAGTTTCAAGTCCCATAGTTATCCTATTTAATCTAGCTTTCTTTAAGTGAAATATCATGCGTGATTTCCACTCAAAGTAATTGTATGGAGTTAGGATGGGCATATTTGTTTGATCCATGATGAAGAAATACTAAAAAGAAGAGAACCCAACCACGATAATGCCCCCCCCCCCCTTTTTACTCAATCAAAGAACCCCTCCCAAAAAAATATGATTTGGCACTTTATTTTAGTGCGTTTACAACTAACACTAGAAAGAAATACTTAGTGGTCTTGATTTCAATGCATTACAAACCCTCATGAAGAGCATATGTTAAAAGTGAAACTTGGGCACACTAATCAAAGAAAAAAATAGCACCACTGCGATCTACTCAAAAAATCATGCAATTTCAAAAAAAGAATCACCTCGATACGAGGTCGTATGAGAAAGTTATGATCCTCCGAAGTTTCCAAAATGAGAACTGTGCACAGTCACGGCTGAGAATCTGCAATTTTTGAAGAATTCATGCATGAAAATCAAAAACAACTCCACTAGTGGATAGAGCACAAAAAAATAGCCAAGTTCATAACAAGAATCATCAAAATCGAAGTCCGTATGAGCAAGAACAAGACATTTGAAAACTGCGTTCAAATCTGCAACTGCCAACGGAGAGGGGTATGGTTGTAGCCTTTCATACTCGATTCTGCAAAATATACATCTTGCATATAAAATCGAAAAGATACCCAGATGGTTTTTCGGGGCTGCAAACAAAACCTAGAAAGCATTTTTCTTTCTGATATATAGAAGATGTTGTTGTAGTGTAAATCAGTCGCCTTTAACAGTAAAAAAATGGCTCCAAAAATCAAAAAATGACCCCAGCAACCAAAATATGACATGCAAATGTTGGATCAGCTTCCTAAGTCCATCAATGGCATGCTGGAACCTGCAATACTGATTGAAAACTCCAAATATGCAAGTTGGATGTCAGATTTGAGATTGAAACCTCAGAGAAAAACTTTTTTTGTCAAAACTTTTCTGATTCTCAGGATCATCCAAAGATTCAAGAGAAGAGCATACTTCATTTTTCAAAAAATTATAATAAATTTTATTAGCCCCCCCCTGAATCTCTCAAATAAGGAAACTAAAATCTACTCTTGCACATAGAAATGCTCTGATACCATGTTAAAATCTGATAAGATTAATAACCCAGAAAACTAGTGCAAAGAATAAATATCTAAACTATGAATGCAAATGATACAAAATCAAAATAGCATCATAGAGTTAGTCTCCAAAAGAGTAATGCAAATATTGGAAGCAAAATAGCATTAAGAGGATGGAAAAACACAAGATGCAAATACAAGCCAAATAGCATGCTTATATAGGCTAGGAAGAGGGAGGAGGTGGTAACACCAACCAATGAGAAGCAACCACCTATCGGACTAAAGATAGCAAAGTATCTTCCCAAGATAGCTAATGGATGCTCACATGTAGGAAGGTGACACCTCACAACCATTCACCTAATAAGACATGCTTTATTAACCTAAGCTAGATTATTAAAAGTGTAGGAAAAACCTAGCAAAATAGGAAAAATAAAAAACTACACTAAGAAATTTGTGTTGAGAGTGAGAGATATCTTTATCCAATCATATGCTTCTAAATTTATTAAACAAATCTAATTATGAACAAACTGACTCTCTAACTGGTGCTTAATAGGACTCCATCTATTTTTATATCATTAATTGGATGCATGAGCCTTTACATGTCTTAAAACAAAGAATAGATGAGAAAATAAGAGAGAGATTTTGGTTGATGTAAGAGTGTCTAGAAGTGCCAAAAATAGAAGCTCCATCTTCACTAGGCATCTGTTGGAGTTAAACTACTATCAAAATATGTTTCCAATGCATGGAAAACTCTAATTTTGGAACTGGCAATTAACTATCAGTGCACCTCTAGGGAAATGCACCTCTTCAAAATATTTCAAAACTCTTTTCAAAAAGTGCACCAGTGCACCTAGCGTAGCTAGCATAGCAGCATAGCTCAAAGGCCAAAAATTGCAAAATTTCACAAAGTGTCAAAATTGAAATTCTAGCTTCTGGGCTTTGTTCCCCTTTATACTAGAGCTATGTCTAGGTATTTTCCCTTGAAATTCTCAATTATCTTAGTGACCTATGCTGCATTTGGTAAATCTAAGGCATTATATTTATCCTTCACTTTCTACCTATAGCTATCCACCTCTATATGGGTTTCAACAAAATCCCCAAGTTTTGTGTCAAGCTCTAACAAGGCTTCCTTTATTCTAAATGCCTGTCAAATATCCTCATCATTAGAAACCTCATCAAAAGTTTTCTGAAATTTTTGAACTACTACCTCTACAAGTATTAATGTTCCTTGTGCATCATCCTCAAACATGTCTAGACATGCATCACTATAATGTCTCTTGGCTTCCAAAATTTGCTCTTAGGCTTGGTCCTTGAGCCTATGGATCTCTACGTATAATGATTCTACTACATTATTACTATATGTTATCTTCTCAATCCAATCATCTATCTTATCTAGCTCCTCAATTGTATATACATCCATTAACATTTGATAACTCTGGCCTTTGATTTCCTATAATGCCTGTAGATCCTTTCCTTGGGTATGCACCTCATCTATTAAGCCAAAATCTTTATTCAAAATTGCTACCAACTTATCCACATTCTCCTAAATAACATGTAATAACTTAAGATTCCCTTGGATAATTAGTATGCCTTTCTCCTCAAAACTTTCCTACCATTGTTGACAAGCATTGAAAAATGGGTTCAATTGCACTACTCCCCTATCCCTTCTCTAAATTGTTGCATTTAGAGTTTCTTCAAGGTTAATGGGATCAAAAGGGCCAACTACTTTGCTCAAATATCCCTTAGGGATCTCATTCTATAGCTGAAGTGTTATCAATTTTGCCCCATCCTATTCTAGGCTCCTAAAACTTCCTTCATCCCTGTCATAACCATCAACTTTGTAGTTTCCAAGGTTGGCTTCCCAAGCATGACCTAGTTCTAATAATCCCTAGGAGTTAGTTCTTCAACATTTGATTCTAGAGTAGGGATAGCCACATGAAAAAAAAGGCCCTGATTCTAATCACTCATGACAAAGGCTAGTGTTTGTGCATCCATTGGAGGTGAATCGGGTTTCCTCATAACTTCTATCAATTCCCTTTTATCCTCCTCTTCAGTAGTGAACTATTGCTTCTTTTTTCTTATTACTTCTTTTCTAAGCTACCTTGGAATATGTTGCATCAAGGATTTTCCTTTAGAGGATGAAAAAGTTTGTTTTGCAATGCCTTTCCCCTTATCACTCATTTTTGGAGTCTTCTCCTTCTGTGAGGGATCCACACTAGGAGTCTCTATTTCTATGGAGTCCATAGTCCTCACCTCTATTTCCTAAGATGTTTGTTGTGGTTGTTCACTTTCTTGTCTTTCTTCTATCACTTCCTTGGTGGATACTTCTTGTGGCTCTTCTTGATGTTCTGTTTGGACTTGTTCAATTTCTATACCTAGAGGAAGAGGGGTAGCTGATCCCTTGTCAACACAAAATGTGACCTATAATTGGGAGGCAAGAACCATTTCAAGTCCTCATGATAAAAGGGGCATCTAAGTCTAATCCTCCTGTTGAGGTTGATTAGTGGGTGTATCTCTGATCTTGTTACCAACCAACTTAGTACCTATGGGAATAAAGTCAAAATCTGACATCTTAAAGAAATCAATGCCCTCCACATCCTACTCATCTATCCACTATTGCATTTCATCCTTTGATGTAGTGGTCTACATGGGTTCATCAGGGATAAATGAGGGTGTGATCATATAGCTTCTTCTTCATTCTTTCTATGTGGCTCTAGCTAACTAGGTCCTCTAACTCAAAGGTAGATCATCCTCTTCTTCTGCCTCTTCCAGAATGGGTCCAAGAATTGATGGAAAAGGGATCACCTTCTTGATCACCTTTTGTCTCTTCACTGGAGTCATAATTTTTCTTCTTTTTTGCACTAAAGGGGAGGCTTTCTTTGTTTTTTGAGGTGGGGACACCTCTTGTGCCTCAATTTATGTTTCTTCTTGGCTTTGTGTAGCTAGAAGCACTAGGGGATCCTCTAGGGCTTGTGAGGCCTCTACATTCTCCAACCATTGTATGTTTTCCTCTCCTTGTTGTGGAGGCACTGATATTTCTCCCTCTTTAGGTTTAGCTTGTTGAGGAGAAATTATCTTCCTCTTTCCCTTACCTTTACCCTATTGAGCTCTATAATAAGCAACTAGCCTATCAAGTTGGTGCACTGACTTTGGCCTTACTAGTGATTGAGCCATAAATGTAGGGATGGTGACCTTTTTCCCTCTACCTTTGGTTGGATGGGTTTGTGCATGGAGGATTACTTTTTCAAGAATTGGATCAAGTTTGAATGGTTTCTTGATCCAATCCTACATCATTTTGATAACATGCCTTCCCCTATGGTTAATATCTGAGTTTTCTTCTCTATCAACCTTGGCGTTCATAATAGGTCCTTTGTTAATCTTGTCCCTCTTGAACAAAGGATCAAGTAACTCCTCTAAGTCTTGTTGTAGTATCTTTAATGGAATCTTTATCTTCAAGGCCTTTTCTACTAAATACAAAGTCATCCTATAATAATCCCTAATACGGACATCATAGTCATTTGTTGCATTCATCCAATGATCTTCAATAGCTTCTTCATGTTGGAATTCTTTTCCCACTAAGTATTGCACTCTCCCAATATTATCAAAATATGGTCGAGCTGAATTATACTCTTCCAAGGGATATTTGTCCCATTCACACTCAAAAGATAGAATGTGTTGTCTTTGATCTACCTAAAAAGGTCCTATAGTCATAGGCCATGTCCAACATATCTTATGTTGCTTTCAAACTCTGTCATATGCTGATAAGAGTTGTCAGGAGATCTCTAGGAGGATGAGTCTATTACTAGGATATCTAGAAAGCTTCTTAGGGTTGATAGTTTTACCTACTATCCTCAAATAAGTAAATGTATAGAAGTGGATGTAATAAGCCCCGACCAATGATATTTGTGCAATTGCATCATTTGATATTCTTTTTGCATAATCTACTTCTATGAATTAGATTATGGCAAATATGAAGGTGTCATTTAAAATTTTTTATTCTTTGCTTTACTCTAATAGCCTCTTCATTACCAACTGAGAGTACACAATATATGGGCATGCATTCACATCTTGCATGTTACCCCTCTTATATAGCCCTGGATAATTTTTTGTTCTTGCAACTAACAAGTATACCAAGTATTATGTCATGTAGAATTTTCTATTGTTCTTTTCCACCACCAACTACTCTCACAAATTTTGACTAAGAGTATAAGCCCAGTCCAGTGGCATCTTAGCTTTCTTTATCACCTCAATAAAGTGCACCATGAAATTTTTTAGGTGTCCAGCTACTAGCAAACCCATTACTCTACTGAAGAGTATGATTGAGTACCCAATCTCCTCCTTCATGTATCCTCTAGTCATGTCCACTTTTCTTGTTTCCTTTCCCAGAGGAGTCTTCTCTATGAGGTATGATGATTGAATTATCTTAGAAGCCTCTTCAATGTGTTTGCGGTACCACCTCTTTGCTTGCTCATAGGTTAGCTTGATGAATTAATCAACCCTCAGGAGATGGAACACTCTCTCAATGTTCTTGGGTCAGATACCTAGAATGATCTCTCCCATTATTCTCTTTACAACCCTCTCATCAAGAACAAATTTTTCTGTGAGTGTCATAATAAGTTCTGAAGATTACACCAATATCAAGTGTGATGTTGCATTGATGAGCCCTGACCAAATAAGTGCAAAAACTATTTGAGACCTCTCAGTGGGTTTGTTTCATATCTTCAATAATTCTCCCAAATCTATGTGTCCCAAATCTATATCCTTTATCTCTAAGTTGTCATCTTGAAAGTCTTATTTTGTTAGAATGCCCTGGAACTTGAATACTATAGGTTTTGGTGTCATTTGCTCACCAAGGGAAGATGATGAAGAGGAAAAATGAGGATAAATTCCATGAAAAGGGAAAAGAGGTGTGTAAATATGGACCTTATATGTTCTAAGGTTATTCTAGGAGGTTTGATAACATTCTTTTCAAGTTTGAAGAGTCTAGGAGCAAAATTGCAAAAGTTATCAAAAAGTTGCATTGACAACTTTTCAGACAGTTTTTGCAAAACCAAAAATTTGGGTGGTTATGGTTCAAACTATAGTCTAGGAGGAAAGTTGAAGTCTATTTAAGACTTTTCCTACTCATTGCCAAGGGCTAGATAGTTGGGTGTTCGAACAACTTCTGTAGCAGGATAGTTTTTGAGCATTTGAAGCGTAGATTGAAGTTTGGATTGAATAAGAAACTATTTTTGATGGAATAGGATCTTGTGTTAATTCCTTGAATCTATGTGTATTTTTTTTATTTTCAAATAATCATTTAATAAAATTTAGAATTTATTTATCTTTAGTAACCCTACTAGTCAGTTTTGTGTAACAAGTATGGAATGGGCTATAGTGTGAATATCCTTAGTCTAATCACCATGACTCTTGGGGAGCAAGAAATAACCTTTGTACATAGTTTAAATATGGTCTATGGATGTTGTTGAAGGTGAAATATGATTTTTACAAGTAAGCCCTAGGCAAGAAAAGAAGCTTGTCAAGGCGCAAGGAGATGCTTGTGAAGAGTTTCTGTGAAGAGTAGACAATTGGCATAGGTCAATATTGAATTATTAAGGTAAGAGAAATCTGTGACAGAAGATAAAATCAAAGGAGGAGGTTGGGTATGGATTTTGATTCTTGTAGAGAAGAAAATACTAACATTGCTTCCAAAACCCTTAAAAGTAGGGTTTTCTAAATCTGTACTACATAAAAATTTATGGAACCCTAGACCTACAAAATCTTTAAGGGTTGGATATAGGGAACATAAGTAGTATACACCAAGGGTCCTTGTTAATGGTTTTTGTGATTTATAGCACTTACCTTGTTTCTAGGAGGGTTAATAGGGGCTCCTAGGGCTACAAGGCCTAACTAGTCATTTTGGTGATTTGGGTAAGTTATCCTTGAAAGAATGGTACAAAATGATGTGGAATAAGTCAAGAAAATTAGTAGGAAGGTTCAATATTATTTTTGGGGCACTTGGTTCTCATAGGTAATTTTTGGTAGTCCAGGCCAAAGAATGCATTTTAAGGTGGATTGGGACAATGGTATTGAAATTTGATTTGGTGGGAGAGTTTCTTGGAGAAAGGAGGATTGTAGAGGGACCCTCTAAGCTAATGTTAGGAAAGAAGACCCTATAGTGGTCTAGGAGTATCCTAGGAAGAGATAGTAAGCTCTTATTTGAAGAAGCTTCCCATCACTGATCCTCTAAGTCTTGACATGGCTTCTTTGACCTTTTGTGTCTTTGCCACCCCTTCACATTCAAAATGGTTCTCCATCCCATCTATCCAATCCATCACTACATCTATGTCCATCTTCCTACTAAATAGTGGCACACCTTCCAAGGCCTTCCCTCCTAGGGCTTTATGGCCTTTAAGAAAATTTCTTCATTGAAGATGGGGTCTAGCTCAGGGAAAAAATCTTCCTTTCCTCTCTCCTTACCCTTAAAATTGTTCTTCTCTTCCTTTTTCTTCGCTACATTAGCAACTGCATCAAATTTTATCTTTACTTCTTCTAAGATTTCTTCAAGGATCTTATTCTTCTCCTTTTGTTCATCAAGTTCTTTGGATAGCTCTACATTTGTCACCATAATCTCTAAGATCCTTGACAAACTCATTTCCACTACATAACAACAAACTAGGAACCTTGGATTGTGGTTCATTTCCCTCCAAAAAAGATTGGATTTTAAAAGTTCAGCCTCCCTTCTTAAAGGATATGGCATTTTCCTTCCCATCTTACATTGCCTCACTATCAAACTGTTAGGGTCTACCTAATAGTAGATGACAAGCATCCATGGGCAAGATGTCACACAACAACCTATCCTTGTACCCTACTATGGAGAACTCCACCCAAGTTTGTTCGTTCACTAAAATGCTTTGACCATTGTTGGGCCAAGTAACCTTATAAGGATGCACATGGGTTATCTTGGTCAATTTGAGCTTTTTCACTACCTCCTTTGATATTATGTTTTTAGTGGAACCAGTGTCCACGACTACCTTGCAGACCTTCCCAAAAATCTTGCATTTGATCCTAAACAAAGCCCTCATATGCTTAGGTTTATCTAGAGCTGGTTGCTTGATCAATACCCTCCTAAACATTAGGTTTTCTCCTTTCTCTAATTCTTAGGTTCCTTTCCACTGGAGTTATCCTCTTGAGCATATGCCACTCTCTTGGCATGGTTTGCAAAAGAAGGCTTTTAGGGGAACCTATATGTTGGATGGCCTAGATGACCACAATTATAGCATTTGATACTAGAAAATTAAGAGTTACTTCTTTTTTATCCTCTACCCTTATTAGAGCCTCCTTGGTTACTACTTCCTCTATTATAACCTCCGCTAGGAGTACTTTCAATGGTTTTCTTAGTGAGTTTGGTCTCACCTTGGTTCCTCTACTCATTACTCTACCTTGATATCCTCCTCTTTGAACCCTCTAATTTCTTCCCTTGTGTCTATCCTTGAAGTTAGAATCCCCCCTCTTCCTATTATTTTCTTCCACCTTTAGAGCTACTTGGTGGCACCTTTGGACAGTATTAGGTGTCCACAAGCTTATCTCCTCTTGGAAATTCCACTTTAAACCACCTAAGTATTTAGCTACTTTTATTGGCTCCTCCTTATTTCTTCTTAGATCTAAGACATAACCTCTAAAACTCCTCTATATAAGAGACCACATCCATGTATTTCTGCTTTGGTCCTTGTCTCCTATTGTGGAGTTGAATCTCGTAGTCTTCTAGTATGAACTTCTCCCTCAATTTGGTTACCATGGCATTCTAATTGGCTATAGGGTTCTTGCCCACCCTAATCCTCTCATCTTGGAAATATTTCCACCATGTCAATGCTGATCCTCTGAGTCTTGACTTGGCTAACTTGACCTTTTGTGCCTCTATTACTCCTTCACATTCAAAATGGTTCTCCATCCCATCACTACATCTATGTCCATCTTCCCACTGAATAGTGATACACCTTCTGAGGCCTTCTCTACTGGAGCTTTTATGGCCTTCAACAAAGGTTCTTCATTCAAAAAAAATTATGGCTCATGTACAACATCTTCCCCTACTACTTCCTTACCCTCAACATTTCTCTCCTCTGCCTTTTTCTTGGTTGCATCAGCAATTGCACCCAACTTTATCTTTACCTCTTCTAAGGCTTCTTCAAGGAGTCTATTCTTCTCCTTTTTCTCATCAAGTTCTTTGGCTAGCTCTAGATTTATCACCTTACTTGACTCATCCACTGATTCCCCTATAGTTGTAGACATATACTAGGTTCCCAAATCTTTAACCTTTTATGATACCACTCTGATGTAACAACTAGTCTTGCTCCTACCCCAATTCCTTGTAGGGTCTCCTTAGGTCTTTTTCTTGACCTAATAGGGTTTCTAGCTACCCTACTCTCCTTAGGACCCTATGTATGAGGTCCAAGTCCATTCAACTATTGAACAGTAATTAGGTAGAACAACAACTCTTTTACTCCTTCCTAGGCATGAATTAGCCCTTATAGCTTCCTTTTCACCAAGACCACAATCTAGCCCAACATCTTAAATATCACCCCAAATATAGGTATGACTATCTAGGAAGGGATTAGGTCCCTCTACAAGACTTACAAGAACTATTTTCAGTGAAACCCTAATTGAGTTTCAAGAACCACAAAAAAATGCTTGCAAATAGGGCTACAAGTAATTAGCCCTCCATTTGATGAAAACCTTGAATAGATTTCAAAATTACTCAAAAATAGGGTAAACTAAATATGGATCCAAATACACTTTTTAGAGTACTGAAGGATTCTTGAGGTCCCAAGCTCCCAAACCATTTGTAAAGTATGACCTACAATTATGCCTAAAAATTAGGTTTCACAAGGTATTGAGTCTATCTAACAAGAAACAAGCTTTAGCCTTTATTAGACCTTTACCATTGCCTCCCATTATATTTTGTTCTTTCCCACAAATTCTTCTATCTCACTTCAAGCTTTGATTGAAGCAATCCAGGCATTCAATCCCTCCTAGCACCTCTACAATCTACTATGATCCCTAACCATGCAGTTGTGGCTCACTTAGTGCATCACCATAAAAACTCCATCCTTTCTTCTCAAGGCCCCTCCTTCACTATAAAATATTTAAATGGAGTTTTTTTCCTAATTCCAAAGGCATTTATAGATCCTATGGTAGGAAGAGGCTCTATGACTCAATCTTGGACAACTACCTAGTTTAGGATAGTAGATTGGAAAAAACCAAAATAATTAAACTAACTATCCATCAAACCAAAAAATTGAAATCCAACACTATACACAATATTGAAAGGAATTAAACTAGAATTTTTAATGTTACCATACTTCTTTCAATCCAATAAAACTTACAAAACTTGAAAAACACAAAGCTATCACTATATTCCTTTTGTACAATCTTTACACACAAAATCAAAACATCCTCTAGCCCCATGAACAGGTTGAAAATGGACTTATATAGTTGTCCAATGGTAAATCCTAACTATTTTAGACAGTTATCAAGCCCCATCCATGAATTTTCTTGTACGCAACAAAAAGTTGTCAATGTTTTCAATGACAACATTGACCATTTTTTAGCAACTTTTACATATTTTTGAGTTTGGACCTCAAACTTGGTCCAAAGGATACCAAAATTCACCAAAAGCCTTAAATAGACTTAAAACATGTAAAAAGGACCTTGAAACACTTATTTGGCCATTCTACCCTCCAAATCACAAAAATGCCCTATTTGACCTAATCATGCAACTAGGAGCAACTAAGGCCTAACAAGGCTGCCTACACTTAACATACTATTAGTTTGTGCTAGCTGACTAGGGAAGTATTATAGATACTTCATAATTTTATCAGGGCCTATTTTATCACTAATGTTTTATTGGTAATTTTGGGCTGACATATTGTAATTCACTATAACCCTAAAGCGGAAAAAATACTTGTGTAAAAGGGCTTAGGGTTGGGGATTTTTCCATAAGGTGAGATGTGAAAATTGCTTCTTGTAGTAGCATTGAGCTATAAGGGATTATAGATTGTAATTAGGTTGTAATCACTAGATTGTAATAATATTAGACTTTTTGTTTGGTGGACGTGTTCCAAGGTTTGGGTGAACCATGTTAAATCTTGTTGTCTTGTGTTCTCTTTATGCATCTATTATTTTTTTTTATTGTTTATATTTGCATGTAATTGTTATTTTTGTCTATAGTTTAATCCTAAAAAGTGGTATTAGATTGAGATTATTTTTTAGTTATCCTCTGCAAGAAAGTCTCATGGTTGAGTGTGAGTTTCACGATTGAGTGGGAGTGATGGCAGATGAGGATAAGTTGAAGGTTGACAAGTTTAATGGGTAGAACTTTCAATTACAAAAAATGCAAATGTAGGACTATCTTTTACTAAAAGAATTTATGAAAATCATTGGAAAGAGAAACTAGGGAACTATGAGAAATGAGGACTAGGATATTTTAGATAGAAAGGCATTTGGAAGCTTGATAATGTCTAGCACCATTGGTGACATTTAACATTACAAAAGAAAAGATGATGACAGAGCTGATGGAAACCCTAGAGAAATTGTATGAAAAGCCCTATGCTTCAAATAAGGTATTTCTCATGAAGCATTTATTCAAGATGAAAATGGTAGAAAATGGATCTATTTTGGATCATTTAAATTATTTTAATACTATTACTATTTAGTTATCTTATGTGGGTATTAATTTTGATGAATAAATTAGGGCTCTATTGATTTTCTTTTCTTTACCTAAAAGTCGAAATGGCTTGGTAATGGCTGTGAGTAATTCCATTTCTAGATCTAATACCATAAAATATGATGATGTGATTGGTGTGATTTTATGTTATGAAACTCATAGGAAAACCTCAAGTGGATCTACATCAAGAAGTGCTTTGAATGAACAAAACAAAAGAACAGTGATTAAGAGAGGAAATAATTCTAGAAATTGTAGGAAATCAAGAGGAAATTCAAAGGGGAAGAGGTCTTAATCTAGAGGACCGAGAGATTGCAAGTACTATGGGAAACCAGGGCATAAGAAGAAAGATTGTTAGACTCAAATGAACAATGAAGGAGATAAACCAGAAGGGAACAAGGAGGCAAATATGGTAAGTAACAAATCCAAAGAGGATGCTTTGCTTCTATCTTTATAAAGTGTTGATGATTCATTAGTTTTAGATTATGGTGCTTCATTCCATGATACAACTCATAGAGGTTATTTCATTGATTATGTCTAAATTGATTTTGGGCTTGTTTATTTGGGGGATAATGAACCCTGTTGGATTGTTGGAAAGGCAAAATTTAAGATTAAGTTGTAGAATTGGAATCATTGGCTACTACGTGAGGTAAGACATGTTCCAACAGTAAGTAGGAATTTAATTTTAGCAGGTCAATTTGGTGATGAGAGTTGTGTAGTTACATTTAATGATAGAAATTTGAAGGTTTCAAAAGGTGTGAAAGTAGGCAACTTATATCTTTGTATAGGTCATCTTGTTCCTTCTACTTTGATTGTTTCAGAGAAAAATGAATGTTCAAGAACAGTTATTGTAGTTGAGCAGGGAAAACAAATAGTTGATGTAGATTCGGATACAATGATGTGGCATAATAGAATTGGGCACATGAGTGAGAAAGGTATGAAATTACTTCATTCAAAGAAATTTTTACCAGGTCTATAATGTGTCAATATAGATTTTTGTAAAAGTTGTGTGAATGGAAAACAAAAGAGAGTGAATTTTGTGAAGAGTGGGAAGGAAAAGAAAAGTGAGAAATATTAGAGCTTGTGCATACAAATGTATGGGGACCAGCTCAAGTATCTTTCCTTGGTAGATTTCATTATTATGTTACATTTATTGATGATGCAACTAGAAAGTATGAGTTTACTTCCTTAGATAGAAATCTGATGTATTTCAAACTTTTAAGAAATGGAAATGCTTGGTTGACAATGAGACTGGAAAGAAATTAAAATGTCTAAGATCTAATAATGGTGGTGAGTATTGAAGTCATGAATTTGAAAATTATTGCTCCACTAATGATATTCATAGATAGAAAATTATTCCAAGGACTCCATAGGAAAATGGAGTGGCTGAACGCATAAATGGGACTATGATGGAGCATGCAAGGAGCATGAGGTTACATGTTGGATTGCCCTTAAATATGTGGGTAGAGGCTATCAATACTACTATATATTAGATTAATAGAGATCCCTCTACTCCTTTGGGATGTGGCATTCCAGAGGAACCATAGACTGGTAAGAAGGTGAGATTCTTTTCTCAAGACCTTCGGTTGTGAAGTATTTTCTCATATAGATTTTTAAAATAGAACCAAGCTGGAAGCTAAGTCAAAGAAATTGTGTATTTTTTGGATATGGTATTGATGAATTTGGATATAGGCTTTGGGATTTTGAAAATTGTAAAATTGTAAGAAGAAGGGATGTCATATTCAATGTGAGAATGTTGTACAAAGATCTATTGTAGCAACATGAGAAGAAAGAAGATAAGTATGAAGTGTTGGATGATACTCCAAAAGATGATGTTCTAGAAATTCCTCATGATGTGCAACAACCACAACAACAAATACCACACACACCAGTGAATGTTAGATGGTAAACAAGGCTAAGTAGACCTCCAGAAATATTTTCTCCTTCTTTGTGCTATATTTTACTAACAAATGCTAGTGAACCTAAATGTTATGATGAAGTTGTGCAGGTGGATACTAAGATTCAGCGAGAGTCTGCAATGAGGAAAGGAGTTCCTGCAACATTGGCCTAACTTGGGCTCACTCAAATAGATAATATAAGAATTGGGGTTTATGTAAGTTGTCTATAGGTAAACAAGCTTTATATAATAAATGGGTCTATAAGTTGAAATAAGAGGATGTGGATAAGAAAATATTTAAAGCCAGGTTAGTTGTAAAAGGATTTAAATAGAAAAAAAGGTATTGATTTTGATGAGATATTCTCTCCTATTATAAAGATGACTTCTATTCGTATTGTTTTAAGTATTGTGGCTACTGAAGGTCTTTATTTGGAGAAGATTTATGCTAAAACAACCTTTTTTCATGGAGATTTGGATGAAGAGATATATGGCCTAGCCATAGGGATTTGAGGTCAAAGTTGGGTCTAACATAGATCACATTAAGGAGCTGAAATGCCAGTTAGCACATGCATTTACAATGAAGGATTTGGGGGCAGTAAAACAAATCCTTGGTATGAAGATTTGTTGAGATAGGAAGAATAAGAAATTTACATTTCTCAAGTTTATTATATTGCTAAGGTGTTGCAATGTTTCTCTATGTAGAATGCTAAATTTGCCAGCACACCTTTACCTAGTCATTTGAAGTTGACTAAGAAGATGTGTCTAAAGACACAAGAAGAGTAGGAAAAGATGTCTAAGGTACGTTATGCTTCAGATATAGGAAGCTTGATGTATGATATGGTATGTACAAGTCCAAATATTGCACATGTAGTGGGAGATGTTGGTATATGAGTCATCCAGTGCTTGAGCATTGGAATGTAATTAAATGGATTCTCAGATATTTGAGAGGAACATCTAGTAAGTGTCTACATTTTGGGGGCTCTATTACTAATTTCTAGGGCTATTTTGACTCAGATTTGGTAGGGGATATTGATACTAGGAAAAGTACTACAGGTTATGTATGTACTATTGGTGGGGCAGTAGTGAGCTGGGTTCCTAGGTTATAGAAGGTGAACACTTTATCCACTATAGAGGTAGAGTATGTTGTTGCTATAGAGGCAACCAAGGAGATGATATGACTTCAACTATTCCTAGAAGAATTGGGACACCCTTAGAATGAAAACTATTTGTTTATAGATAGTCAGAGTGTCATACATCTTGCAAAGAATTCAGCTCTACATTCATAGACAAAACACATTCAGTTGTAGTACCATTTAATTTGGTCAATTTTGGATGATGGACAATTGAAGCTGAACAAGATACATATAGATGACAATCCAATAGATATGTTTTCAAAGGTAGTGACAAGGGAGAAGTTGAACTCATCTTCAACTTAGGTTGGTTTTCTAGACTGAATAGAACAAAAGAATAGATGAGTTGAGTGTGATTTGATCTAGTGGGAGCCCCATGTGGTAGTTGTATTGCTATAGGATCAGTCTCTAAGTGATATATTGTTATCTAGTCTAGAGCCTAATCACTCCCCAAGTGAGAGATTGTTAGTTTGTTGTGACTAATCAAGGAAGTACTCTACATACTCCATAAGTTAGTGCTATACATATTGATTGATTGGGGCCTATTTAATCACTAATATTTTATCAGTAATTTTTGGAAATATATTGTAATTAACTATAACCCTAAAGAAAAAAAAAATACTTGTATAAAAGGGCTTAGGGTTAGGGATTTTTCCATAAGGTGAGATGCAAAAATTTCTTCTTGTAGTGGTACTAATTTATAAGGGATTATGGATTGTAATCAGGTTGTAATCACTAGATCGTAATAATATTGGACTTTTTTTTTGGTGGATGTAGCCCAAGGTTTGGGTGAACCATGTTAAATCTTTGTGTCTTGTGTTCTCTTCATTGATCTATTATTTTTTGATATTATTTATATTTGTATGTAATTTTTATTTATGTCTATGTTTTAATCCTAACACATACCTCAACTTAGGACTGGTTTAGTCTCATTATTATCCTAGTGGTGTGGCTAGCACCACTACAAGCCAAAACAAACATAGGAGCCCTAGGTCTCCATGAGCCCACCCAGATGCCCTTGCACCACTTTAAGTGTCCTATTGAATGGGAGGTATCTTCGTGGGGAAGATTAAGTATGCTAGAGAAATACTTAAAATATTTGGGATGTAGGTTACAAAATCAATAGGTACTCCAATGGAAATTAGTTGCAAGTTGTCAAAGGAAGATGAAAGTCCTGAAGTGAACAAGACACTTTATCAATCCATGATTGTAAAATTACAATATATTGTGCATAGTAGATTGGACATTGTAAAAGTAGTAGAGATAGTAGCTAGATTCTCAGCCAACCCAAAGGAATCACACATTGTAGCCATGAAGAGAGTCTTTAGGTACCTAAAAGGTATTGAAGAATATGGTCTATGATATCCAAAAAAAGAAATCTTTGAACTCAATATCTTTACAGATGTTGATAGGGAGGGAAATGTAAATGATAGAAAGAGCACAACTAGAGGTGCTTTCTTTCTTGGAGGAATATTGGTTGCCTAGACTAATAAGAAATAGAGCTGGATATCATAGTCAACCATTGAAGTAGAATATATTGTTTTAGCTATGAATTGCACTCAATTTTTTTGGATAAAACAACTTCTAGAAGGAATTCAAGAGAAAATGGAGGAATTGGTAGTTATCAATTGTGATAACACCAATGTTATCAATATATCCAAAATTTTAGCTATGCACTTGAAGACCAAGCACCTATTTATCAAGTACCATTTTATAAGGGAATGGGTGTAAGAAAAAGAGGTTAGGTTGGAAAAAGTACCAACTAAGAAGAAATTGGTTGATATCTTCACAAAGCCTATTTAGAAGGATATGTTTGAGTATCTGAGCGAAAGGTTAGAAATCTTACCCTTATCCAACCTAAACTAAGCCCAGCCATGAAGACATCAATTCATGACTAAGGAATGTAGAAAACTTAAAGTGGATTGATGAGAAAAAAGAGACTACTCCATAGGGGGAGTAGTCAAGAATACAATAAGAAAGAATAAGTGGTCACATTTTGCATTGTTTTCAAAGGGGGAGAAGTTGAGAGAAGTAAGTTACAGAATAATAAATGCACAAAAATGCACTATCTCAGGGGGAGAATAGGGCATCAATGCAAAGAATGTCAAAATGGCTAAGAATTTCCATCAATGCTAATGAAGATATTGTAGGAAAAAGTATCTTGAAAGCTTATTGGTGGGAAACACTGGTAGACTAAGTGATCAAGGGTGCTTTTATTGATGTCAATACTAACAAAAGATTGATAGAAAGGGACAAACAAAAAAGAATATTATAACATGTAGATTTATCAAATAAGGATAATTAGAAAAGAGAAGATGTGTACACCTAGGAAAGGTGGTGGAAAAGGTTATCCACTTAGACAAAACAAGCTAAGTGCAATCAGCATCAGCAGATGAAAGAAAAGTGAAAGGGAATGCAGACATATCAATGAATTGGTTAGGCTAGGTTAGAAAGATGTGTATGAAGCAAGGAACCCATGACTATTCTGTTATGTAAAGGTTAATTAGTGCACTCAATGTGGAATTTAATGGTGAAGGGAGAATAGATTGAGGAATAGCTAGAAGGTTTTGAATTTAAATTATTCCCAATTAGAGAAAGTCATCAAAAACACATAACTCCCATGACTTTTGTACAAACATGCCACACCTGACAAGATCAATGCACTACTACAATGGAAAGCCATACCAGTAGTAGGGGTGAGAATTAATATTTTGATGGTTCTAAGAGAGGCTAAGAAATCAATATTAAAGGAGGCAAAATGGAAAGTGGAAAGATTAGATTGTCAAGAGTCTAGACAAAGAGCCAAGAGAGATGAGATAAGATATAATCTCAAAGAGTGAAGAAGATTAGTTAGAGATATCATCTTGGAGGAGTGATTGTGCTAAGAAAAGGAGAAGTGTGCCTAAACAATGCAAAGAGTATCGTGTAAACAAGTAGAGAAAGAGAAGCACACTAGTGATCAATGAATGAAGTTACAAAGTCAAGAAAGAGAAAGGAAGAGTTCCAAACTAGTCAAGAGAGATTAAAAAAAGGATCTACATAAAGCCAAGTTTAGTAGCTAAATTATTAGATCATTTTTTTTTGTTTACTTATGTCTACAATAGCAAATCGTGTCAAGGGTGGACCCTAAAAAGTTTTTTGTAGAAATCCCTTAACAAGGTGATACATTAACTTGTGTTATAAAGTCCTATAACTAGGATTCTCCTAATAGGGAAAGATCTTAATAGGTCTTATCTAAATCCCCTAATAGGGTGGCACCTCATAGTGTCATTATAATCTTTTAACAGTGATAATCTCTTGACTAGGCACACTTCAGAAGAGTGCTTAAACTTGTGAGGATCAACTCACACACTGTGGTTTTAACCCTAGATGGTTTTCATGAGATAAATATTGCATTATATGTTTCTATTTTCATGTGATTTATTTTTTCTTAACCCTGACCAATTGAGTTATAGCCTATACTAACCTGTAAATAAGTGAGGAGGAGTGTGATTTGAAATAAAATGGTTTAACATAGTGAGTATACTAATTAACACCCACCCCCCACCCCCCCGCCCCCATTAGTAAACTAACATGTGGTTCGGAGCAACAAAGGGAACCCCTTTACTTTGTCCAAAAAATATAAAATGTCAAAATCTTATCCAAGTATAACTAAAAGGCATCCTAGTTTCTACTCATTTGGATCTTGGCTTTTGTGCTACACTATCTACCCTCATTCACATTGTCTCATATTACAACCCCATTATTCTCAACTAGATTGATAAAGTTACCTAAGGACCCACCCCTTTCAGATATGAAGTCATGTAGAACCCCTACTTTGAGTCCAAATATTTTATCCACATATGGTGGAATATCCCTACGTTATGTTCAAGGAGGCCAATAAACTCAAAAAATTTAAGTGGAAAGCCAAAGAATGGAACAAAAACTCCTTTGGTGATATATTCAAACAAAATAAGATTAAGACAAATTTCTCCTAGATTCAATTCTCTATGGGTAAGGTGACTTTTTTTAGTCCACCCACAAGGAGGAGGAAGCATGGAGAAATAAATAGAAGGAAAAAAAAACAAAAGAGGAATTCTACTTGAAGAAAAGATCGAGAATCTAATGGATGGTTGAATAGGACAAGAACACAAGTTTTTCTTACACATATGCCTCCAAGCATAAGGAATAACATTACATCTATCATGAATTATGAGGAAGTCATGAATTCCACGGATATGGGTAAATGGGTTTCTCAAATTTTTCCTCCATAATTTCATGGCTAACTCTAGAGAGGAACCTACTATTCATGATGAGCTCTTGGGTTGAATATTCTTGATTATTGATGAGGCATAAAATGAGCTATTACTTTTGTAATTCACTGAAGATGAGGTGTAAAAAGGTTTCCTTTTCTATTGGAGCTTATAAAGCCCTAGGCCTAGATTTCTTTCCCTTGGTCTTCTTTCAAGAGTTCTAGGAGGTAATAGAGATTGATTTTAATTGCAAAATTACATTCTATGTCTTTCACCTACCTGAAAGGGCTATATAAAGACCATTCTCAAATAATCTAATCAATTTTTAAAGGTTTTAACCATTGGGGAGTGATTATGTAAAAGTTTTTAAATGTTATGAAAAATTTTCAAGCCTTTACCAAGAAGTCAATGACAATCAAACTCACTTGGGCATCAAAGATAGTTTCTTTTATGTGTTGAGCATTCAGTGATAACCAAGTTTAGAGGCAATATTGACCAAGTTGGGTCAGTTAACAATAGAACTCCTATTCTAATCAAGTTGGGTTTGTTAAGAAGGGATCCTCTATGTTAACCGAGTACATGTGTTAACAACACACCTACCCTATCTTAGGACTAAGATATGCCTAATGACCATAGTCAAAAACCCATGGTTTATAAAACACCAACGATGACTAGGCCTTACAAGTAAACTTATTTGAAATGAAAACTACTTCTAAAACTTATCAAAGACTCTTAGGCATGAATGCTCTTGAGTGAAACTCATGAAGAGCTTGTTGTAGTGGATGCTTTGGAGAGTGGAGGTATAGGTTCTCCTACACCACATTTGTTTGGAAATAACTAGCACTTGGCTTGAAATTTTTTTTTTTGCTTCTACTTAAGTTCCTTAATCTTCTACTTTAGCTCCTTCATTTCCCAACCAATATTGATACTTGATCAAGCTTATCCTTTTAACTTGTTTCAACTCTTAACTTAAACTAGCAATCTTCTTCACTTCATTCATTGATTGAACAACACATTATCTTGTCAAGGTCCTAACTTATCAAGTTCCAATTGTGTTTCCATGATATTTAACACATCTCAACTCAATCTTTTACTAGGTCATCTCATGATCTCTTTTTTTCAAATCCTCTTCAGCAATCAAATGATATGGCACTCTACACTATCAGTAAATGACTCTCCAGTAGGTTTAACATCAATGACAACATAACAATTGATCAAATTGTATTTTCCAACACTTTAGTGCAATAAAGAGACCTATGAAAGTATCAGGGAGAGATGCCTCTTGACAACTAATAACTTGATTTTTTTTCCTCTATAGGTCAACAAGTAGATTCTACTTTTGAAGTAATTGATCTACTAGTAAGAAACTAAATCATGGTCATCCATGACTATATTCCAAATTTTGGCCTCAATGACCTAGGAGACCCTTAAAAGAAGAGTGTCGTGAATAAATTATTGCATAACCTCTAGAGGAAGGGTGGTGGTAGCATGTATACCCTAAATTTTGTGTTCACTGATTAAGTAGGAGAATTTCATGGTCATAACTTCAACAACCAATATGAAAAGAAAAACCAAGAGGGGGTATCCCTACCTTAGTTCCTTCACAAGCTTGAAGAACCCCTAGGGATTTTTAATGACAAAAATAAATTAAGAAACACTCCCAACAACCTTTTGGATGATGTTGATGACATAATCATTGAGTCCCAACTTTAGAATAACAATAAAATGGAAGTGCCAACTAACCTTGTCATAATATTTGCAAATGTTGAGCTTCAGGGCCATTATTGAGGATTTTTCATTTCTCCATGGAGTGATGACGTTATGGGTAGAGATCACATCATCTAGAATTTTTCATCCAAAAATAAAACCTTTCAGGGAAGAGCTTATAATTTTATCTAAGAGAGGTTTAATCTTCTTTATCATGACCTTAGAGGAGATCTTATACATAATATTACATAGGCTAATAGGTCAAAAGTTGTGTGTATGGATTGGTATAGATTGGAAAAATTAAATGAATAATTGGACCACCATCTAGGATGTTCTTGAAATAGAATGCAATTGGTTTGAAGTGTTGAAAAGGTATGAGTCAAAAGATATACAAACATCTCTTTCAAGTGCCAAAACCCACATTCCATAACTTGCTTTTCCACCTTGGGAATTCCATGCCACTGAAGAAAATGTATGTTAGGTTGGTGTACTATAGGATTCCATAATTATGGGAGATGGTAATTAAGTTTCCTAATTTTGTAACCCAGCCCTAGGCCAAACATCTATGTGTTTGGTTCAGGACAGCAAACATTAAAGTGTTAGGGGCACTTTGAGGATGGGTAAAACATGTTTAATAGTGCATTGTGATCACTTATAGATATCTCCAATTATCTCAAGTGGTGGTTAATCTTGGAAAATAGACTGGTGTTGACTTCCTTCACAAACCTAATCAATTAGGCCTATAATGACTAGTTGTTGCATTTAGGGTTTGGTGATCATCTTACTATTTGGGAGTCTAAAGCTTTGGATTCTAAACTAACTTCCAAAAGGGTGTCATAATATCCACTTTTTTTACCCAGTCCTTTGGAGAAGTTTCAAAATAATTCCTAATTTCCTCATTTGTAGGGCTAATAGGGCTACTAGGCCTAAAAGCTAGAATTGTTGTTTGGGCTCTTGGGCATAGGATGGGTTGTCTTAACCTATTATTTTTAGATCATTATATGTTTAGCAACCTTTTTATTCCCCTTATAACTCATAGGTTCCCATTTCAAGTGAATCCCAAATATTTGGTTATGTTTTTCTAAGAGACCTAGTAGTACTCTAAAGGAGTACCTAGTTGATGCTTTATTTGTAGGATTGTACAAAGGTGTAGAGACCTCTCTCTCAAGCCCATTTTGGGGTATAGAAGAAACTATAAGGCCACACCACATAAAAGTTTCCTAATCAAGGGAGAGCTCTGCATCAAGTGATATCAAAGGAACCTAAGATCCCTTAGGGTAAAATTATACTAACACAATGGATGGAGAAGATGAAGGGGGATTGTCTATAAGGATGACCAATGTAGAGATAGTGAAATACCTTAGAGAGAAAAAGTTGAGACAAGATGAAAAGGGAACAAGGAGATGTAGTTAATGAGGCAAGAGATGGAACCTTATTCCAAGTCCATTTTGGGACCTTATATCCATATTCTGCTTCATTCCTCACTTCCATCCATTCTAGGTCCTTATGTTCCACATCCGAACCCTTCATCCCTTCCTTCCATTTTGGGTCCTTACATACATCCATCCACCATATCCATGTTTTCCCCTTCATACGCTCATGCTCCTACTAAAGATCAACAAAGGCACACGTCCTTGAATTCCTTCCAATGTCCACCATTTTTTTGCTCTTCTTCATGCACCCCTACCATAGCCAATGAAAGAAAATTGGATGCTAAAGAAAAAGAGAATAAAGCCAAATATCCACAAAAAACAAAGGATCAACATGTCCCCTCTAAACGACATGTCCAAGAAAATAAAAATTTGATCCAAAACAAAATTAGAAGGCCACAAAGGCTCAAAATTAAAAAATGCAAAAAATTTGTGGATACTAAAGCTACTTAATGTAGCAATGAATCTCAAAGAAAGATTCAAAATGACATCCAATTTTTCTAATCCAAAGGCTTCCCACATTCATAATCCATCCAAGCTTCCATCTTCCATCTCCATTTTGGGTCCTTATGTACCCAAATCCACCATTCCAAATTCATCATCTCCTTCATCTATTTTGGGTCCCTATATCCCAAAATCCACACTTTCCCCTACCTATCCTCCACAATTTCCTCCTTTCCATCACCCTTCAAGGTGTGTGCCAATGACGATCTTTCCACTTCCTTCATCCACTCCTTCACACATCTTCCAACCTAGTATACATCAACCATGTCGTCCTCCCACCCACTCCACCCCCTTAATCCAAACCTTTTTCATAAGTTTTTTTCCTTCATTCCCCAATCCACTTCATCCTTCTTTTCACTACCCTACCAACATCTAGGAGAAAATAGTAAAATTTCCTTGAAAATAAAAAAGAAAAGAATAATAAATCAAGGGATACTATCTATATATCTAGATGCTTGAGTCCTCCCTTCATTCTCCTATCATGTATCCATTGTCTTCCAATTCCACTTATCCCTCCATTCACTTTTCCTCTTCCACTTGCACTCTATATTGGGGGCAAGCTCCATGCATACCACTACCTTACATATCTTCCATTCTTCCATCTACCATTCATATTCCGCTTCCATCTTTGATCTTAACTATCCTATTCCTTCCATCCACTCATGCTTACTTTCCATATCCCTTTCTCATTATCCATACATTATCCTATATACATCCATAATTCTTCCCTATCTTTGGTCTTGACATGCTATCCATATCTTGCATTCCAAAGTCCTTCTCATGTCATCCATTTTTCCATCCATACTCATACGTACTTCCATCCCCTTTTCATATGTCCTTGGTCTTGGTTATCCCATACCTTTCCTCCACTTCATATCAAACTTTTTATCCATATCATCATCCCCTTTTTCATACCCTCCCTCCCATATCTCCTTCCATTTTCATGCATCCTTTCCCATCATATTTCCTTCCATTTTCCTATCATTGGAATGGGGCATTTGAACTCCTTTGAAACATGGTCCTTGGTTCCACATTTTTTGATACCATATCCTTTGGCCCCTCATATCCTTTCACCATTCCTATCATCCACCAACATCACATTGCTTTTCCTCCATTTACCATACCTTGACTCTCCCTTGTCATTGGTTCCATTCTATTCATTCTACCTTGTCATTGGTTCCATTCTATTCATTCTATCTCACATTCATTCAATCTATTCTCACACACATTCATCTAATCAATTTATTTCTATCCATTCTATTCGTTCATATCACATTCAATTTAGTTCTTCCACTCAATTCAATCAAATTCATACTTCAATCAAATTTCCCTTCTTCTAATCCTTTCACATCAAAACAATTTCCATTCTCCTCTCATCGTTCTTCATCCTATCAGTATCTATTCTTCCAATATCATCCACATTCATTCCTCCAACTCCACCATAAAATCAAAAAATCAAAAAAAAGTATCACTTGTGCAATCAATACTAATTCAATCAATCTAATCTTGCAATCTTGTACCATCAATCCTTAATCAGTTCATCAATTTGAACCAATCAGCCGATAATCCATTTATTATATTCAAACATCATTATCATGGGATGAATCTTTCCCAATCCTTGGATGTGCATTACGCTTAGCATTACCTTTGCCATCCTTAATCAATCATCATCAATCGATCCATTAATGGTTTTTCAGCATGATTAGGGGCAAAATGGTGGTTTTCTTTTAGTCTTTTGTGCATGGTTGCTTGATTACTTGTATGAAATAGAAATTTTTGCATGTATCCTAGTCTTTGCATCCTATTTTCCCAGGAATCATGATTTCCATATCATTGTTTCATAAGGCATATGGTTGTATTAGACCCCTTCTTATCACATACTTGACACATTGTCATCTTGGTTCCTCATACCTTGGTGCATAGTGTTGAGTACAATATCAAACTTAGGTTGTTCACACCATTGCAACATAACTCACTTCCATCTTCCTATCCATTTCAAGAGAACATTCGTGTTCTCCTAATGCGCATGTCCTCTCGAGGGGGCATACCCTTCCACCCTCATCATCCTTCCTCATCCTTCCATGACTGGGGCATCATGCTACTAGTCTTATCCTTTTAGCCACTATATTTTATTCTTCTTTGATATAACATTACTAATGCTATATCAAAGAGGGGCAAAACATAGACACCTAAATTTGTCCAAAACCTGTTCCTAGCCAATTAAATAAATATTCATTATTTATTTAATTCCCCTACCTTAATTAAATAAATTTGCATTTATTTAATTACATTTGCCTTACCCTAATTTAAATAAACTAAGGTTTATTTAAATCCTTTGCCTTTCCTTGATTTAAATAAACTAAGGTTTATTTAAATCCTAACCCATCCCCTTTAATTAAGTACTTTTTTTACTTAATTAATTCCTTGCCTAATCCCATTTTGGAATTAAATACTACATTTAATCCTATTTGAGCACATGGCTCCTACCTTTAACCCTCACCTAACCTCACTATCCTAACTAACCCATCATGCTAAACATACCCACTTCCCTAATCATGCTTTCTTTTCCTAATCATCATTGCTAATCACCTCTTAATCCTAACTGTGTGCTCACACATGTGTGAGAGATGTTGACACTTTCCTCATCCCTCATGTCTTGCACACCTCTTGCACACTTGTCCTCTTGCATGAGAATCAAGTTGTCTCACACATGTGTGAGAAGCCATGCCTTCTCACACCTCTTGCACACTTGTCCTCTTGCATGAGAATCAAGTTGTCTTACACATGTGTGAGAAGCCATGCTTCTCACACCTCATTGATCATGTCACCATTAGAGATTTCTCACACATGTGTGAGCATATTTCCCCCTTTGACTAATCAAAACCCTAATCCATGTGGAGTCTACTTGTCCTCCACTTCATTGACACCTCATCAATCCTGAGGGATCCTAGCCCTCCATCTTGCATTCAATCTCAACCATCTGTTGCATCCATTTTCCTATAAAAGGAGAGCCCTCTCCTCATTTTCTCCATGAAGCACCTTCTACCTCATTGTTATGATGCTGGATTTGTGAGCAACCACATCCCATGAGCAAGGAAATCATCTACACTTGATGGTTTCATGAGGTTTGCATGTGTGTTATTTTGATTTCATTAATACTCTTGTTTGTTTCATGTTGTTCATTTACATGTCTTCTTTCATATTTTGAGGTTTTGCATGATAATGTAGGAATGTGCATTAGTTGCTTAGTGTTATTTCCTTTATTACATTTTTATGCAACACAACTTCCTAAATAATTCATTGTCTATATAGACAATCATGCACTAAGCTTCCTTCATAGCTAGGACAAGTTGAGTTGTAGGCATATGAAATGGGTTTAACAACTACGATCCTTCATATTATCTATAAAAAAAAAAGAAAGGCATTGCAAACAAGTTAGAAGATGCACTTAGTAGGAGAGTCATCTTGGTTGAAAAAGTGTAGGTACAAAGCATGGGGATTGATTCCCTCAAACACATATACAAAGATGATCTAGACTTTGGTGACATTCATAAGGTTTTCTCTACTCTATCCTATGCCTATAATAGTACATATTCTAAATATTTTTTGTAGAATGGCCTTTTTTCAAAGGAGGTAAGCTTTGTATTCTAAGATGCTCCATGAGAGAAAATCTATTCACATAAAAGCATTATGATACCTTAGGACGTCACTTTTGGATTGATAAGATACTATAACTCCTAAGAAGAAACTACTACCAGCCTAAACTACCCACTGATTTAGAAAATTTGTTCAAACATGCACTATTTTGCAAAGAGCCAAAGGAGGCATAATAAATCAAGGTCTTTACCAACCATTACCAGTTCCAACAAAGCCATGGGCCAATGTGAATATGGACTTTGTCTTGGGCCTCCCAAGAACTAAACAAGGTTCTGATAGAATTTTTTTCATAGTTGACAAATTTAACAAAATGGCTCACTTTGTTCCTTGTAAGAGCTCTAATGATACTTCACATATTACTAACCTATTCTTTAAGGAAGTAGTTAGGATTCATGGATTTCCAACAGCCATTATCTCAGATAGAGATGTGAAATTCCAAGGATATTTTTGGAGAACCCTATGGAAAAAGTTAGGAACAAACCTCTCTTTCAATTTTTCCTACCATCCTTAAATAGATGGGTAGATTTAAGTGGTAAATAGGTCTTTAGGAAACCTTCTAAGTTGTCTAATCAAATAGCATGAACAAACATAGGATGCTATCCTCCCTCAAGAAGAATTTTCCTTCAATGACTCAGTGAACAAGTCAACAGGGAAGACACCATTCCAAGTGAACTATGGATTTCATCCTAAAGGAGTCATGGAATTAAGAAATATACCTACTAATGTTAGCATTAGTGCACAAGGTGAAGAACTATCCACATGGATCAAGAAGATTCATGACCAAGTCAAGAACACTTTGGATCGTAATACTGCAAGGTATAAGGCACATGTAGACAAGAAGAAAAGGCATGTTACTTTCAAAGAAGGAGATCAAGTATGGGCATATATGAACAAAGAAAGGCTACCAAGGGGACACACCAAATTTTAGATGAGAAAGATTGGACCCTATCAGATATTGCATAAGTTTGAGCAAAATGTGTATGAAATCTCATTTTCCCCAACCATCTTTATTTCTCTTATCTTTAATGTTTGTGATCTCACCCCTTTCAAAGGTGATGTGGGATCTAATTATTTTGTGTAGGATACTGATGATGTATAGGAAGAATGGGTCAAAGACTTACCACCTATCCAACCATTATAGTTGGAGAAGATTCTGGGTTCTAAGGTGGTCAAATAAATAAGGAAGAAGACCTGCATAGGCTACTTGGTTAAATGGAAGGCTCCTTCTGATATTGATGCTACATGGATGAGTGCAAAATATATTTCCAAGAATGACACTTCTATTCAACAACTATTCTCAAGTGGTACTTGATTCTTTAAAACAAGGGAGTATGGTGTAGGAGCACCTATACCTCCACTCTCCAAGGCATCCACTATAATAAGCTTTTCATTAGTTTCACTCAAGGTAATTCATTCCTAAGATTCTTTAATAAGTTTTAGAAGTAGTTTTCATTTCAAATAAGCCTACTTGTAAGGCCTAGTCACCATTGGTGTTTTATAAACCATGGTTTTTTAACTATGGTCATTAGGCACATCTTAGTCCTATGATAAGGTAGGTGTGTTCTTAACATGTGTACTCGATTAACATAGTGGATCCCTTTGTTAACTGACCCAACTCATAATAGGGGTTATTTTGTTAATAGACCCAACTTAGTCAATATTGTCTCTAAATTTGGTTATCATTAAACTCTCGGCACATACAAGAAATTGTCTTCCATGTCTGAGTGAGCTTAGTTATCACTAACTACTCGGTAAAGGCTTGACAGTTTGTGACAATATTTAACAAATTTTATGTGATCACTCCCCAATAGTCACAAACTTTGAAAATTGGTTGTATTAGTTGGGAAAGGTCTTCATATATCCCTTTTAGGTGGGTGGAAGACATAGAATGGAATAGAATGTAATTTTGCAATTAATATCAATAAAAATCCCTATTTTCCTTATAAATTGACTGTTACACATATTTTTACAGATTGGAAAAAGAAAATTAATAACTTGAACAACATCTAGGATGTTCTAGGAAGAGAATGAAATTGGTTTGAAGTGTTGAAAACGTCTAAGTCAAAAGATATACAAACATCTCTCTCGAGTGCACCAAAACCCACATTACATTGGCAGCTTTTGGATAAAATGCCCTAACTTTCTTTTCCACCTTTGGAATTCCATCCCACTTAGGAAAATTTAAGTTATGTTGGTTTTCTATAGGATTCCATAAGGATAGGATATGGGGATTGAGTTTTCTAATGTTGTAACCTAGCCCTAGGCCAAACATTTCTATGTTTGGTTGAAGACAGTGGACATTGAAGTGTTAGAGGAACTTTGGGGATGGATAAAACATGTGTGACAGTAGATTTTGATCTCTTATAGATCCCTCCAAGTATCTCAAGTGGTGGTTAAGCCTGGACAATAGACTAGTGTGGACTTCCTTCACAAACCTAATCAATTAGGCATACTAAGACTAGTTATTGTATTTAGGGTTTGGTGATCATCTTATTGTTTGGGATTATGAAGCTTTAGATTCTAAAAAACTTCCAAAAGGGTGTCAAAAAATCCTTTTTTTCACTAGGTCCTATGGAGAAGTTTCAAAATAAGTCCTAATTTCCTCATTTGTAGGGCTAATAGGACTACTAGGCCTAAAAGCCAAAATTTTTGTTTGGGCTCTTGGGCATAGAATAGGTTGTTTGAACCTATCATTTTGAAATTGATGAAGTACTACTCTGATACCACTTGATGAAAGTATGCTCTAATAGCACTGATGAAGTACTGCTCTGATACCACTTGATGGAGACATGACCCAAGCATAGAATGGACACAATAGGAAAGGGAAAACTTTACTAACTAGGAAAATATGCTAGTACACTTAGTGTAGAGGAAAAAAATTCCAAAACATGCCCTATGGGCTTACAATAGCATAAATCTAGAGATAATTTCTTCTCCCAGTACCTTCTCTCAAACTCCACTCTATACTACCTTTTACAATGCCAAAAATGTCCTTAAATAGACCCCAAAGGGTTAAGGATTAGGAATACATTCTAGAAAGTGCTAGTTGGCATCCACTGCAAAAATGGAAGGCTCCAGAAGTCACTTTAGAAGTCAGTACAAAATTATAAGAATCTAGAAATGGTAGCCAAACTTTCGGGAGGCATAACTTTTGAATCGTAGCTCTGATCAACGAACCGTTTACATTTATGGAAAGATCTTAGAGTGCTCTATAGCCTTAAGGACAATCCTTGCTTGTCCCCCATTTTTTGGCCCTGTACGAGTTCATTTAATGCCTCAAACCTGACTTTGAAGCATTCTTAGGAGATCTCCAAAAATTGAAAAATTGCGATAACTTTCAAACCGTGCAACCTTTTGACTTGATTCTTTTTCTAGAATGTTCTAAATTACAATTTTAATCCTCCCTCCAATTTACACCTTCTAATTCACCATAATTATGGCTCAATTACATAGTCCTATTTTTCTTACATTTACATGTATCCCAAGGTGCTTAAATACTCTAACCTAGAACACTGATAGTGGAACTGTGAGAGTTGAAACCTTTATTTGACCCAAATGGGTATCCAGAAATGAGAACACATGAAATAGAAACTATGGCTAGGTACATTTTTTGGGTGACACTGGATTGCCCTTATACCTCTAGATGCTTCTACATCAAAAATATTTAGATGTTTAGGAACCTTTTCATTCCCCTTATAACTCATAGGTTCCTATTTCAAGAAAATCCCAAGTATTTGTTTGTGTTTTGCTAAGAGACCAAGCAGTACTCTAAAGGAGTTCCTAGTTGATGTTTTGTTTGCAGGATTGTACAAAGTTGTAGATCCCTCTCTCTCAAGCCCATGTTAGGGTATAGAATAAATTATAAGACCACACCACATCAAACTTTCCTAATCAAGGGAGATCTCTATGTCAAAATGTATGAAGAAGTATTGGTAGTGACCAAGTTTAGTATGGGATGAGTGAGCTTGTTGATGCCAAGGGATAAAATATAGTGTGTGTTGAGCTACACAATAATGATTGAGAAGAAGAACACAATGATTTTTGAGTGAGAAAAAAAGTTACAATTTGAGAAAGATTTAAATTTAAGGTTGATATAGTTGGAGTTTTGAGTTAGTCAAAGCACATGGAAGATAAGGATTGATGAGATAACATATTTAATGCATGAGGAAAGTTTATTAAGAAATCAAAGGAAAGTATTTGATCAAAAGTTTTGAGAAGAAGAAGGAGAACAAAAATATGGAAGGATTCAATGAATCTGATCTAACACTAAGATCAACAATGATGTTTAAGTAGAAAATATCAAGATTACCTATTTACGGAGGCATAAGAAATGATTTCTAAGGTTGGTTTGTTATTTATTGGTGATCATAAGGAGAGTTTTAAAGAGAAAGACAACATAGAAGAGGTGTGAAGAGTTTGGTGAAGAGTGATTGCTTGAGGAGATGTGAACAAGATTAGTAATGAAGATGTCAATAGAAGCCAATCAATGAACCAGGAGATGAGTGAATGGAGATCTAAATTTTCAAAGTAATTTTTACTTTGTAGATCAAACCTATTGTTACATTCTAACCATTGTATCAATCAAAATCCTTTAATCAAGGTTGATGTAACATTAATTTTGTAAATCCTTTAATGAAGGTGACATTTTAATTTCATGATACAAAGTCATCTAATAATACCACTCCTAATAGGATGATTAAATTCTTTAATAGAGCCACATTTAATAGTGTGTCGTATAACCTTTAACAAGGTTGTCTCTTAACTAAACTCACTTCAGAAGAGTGAAAAAAAAGGTAACATGTTGCTCTGTGGTTTTTCTCAAATTGTGTTTCCACGTTAAATCCTAGTGTCAAAGTGTTATTTTCATGTGTAGATGTTATTTTTATGCATGCTATATTTTATAGTAGTTTATTTATTGGTAGTTAATACTTGTAGTGATAGAGAGTTAAGATATTGAATGAAATGTTAAATTTTTGATGATGTGTTATATAGACCTAGTGGGTATTTTATAGTAATTTTAATGATTATGATGAAGAAGTTATTTATGTTTCAACAAAAGATGATTCTAATGAAAATGAGAAAATTTCATTGATCTCACATGTGAGTAAGAATGATAGATGGATAATTGATAGTGGTTTCTCACATCATGTGACTGCTGATACACATAAGTTCGAGAAGTTGGATCATTATAATGGAAGTAATGTTAAGTTTAGTAATGATGCACTAGGTTATGTGAAAGGTAAAGGATCAATTAAACTAAATGGTAAGATCAAATATGAAAATGCATATTGGGTTAATGGTTTGAAATATAACTTGTTGAGTGTGGAAGAGTTGATAAGTTTAGGCCACAGAGTTGATTTCCATAACAAGAAGGCAAATATCTATGGTGCTACTGGTGAACTAGTTGGAAGTGGAGAGAAAAAAAGAGGTAACTTATTCTATCTAGACCTATCTTAATATACTTGTCTATTTGCACAATGCATAGATATTTGGTTATGGCATAAGTGGCTATGGCATGTGAACTTTGATGATTTGGTAAGCATTAGTAAGATTGAAAGAGTTAGAGGGTTAACAAGACTAAGGAAACCTAATAAAATGATGTGCAAACAATGTCAAATGGGTAAAATGACAAATTCTAGTTTCAAGAGCAAGACCTATTCTTTTTATGATATTGTGGAGTTGGTTCATACTAACTTATGTGGTCCTAATGGAGTACAAAGCTATTATGAAAATAAATATTTCATTTTTTTTATTGTGAATTTTCAAGAATGATGATAATGATGTTTCTTAAAGAAAAATCTAATGCATTTCAAACATTTAAGTGGTATATGGATAGATTTGAAAAAGAAGCAGGAAAGAGTTTGAAATGTTTGAGATCAGATAGAGGTGGTGAGTTTATTTTTAGATAAGTTTAACATATTATGCAATAACAAAGGAGTCAAGAGACAAATGAGTGCAACAAAGCCTCCACCAAAAAATGGTATAGTTGAGAGAAGGAATAGATCAATTATGGATTTTTCAAGAACACTAATGATGGAGAAGGATGTTTCATAGAAATACTAGAGGTTGTAAGTACTGAAGTCTACACTCAGAACTGAGTTCAAGTGAAGAAAGGAACAAACAAAACACCTTTTGAACTCTGGTATGGATATGTGTTAGGAATAAGGTGTCTCAACCTTGAATAATTCCTATTCTTTTTTTTTTTTTTGTAAATGTATTTTTTGAAAATAAAGTAATTAAGTGTGAGTGTACATGTCTAGTTCACATGTTTATGTGTCACTCCACTTGTATGCATTGGCATCTTGAATTGCATGTAAGGAGATCGTGGAAAAAATGGTTATGATGGATTCTTATGACATGTAAGAGTTGTCTCTAGAAGATTCAATGATAGGTGAAAATGTGAAGACATGTGGCAATTGATCATTGAGTACTATACACTCAAGTCTCCAACTCATGCATAGGGTTCAAGGCATCGGTCCAAAAAAAAATTTGGGTTCCTATTTTCTAGAGAATGGTAAAACCCTAATACATTTGTTCTTTGGAAGTTGCCCTAAAAGGGAATGCGCATGACATAAACATGTTTAGGGTTGCAGATTGGAGAGTGAGAAAGTGTATTGTTGGTATGGTATGTTGCTACTAGATTGGTCTTTTGTGTCATTGTTCTCCTATAAGAACTCGCATTGCAAGTGTGTTGTAACCTTTTGTGTTGAAGATTATACATTGTACGAGTTTTGGAGGGGTGGGCTTATTTTACTAAAAGGTTTTTCCCCACCAACATATCTTTTTGTTTATGTGTTTTCTTTCTCTATTTCTTTTGTATATCTATGGTTGACTACAATATTATTGTTTACATAATATTGAATATGAAATTGTAAGTATTTAATAGGAATTTTCACAATACTTTCCTTAAGGGATTAGTATAGAAAGTTGTTTCTACACCTGAGTTTCCTTACAATATGCACCAAATATGAATTATTTTAAAGTTTTTGTAAGCAAGTATTGCATATTGAAAGATGCGAGAAAAGGTAAACTTGATGCATAAAGTGATGAAGGTATATTCCTAGGTTATTCCACTAAGAGCAAAGATTATAATTGTTTGAATTCTAATACTAACAAAATTTTGGAAAGTGCAAATATTTGAGTTGATGAATTTGCAGGTAAAAATGAAGAAGAATGCAAGAAAGAACCTAAATACTATAGAAATTTTGTTGATATTTACAAAGGCAAACCTACAACCTTATCTAAACCAGAGAAGGTGGTTGTCAAGCATTAGTATCCAAGCACTACTAAGGTTAAGCAGTAGAGTTCTACCAAGCATCAATAGACTATTGAGCATTAGGCTACAAGAGACAAGTCACGGACTGTAACTATAGACTAAAAGGCAAAGGAAGCTGAGTTGTAGCCAGAAATAATAGAAGATGTTGAACGTACAAAAATAATAGAAGATGTTGAACATGCAAAATATAGTGAACCACAACAAGAAGAGAAAAGACCTAAACCTATATTGGCAAAGTATATAAGAAGACATCATGCACCAAATCAAATCATTGGAGATAAATGATTAATATAGTCTCTTGGAAAATAATTACAACATAAGTAGTTGCTCAAACATATTTCTATATTGTTGAAGAGGATGGTTCTGATAGTAATTCTGATGATCATGATGAAGAAGTTGCTAATGTTGTAGTGAAAGATGATTCTTATGAAGATTAGAAAACTACATTGATCTCACACATGAGTAAAAATGATAGATGGATAATTTATAGTTGTTTCTCACATCATATAACTCATGATACAAGTAAGTTCAATAAGATAGAACATTATAATGGAAGTAGTGCTAAGTTTGGTAATGATGCACCATGTTATGTAAAACATAAAAGATCAACTAAACTGAATGAAAAGACCAAGTGTGACAATACATATTGGCTTGATGGTTTGAAATATAACTTATTGAGTGTAGCACAATTGATAAGTTCAGGTTACAGAGTTGGTTTTCATAACAAGAAGGTAAATATATATGATGCTACTGGTGAACTAGTTGGAAGTGGAGAGAAAACAAGAGGTACTTGTTCTACCTAGACCTTTCTAAAAATACTTGTTTATTTGCACAATGTGAAGATGTTTGGTTATGGAATAAGAGGTTATGTCATGTGAACTTTGATAACTTGGTAAGCATTAGTAAAATGAAAAGAGTTAGAGGGTTACCAAGAAAAATAAAACCTAATAAAGTGATGTGTAAAAAATGTCAAATGGGTAAAATGAAAAAGCCTAGTTTCAAGAGAAAGATCTATTCTTCTAATGATATTTTGGATTTGGTTCATACTAACTTATGCAGTCCAATTGGAATACAATGCTATTATGGTGATAAATATTTTATTCTATTTGTTGATGATTTTTCAAGAATGATGGTTGTGATGTTTCTTAAGGAAAAAATTGATTCATTTCAAATGTTTAAGTGGTATCTTTCTAGAGTTGAGAAAGAAACATGAAAGAATCTGAAATGTTTGAGATCAAATAGAGGTGGTGAATTCATTTCAGGTGAGTTCAACCTATTTTGCAATGAAAAAGGAATCAAGAGGAAAATAGTGCACCAAGGAAGCCACCACAGAATGGTATAGAAAAGATAAGAAATAGATCAATTCTAGATTATGTAGTAACACTAATGGTGGAGAAGGATGTTTCACAAAAGTATTGGAGAGAGGTTGTAAGTACTACAATTTAGACTTTGAAGTGAGTTCAAGTGAATAAAGGAATGAACAAAACACCACTTGAACTCAAGTATGGATATGCACTAAATGAGAATTATTTTAAAGCCTTTGGAAGAAATTGTTATATATTAAAAGATGTAAGAAAAAGTAAACTTGATGCAAATAGTGATGAAGGTATATTTCTAATTAATTCCACTAAGAGAAAAGCTTATAAGTGTTTAAATTCTAATACTAAAAAAATTGTGGAAAGCACAAATGTTAGAGTTGATGAATTTGTAGAGAAAAATGAAGAAGAATTCAAGAAAGAACCTAAATATTATAGAAAACTTGTCTATGTCTATGAAGGTGAACCTAGCACTTTACCTGAACCAGAGAAGGTGGCTTCTAAGCATTACCAGCTAGACACTATCAAAGTTTTGTAAAAGACCTCTATAGAGCATCAATAATCTAATAAGCATCAAGCTATAGGATTTGAGTCATAGACTGTGACTTCTAAGCAACAAACAGAGGAAGTTGAGTTGCAGCCAAAGAGAATAGAAGTTATTGAACATGGAAAATCTAGTAAACAACAATAAGAGGAACTAAGATCTGAACCTATATTGGCAAAGTAATTCTGAAGAGGATGGTTCAAACATTGTATGGATCAAGAAATTATGTAAGTTAGCTAGATCTATTCTTCTCCTTAGGTAGCGTCTTTTTGAATTTTTCAGCTAAGTATTATTTTGTGTTCACATATTCCAATCTAGCTTCTTTGTCTTGTACCATCTTTCTCAAGTAATGACTCTTACTCTCAATATGTGTAGTCTTGGTATCCATCACATGGTTCTTTGATATGTTTATATCACTTGTGTTATAACAATATATCACAAAAGATTCAATTATCTCTTCCTTCATTCCTTTCAAAAATTGCTTAATCTATATAATGTTTAAACAATCCACTTCTATGGTTGTTGACATATCAATTAAGTTTGTTACTAGTGACACACACTTATTCAAATTTTGTATAGCTACTGAGCTCATTCAATAGTTTATAATGTTTTCCATGTAATTTAGTAGCCACTGAGCTCTACAGTTACTATTGAGCCTTTTAGACTAATCCCAGTGGTTACTAAGTAGATTTAGTCAGTGTGAAGTTCAATAATTCAAACCGAGTTTGTAGTTCATGTGATGTGAAGCCAATGTTAACTGAGCATTGTAGTATCTAACAAGTTCACAGTTCATGTGACGTGAAGCCAGTGTTAACCGAGATACTTTATGACAACCAAGTGATTTAGTGTTTGTTGAGTTGCACAATATCTACTGAGTCACCAGTGTAGACTGAGTTCATGACTACTTGAAAGTGATCAGTATGGACTGAGCTTCTACATCTACTAAGAGCATGATGATGTCGAGTAGTGATAGTGGATACCAAGTATCAAAACCTCATCGAGATAGTCTTCAAAACCTGAGTATCTTCATGTGGGCTAACTTTGTAATATTTGTGTTAACTTGTGTCATGGTAGACTTTGTAATGTATTGTAATATATATGTAATGTATTGTATCATATCCAATGTAAGTGTGCAAGTAAGAGTGAGAATGTGAATGTGAGCATATGCATTGTAATGTGAATTTGAATGCAAAAAGTTCAAGTTATGAATGCAATAGATAAAGAATTATAAAGGACATATGAGTATAAGGAGTAGCAAAGACATATCTATCATAGAAAGGTGATCAGTACACTAAGGAATCTCTATCAGCAAACTTAATTTCAAACTAGAGATCTATTACTTCATCCTAATAAGTGAACTAGTCAAAATCCTCTAACAAGGTAGACCTAATAGTCTTCTATAAATCTTTTTACCGAGTGCATACTTCATTGTATGTTTGTAAATTCTCTCACAAGGTGGACCTAGCAGTCCTATTTTCTCCTAATAGGGTAGATCATCAAAAGTGCTCAATGTAAGCCTTAATAGGCCAAATTTATGTTGCAATACTAAAGTTTGTGGGTATCATCCCCACCCCAATTTTACTTTCTATTTGGAAGGTTTTTGGGTCACCAAATCTTTGTGTTCAAGTGTTGTGGATGCTTTCATATTTTCAATCTCTCATGCATGCAATTAGATCAAATGTGATGAATTAAGTGCTAATTGATTTATTGGATTAATAATTGGAATTGTTAAAGTTTTAGAAGTTGCTAATTCACCCTTCACCTTCAGTAACCTAGAATAGTCTTGAATATTTCCAAAAATTGGTATCAGAGCTTTGTGGTTCTCAGGAAAAATTTTAATAGCTTGAGAAAATATTAAGGATATGGAGATATTCAGACTTGACAAAGCTATTGGTAATGAAAAGTTGGATCTGGAAATGGCCATTACCTAACTCAAGAAAGCTAAAGAGAAACTTTCACAATCTCTAAAAAGAAGAAATGAACTTGAAAATAAAATGAATGATCATCTTTACATTGAAAAAATAATTGAAGGCTTTCACCCTTCAAGTACCTCAGATGAAGCAAATGATGCAATCAAAGAACTCCTAGAGAAGAATGGTTATCTACAAGAAGAAGTAACAAAGATAAAAGAGAACAAGAAATTTAGTTAGTAAGGTTATGTGAAGTTTTAGAACAAAGAAACAAGATAAAAGAAGAGATGGATGGAAGGAACAATGAAATTCAGAACCAATCCCTTCAACAAGCAGACCTTATTGATCAGCTCTCTAATGCAAATGAGGAAATCATGAGCCTAAGATTTGAAAATGAAAGAGTGAGGAATGATCTAAATTCTGAAAGACAAATCAATGAAAGAATAAAAAATGACCTGAGATCTATAAGACAAATCAATGAAAAATTGAGAAATGACCTGAACACTGAGAAGAAAATCAATGAAAGAATGATGAAATCTCAAGAAGACATGGATCAACTAAATGAGAAAAACCTCTATATGCAAAAAGGAAAACTAGGAATTGGATACAAAGAAGAAGGTGAATCCTCCAAACAAGGTGCTCAAAAGAATCAAAGACCTACATGTAATCACTGTGGTAAGATAGGTCATACATCAAATAAATGTTGGAGTAATGGAAAAGAAAAATTCAATGGAAAATGCTACAATTGCAGTCAACATGGTCATATGGCTAATGAATGCAAAGAGAAACCAAGATTTGAAGGCAATTGTCATCAATGTAAGAAACATGGATATAAGGCATCAAAATGCAAAAAAAAGACATTGAATCCTGCAAAAGAAATTGTGAAAGCAATATTTGGTTGGGACTAGAATACCTAGTGTAGATGCCATTACTGTGGAGAATTTGGACACATTGGTACGAATTGTGTTAAACATAATATGAAAAAAAGCAATACTACTAAAAGATGTTTCATTTGTACAAAACTTGGTCATCTTGCCAAGAATTGTATGAATACTGGTAAAATTGAAGATGAGAAGAAGGCAAAGGCTGATAACATCCGAAAGCAAATGAGATAGCAATGGATTTATAAGTCTACCAAGGATACTAGTTTGAGAAATGATGGTCAAGTCACTCAAGAATTGGGTGACTCTACCATTTCTAATTAAGTTCTTAAAGAAGAACTAGAACCAGGCTATCAAAAAAGACATCTGAATTAGTTCTAGTTGAAAGGTGACAAAGATCCAAATTCGTATACAAGATACAAAAGGGATCACTAAGAAAGACTGGTATTAGTTATTATCGAGTAAGGTCAGGTCATAAACTCTACCAAGTAATTTTGGGAGTAGCAAAGGAATTTATGGTTATCGAATCATGGAGATGTCACCGAGTGATCAATGGCAAGTAGTGGATGACAGACTATCAACATAATGTCAAATTATCTACCTCTATACTGAGCATTAATGGAAAAGTTTTAACAAAAGGCATGGAATTGTATTCATTTCTTATCATGAATTTTTGAGTGCTATTTTCTGTGTGATCAAAGTTACTTGAGGGAATTTCTTGCCAAAGTTTTTCGAAGTTCTCTCAAGCTACCTAGTGAAAAAGGCATCCAGTAGCAGCAAGGTCAAGAAAGATTCTAACATGTTGGTTCGAGGAATTGAATGAAAAGCATTAGATTTCAAGCTTGTGTCCATGGTTGCTAAAACCCTAGAACCAAATGGAGCTTAATCTCAAATCCCTCCCAAGGTACTTTTATTTAATGATGTTCGTACTCATTTTAAATGTGTAATTAGAGAAATTGGTACTCTAGAGATGGATGATGCCCTAGGTTAGTTATGTATTGATGGAACCCTAAAACCTAAGCATCAAAATTTGGAAGCAAAAAGATTAACACATATTCCTCATATGCCTTGAGAATTTAAAATAAAATAGATTAGGTATATCCTTAGTCAGGTGCATAACAAACAGTTGTGGTTAGAGCAGCCAATTCTAATAATGAAGAAAATGATTCATCAAATCAATGGCCTTCCCATGCTTGCCAAAGCCAAAACAACTAAAACCCTAGGTCAAGAAGAGTTGGAGAAGGAAACCCTAGCTGAGTGGGATGGCAAAGGTATGAAAATAAGTAGTGTTACTGATGTAGAGTTGAAGTTTGGAATTCATGTTATTGCTCATAAGATATATAGCTCAAGCCATCTTAATAGTGTGTCATGTGAATCCATGGATTTGGCATTTAAAGTGGTTAAAAATAACCTATCTTATGACCTTGCCGAGCTATTATTGAGGCAATTCAATAAAAACATGGAAAGTATTAGAACTTCAAAGAACAACCCGTGCAAATTTGGTTCATTGTTAACCTATCTATTCTTTTATGTCCAGAAGTTCTTCCCTTCCAAATGCATTGTATTCTGGAGAAAAGATGTGGTTGTACTTTACCAAATAAATGAATATATTGTAGAAATGGACGAGAACTATGGAAGCATCATGAACAACTACTTTGATGTGTTCAAAGATAAAATGAACAATAGGTTTAGAATTCCAAAGAAATTAGTTGAAGACTACAAGGATGATATTTGCTTCATGGTGGACTATGATAAGGTATATATCCAAGCAGTTAAGCCTAGAGTTATGTAGGTCAAACCTCTTGGCTATGAGGTGAATATTGATGAGACCAAGAATATCATTGAAGCCCTTGTCAATGAACCTATTGATCCCAAGGCCCCTTACTTTGGTACTTATGAAGAAGCTAAGGCCAAAATTGAGCTAGAGATAAAACTCCCACAAGCGGTTAACAAAGGGAAGAGAAGGATAGCCAAAATAAGATCAAGTACACCTCTCTTGTTAACTGAGGGCAAAGGTGAGGATGAGGAATATACATAGGATGAGGAAGAATCTAAGCAAGAATAATAACCTTTGAAGAAAAAGGCAAGGTGATCATCACCAAGCCTGCAAAATCATCCACTGCAGTCTTCACAAGGAGGTCACGGAAGAAAGGAAGTGACATTGTATTCAACAAACCTCCACCCACCTTCCAAGAAAAGTTGAAGAAATTGGAAGAAGGAGCAGGAATAAAAAACTTTAAATCTTTGAAATATGAGATTAGAGCTGAGGTAGAGTAGAAGCAAGTTGAAGAACTAGTCCATATCAAAATGGGTAAGTGGAGGTACTCACCAGACCAGATCGCTTCTCAAGTCTCCAATGAATTGTTAGAAAAGATCAAGCCAACATGGAATTTTGTCATGCAAATAGTCAAAGACGTATATGCACAAAACCTAAGGCAGTTACTACCAAGCATATTAGATGCTAAGGTGAAAGAGTCATTAAAGAAAAATGAAGAAAATTTGACTCTAAAGTTTAATACTTGTTTGGTTTTGATTAAGGACATAGAGCATGTTGTTAAAAATGCTAGAAACACTTGGAAAAATATTTATCATCTTCATAAACTAACTAAATTTCCAATTGAAGTAAGGGATGTTGATGAAGAAGAAGATAAGGAGAAAGATGAGGAGGAAAATGTTGAACAAGTGACTCATTTTGATAATGAAGAAGATGAAGAGGATCAAGGTGTAGAAGCTACTAAGGAAGATAAGCAAGATGATGAGGAGACTAACCTAGTCAAGATAGTTGCTATAGTCATTGCCTCACTTCCTCACTCCCTGAGCAAACCATTGACTACATGAAATATGGAGACAACTTCAAAAAATTTGGTTGTGACTACTACTGATACATCAAATGTCCAATCACTCTTTGCCCCAACTCAGCTCAGCATATCATTGATAGAAGTGACTTCCACTTCATCTATCAAGCTATAGACTCCTTCTTCATCTACCAAGCTGAGTTCTTCAGTCTTTACTTCTCCAATTTTGATTTCTTTAGTTTTGAGTGCATCTGTGGTAAGCTCTCCAGTTTTGTCTACTTCAGTTTTGGATTCTACAATTTTTGACTCTTCAAGCATCTCTGTAAGTATTCCATTAGTTAATCAAATAGAAGTTTTTAGTACAAGCCCAAGTATGTCCACTATTGTTTCCATTCTAAGTACAAAAGCAATAAGTGCAAGGATAGTTGAGCCTAAGGTTCAACCAAGTATAAAAATTTTGAAAGGAAAGGAGATAGAGGAAGATATAGATTTTAATGAGGAAATAGTAACTCCCAAATGGAATATCTACAATCTTTCTACAGACCAAATGCACATATTTGGTGAACTCCTCCAGAAAAAGGCCAAATGGCAAAGATTAAGAGAGGAGAGAGACAAAGAGTACAAGATAATAAATGATGCCAAGAATATCTTGACTGAGGAAATTGGAATTGAGGTTGATTCTTCTCAACCTATTTTGTTTCAGCTTGGAGAGGCAATCCAAAAATTCAATGAGGATACCGAAGGTCAAGAAAAGCTAGTTGAAAAGGTTTAAATGAAATTCAACAATAAAGTGTTGGAGCACATTGCTCAGCAAATAGCCATTTATCAAGTTGAGCTTTCAACAGTTTTGGTCAATCTTGAGGCGTCCTATTCAAATGTGTCATCACTCTTTTGGAAACCATGTGATGTCACTAAGCATACAAAGGAAGTCAAGTACAAATTTTCAAAAATTGATATTGATCTTAAAGCAAGTGCTCAGAAGCTACAACTTGACCCTAGTTCAAGCTCTGCACATTCTAGGAAGATCAATTTTTTGTCAGACTTGCAAGCTAAATTGTTAAGAGAAGAAGCAAGGATCTGTTCAACATTAATTGACATAAAAAATATGATCCTTCCAATCATGGATGCTATCTAGAAACACATTGTATATTCAAAAACTTGGATCCATGATAACAACTCCTCTGCTGCAAATCACATGATTGAACTATCAGTAGAAGGGAAAATTGCAATTCATACATGCAAGGTCTTGTAGGAAAATTGGGATAAAACCTTGGAAATCACCCTCAAGGTACACTCTGAATTCTTATCTCATTTTGATGTCTCTATGTAAATATGTTAGAATAAATATTTGGCATTACTATCAAAAAGGGGGAGAAAAGTTACAAGAGGAGATATGTTATTATATGGGAGAAAAGTTACATTGGAGAAATGTCATATGTATATAAGAGAAAAGTTACATGTACATAGAGGAACACATAGTATGGGGAGAAATATGCTATGGTGGAGAACTACTCTATATATACCTTACAAAGATCAATTTTGAAAAATCTCAAAAATATACTGAGCTAGTATCACATCATGATGAATACAAGGTATTCAATTTTGAGCTAATAAGTGTTTTTGTCACTAATGCCAAAGGGGGAGATTGTTGACATATCAGTCAAGTTTTTTATTAGTGACACACACTTATTCAGATTCTGTACAACTATCAAGCTCATTGAACAATTTACAATATTTTCCATGTAATTTAGTTGCCACCGAGCTCTACAATTGTTGCCAAGTCTTTTGGACTAATCCTGGTGGTTATCGAGAAGATTCAGTCAATATGAAGTTTAGTAGTTCAAACTGAGTTTGTAGTTCATGTGATGCGAAGCCAATGTTAACCGAGCATTGTAGTATCTACCGAGTTCACAGTTCATGTGATGTGAAGCCAATGTTAACTGAGCTACTTTATGACAACCAAGTGATTCAATATTTTTTGAGTTACATAATATCTACTGAGTCACCAGTGTAGACTAAGTTCAAGAATACTTGAAAGTGATCAGTATGGACCAAGCTTCTACGTCTACCAAGAGCATGACAATGTCGAGTAGTGACAGTGGATGCTGAGTATATGAACATCATTGAGTTAATCTTCAAAACTTGAGTATCTTCATGTGAGTCGACTTTGTAATATTTGTGTTAACTTGTGTCATGGGTGACTTTGTAATTTTGTAATTTGGATTGGTATATATATGTAATGTATTGTATAATATCTAATGTAAGTGTGCAAGTAAGAGTGAGAATGTGAATGTGAGAATATGCATTGTAATGTGAATGTGAATGTGAAAAGTTCAAGTTATGAATGTAGCAGATAAAGAATTATAAAGGCCATATCAGTACAAGGAGCAGCAAAGACATATCTATTAGAGAAAGGTGATCAGTACACTAAGGAATCTCTATCAGCAAAATCAGTTGCAAATTAGGGATCTACTGCTTCATCCTAATAGATAAACCAGTCAAAATCCTCTAACAAGGTAGACCTAAAAGTCTTCTATATATCTCTTTACTGAGTGCATACTTTATTATATATTTGTAAATCCTCTCACAAGGTGGACCTAGTAGTCCTATTTGCTCCTAATAGGGTAGATCATCAGAAGTGATCAATGTAAGCCTTAACAAGCCAACTTTATGCTATATTACGAAAGTTTGTGGGTATCATCCCCAACCCAATTTTACTTTCTATTTGGAAGGTTTCTAGGTCACCAAATCTTTGTGTTCAAGTGTTGTGGATGCTTTCATGTTTTCAGTCTCTCATGCATGCAATTAGATCAAATGTGATGAATCAAGTGCTAATTGATTTATTGGATTAAGAATTGGAATAGTTAAAGTTTTAAAAGTTACTGATTCACTCCTCCCATCTTAGTAACTTAGCATAGTTTTGAATATTTCCAATAGTGGCAACATATTCAGCCTCTGTTGTAGATTGTGAAATATAGTTATGCTTCTTACTTGTCCAAGAACACAATAAGAAATTACCATCCTTTTTCTTTGTAGTCTCTTTTATCTCTGTTGCTTTTATCATCTCTCCTTCCTTTGTACTTGAAATATTTCCTCTCATCTTTTTCATCTTTTTTAGGGTATCTAGCTTCAATATGACCAACTTTGTTACATGTAAAACACATAATAGGAAGTTTACTTTTGTATTTACCTTTTCCTCTAGGAAGTCTTCTTTCCAACAATGCTTCAAGTTCATCAAGGTTGCCAATAGATCCATTGTCACTTGCTACATACTTGCTTTTCTTCTTTTTCTTAGATCCATCAAGTGTTAGTTGTATTTTGAATGCAAATTCAACACTAATAGAGGAATAATTATCAAAACTTGATAATTTAAATGTAGTAAATCTACCAATTAGACTATCAAAGGTCAGATCATTACCAAGTATACATCTCAATTCTTGAATAGTAGATACTTTAATTGGATAAATAGGAAGTAATTTCCTCAATACCTTTCTTATCATTGTCTCGTTATTTATATTCCTTTAGCTCCTCTAATAACATTCACCACTTCTTTGATTCAGCTACAATACTATGCAATATTCTCACCTTCCTGCATTCTCATGTCATCAATCTTTCCTCTTAAACTCTTTGCCTTAGCTCTTAACACATTCTTGTCTCCACTGTGTGTTTTTTCCAACTTGTCCCACATTTTCTTAGTAGTAGTGCATTCCTTCACATAATCAAATAATAAATAGCTTAGGGTTGTTGAAATTTCAATCATCATTTGGTTGTGCTCATACTTCTCTTTTATTTTTTCAATTATCATAGGTCTAGGCACCTCAACATAGTCACTATCCAAGTTGTAAGATGTGGAATCTCATCAACATTTTCCATGATGTGAAGTTCTCCTTGTTCAACTTATATATCTCTCTCTTATATATCTTGATCTTTGACTTGAGTCCCTTCAAACTTTCCTAAAAAGCACTTATGCTCTTATACTAAGTATTATAATGATTTAGAATAACTTAGAGGGGATAAATCAATTATCCTTAGGTCTAGATGTACTAATTCAACTTTTAAACACTTCAAACAATTTAAACAAATTTAGATACACACTCAATCTCTATAGCATATTGTCGACAATTTAACATTTCATGTAATATCTTAACTCTTTGTCTCTATATATGTCAACTACCAGTAAATAAACTACTAGTAAATACAGCATGTAAAATAATAACATCCACACATGATAATAACACTTTTGACACCAGGATTTAACATGGAAACCCAATTTGGGAAGAACCACCAAGTTACATGCTACCAAATTTTCACTCTTCTAAAGTGCACTCAGTTAAGAGCCAACCCTAGTAAAGGTTATAAAACACATTTTTAGGTGCAACCCTATTAAAGGATTTAATCACCCTATATGGAATGGCCTTGTTAGAGGAATTTATGACATTTTATTAGAATGTCACCTTGATTAAAGGATTTACAAAATGAATGTTAGGTCAACCTTGATTAAAGGATTTTAGATTAATACAATTGTTAGAATGTAACAAGAGGTTTGATCTATAAAGTACAACTCACTTTGCAAATTTAGATCTCTATTTTCTCATCTATTGGTTCATTGACTAGCCTCCATTAACACCTTCATCATTGATATGCCTGACACCTCCTCAAGTAACCACACTTTCACCCTTATTGTTCTCCTCTTCATAGATTCTCCTTAAGATCACCAATCAACCATGAACCAACCTTACAATTCATTCCTTATGCCTCCTTAAATAGGTAATTTCAATCTTTTTCTACTTAAACATCATCATCAATCTTAGGGTTAGGTCAGATTCCTCGAATCCTTCTATCTTTTTGTTCTCCTTCTCCTTCTAGAAACTTGTGATCAAATCCTTTCCTTTGATCATGTAACAAAATCTCCTTGTGCATTAAATATGCCAACTCATCGATCCTTATTTTCCACATGCTTTGACTAATTTAAAATTCCAACTGTGTGAGCCTCAAACACAATTCTTTCTCAAACTATAACTTTTTGTTGTCACTTGTCAATCATTGTATTCTTTAGCTTGGTCATTACTATGTAACTCAACACACAGTATACTTTCTCACTTGGCATCAACATGCTTGGTCAGCCATTACCATGCTCAATCACAACTACACTTTCTCAATAATAACTAACTACTCAACTTGAACTATTTTTCTTGGCTTCTACTAAGTTCCTTAATATTTTGCTTCAACTCCATTAACTGTGCAATATTGATACTTAGTCAAGATATCCTTTTGATTTGTTTCAACTCTTAGCTTCATCTAATTGTCTTCTACACTTAATGTATTAATTGAACAACACATTATTTTTTCAAGGACTAACTTATCAAGTGCCCATTATATTTCCATGATACTTGATAGATCGCAACTCAAACTTTCACTAGGTCATCTCTTGATATCTTCTTTTCAAACCCTCTTCATCAATCAAATGATATGGTGCTCTACAATGTTAGTAAAATGTCTCTCTAGTAGGTTTGGCACTCTATTTTACCAATAGGTTTGAAATCAATGACAACACAACAATTGCTATAGTTATAGTTTCCAACACTTACATACAATGTTCTTCATTCTAGGTTTAACAAATCCCTTAGATTGTTCAATGTAGAATTTCTCTTCCAAGATTTCATTAAAAATTGCAGATTTAAAAGCCTTTTGATATATCTTGAATCCTTTATAAGTAGCATATGCAAGTAATTTTCTTACTCCTTCCAACCTTGCAACTAGAAAAAATGTCTCTCCATAGTCAATTTCTTCCTCTTGTGCATATCTCTTGCAAACCAATCTTACTTTATTCCTTATGACTTAACCTTCCTCATTAAACTTATTTCTAAATACCCAATTGGTCCCAATCACATTCTTATCCTTTGGCCTTGGTACCAATGTCCATTTTTTTCTTCTCTATTCAATCAATATCCTTAATCATTGCTCTAATCCAATCTTCATTCTCCAACGCACCTTTAATTTTTCTTGTCTCAAACTCACATAGTAGACATGTATCATTCTTCTACTTAGTTCTTTTCATGACTCTTGAATCTTTGCCTCCAATGTTTTGATTAGGTGTGTCGTGTCTTCTCACATATTTTGATTAAATATGTGCAGTTTTTATTTCTCCTTGTTTTAGTTCACTTGGTCTAGCTTTCTCATCTTCTCTAGTTATTTCCTATTTTAATTCAGCTTCCTTTATCTAATATTCAATCTCCTTTATCTGTGACTCAGTCTCTATAGCCTGATGATCAACAGAGCTTTTTTGTTGTAACTTGATAGTTCCTATCTGCTAATGCTCGACAATCTCATTCTCTTATTTAGGTAAAATACTTGGTTCTCCTTCATAGATGTATACAAATTTTATATAATCCTTAGGTTCCTTCTTGCATTCTTCTTCATTCTTTTCTACAAATTCATCAACTCTAACATTTTCTCTTTCCACAATTTTGTTAGTGTTAGTATTCAAACACTTGTATGTCTTGCTTTTAGTAGAATCTCCTAAGAATATACCTTCATCGCTCTTTACACCAGGTTATCCATTCCTTGAGTCTTTCAATATATAACACTTTCTTCCAAATACTTTGAAATATTTAACATTAGGTGCATAGCCATATCATAGTTCAAAAGGGGTTTTGTTTGCACCTTGACTTGAACTTAGTTAAATGTATAATTAGTAGTACTTATAGCTTCTCTTCAATACTTTTTTGAAACATTCTTTTCCATCATCAGCGTTCTTGCACAACCTATGATTGATATGTTTCTTCTCTAAACTACCCATTTTGTGGTGGAATCCTTGGTGCAAACATTTGTCTTTTGATTCCTTTTTCATTACAGAATGTATTGAACTCCTTTGATATGAATTTACTTCCTCTATCTGATCTCAAGCATTTTAGATTATTAGCTATTTCCTTTTCAACTCTAGCCAAATAGCACTTAAACATTTGAAAAGCATCGAATTTTCCTTTGAGAAACATCACATTCATAATTCTAGAGAAATCATCAACCAATAGGATAAAGTACTTTTTACCACAATAAATTTTCACTTCAATAGGACCACATAAATCAATATGAACTAACTTCAAAATATCATCAGAAGAATAGGTCTTTCTCTTGAAACTAGACGTTGCCATTTTTCCCTTTTGACATTGTTTGTACATCACTTTATTATGTTTTGTCAATCTTGGTAATCCTCGTACTCTTTCCATCTTACTAATGTTTACCAAATTATCAAATTTCACATGACACAACCTCTTATTCCATAACCAAACATCTTCAAATTGTGCAAATAAACATGTATTTTCATATAGGTCTAGATTGAACAAGTTTCCTCTTGTTTGCTCTTCAATTCCAATTAGTTCACCAGTAACATCATAGATTTTTGTCTTCTTGTTTTGAAATTCAACTTGGTAGCACTATTTAGGTGTGCCACACTCAATAGATTATATTTCAGTCCATCAACCCAATATGCATTATCACATATAATCTTGTCATTCAATATAATAGATCATTTACCTTTCACATAACATGGTGCATCATTTCAGAAATTAAACACTTCTTTCATTATAGTGTTCTAGATTCTCTAACTTGCTTGTATCACCACTCATATGATGTGAGATATTGACCATAAAGGCACTCTTGGTATTGTTTATAAGTGCAAAATGCATAGTCATTTAAAAGGAAGAGTTGGTTAGTCAACACTGTGAACAAGGCACAACAAAGGCTAAGGTTCGAAGACCAAAAGTGCCCAAGCTCAATAAATGTTGAGAATATAGTAGTCACTAAGAAATTAGTAGTTTTCAAGCTATCTAGAAGGAAATGAATAATATAATTTGAGTGTCACATAATTCAAGTAATTTAGAGAGGAAAAAATTCAAATCTAGTACAATTTATGCCAAGGATCAGTAGGAAGAATTCAACATGACCGAGCATCAAGGGATATATGTGTTGAGTTATATAGTTTATGTATATGAGTTTGGAATAGCAAAAATCTTATGTAGATCATTTTGGAGAGCATGAAATGTGTTTCTATGATCATTGTGAAGATCATGGAGGTGATTACACGTGTAATTTTATATCACTGATCTCTATAAAGTATAAAGAATCAATAAAAAATAGGAAAGATTAATCGAAAAAAAGGATGAATGACAATCTTTTATTTAAATCTAGGAAGTTTCCTAAGATGGATATAAAAGTGGGATTTCTAGGTTGAATATGTTGTTGCAAGTTGGAGGAATTCATAAATGTAAAGGTGAAGGAGAATCAGTGAGTTGTGAAGGACTAAAGGTGACCTAGTAATGTAGCCAATAGAGATTGCAAAACTATCACATTGAGGTGATCAGATAGTGGATAAAGAAGATCTATTATTAGAAAATTAGTGAAAACTCAAGGATCAAGGTACTATTTCATTCTAACTAGTGTATCAGGTGAGTTTGTTAACTAAGTGGTCCTAACAAGCCTATTATAGATCTCCTAACAAAGTACTAAGTTAGTTGTGAAGTTAAAATCCTTTTGTAAAGATATAATTAACAACCTTATATGCTTTCAAAAAAGTAGACCCCTTACAGGGTAGATCATCAGAAGTGATCAAATTGTAGCCCTAAAATGCACTTAGTTACTGAAGTAGTTAAGATTTTTTGGGTGTCATCCCTACTGTAGTTTTACCTTCACATTGGAGGGTTTGTATATTACCAAATCTTGTGTCATGTGTTGATTACTTTCTTATGCATTTTGATCACATGGTTAATAGATGGTAGATCTATTATTACATGATATTGCATGATTGGTTACATATAAGGTTAAGGTTAATGAGGTTTATAGAGAATTATGTTTAGTATGGTTAATGTTTAAAAGTGGTAAAAAAAAATTGAGATTCTAATTCACTCCCCCCTCTCAGCATCTCACTTTCTCATTAGGATTCCAAAAATTGGTATCAGAGATTAGTTCTCTAAGTAAGAAGTCTAACCACTTGAGAGTCAAAGGTCTTGGAGATGGAAGCCTAAAAACTAGGAAAGCTAATTGAAAATGAGAAGCTTGATTTTCAGATTGCATTAGAAAAAGTTAAGGATGCAAAGGAGGAACTAAGAAATCCTTGAAAAGAAGTAAGGAGATGGAAATCCAACAAAATGACACACAATACCAAGAAGAAAGCATTGAAGAGTTATGTGATGAAGGTAGATCTAGTGAATATGATGCAGGAATAGAAGATCTATTGGAAAAGAACAACAATCTAAATGAAGAAGTAAGAGTACTAAAGAGAGATAATGAAATGCATTTAGTGAGACTATAAAAAGTCATGGAACTAACAAGAAAAGCTAAAGATGGTAAGGAAATGACTAATGAAGATAAGAGGCAAATGGTTGGAAGACTTGATGAAAGGATCACTAAAATACAAAGGCTCACACAAAATCAATTTCAAGCAAGGTTGAAGAGATTGTTAGAAATAGGGAGTATTAAGAGGTGGGGGTTGGACAATCAATATTCTACAAACTTTTTTCACCAACTAGATATTAGTAATTACTTTGAACCATGCATAAGAAAGTAAGCAAACAAAGTTGAATAGTAAAAGTAACCATACACAGATAACTCATAACACCATATTTTATTAACTAGGGAAACCTTGGCCAAGGGAAAACCCAGGTAGGAATGATGCCCATAAAGATATACTGATATATATGTTCCTTATTAGAGGATGAACCATGTTATGAGTCAGTAAGTAAATTTAGTATATAGAGTCCCTATTAGGAGACTTTGAATCCTTGTTAGGGTTGTGGTATAATGTATGCAAGAAGAAATGACTACCCAAAAAAGTAACTAAACTTTGAGTTCCTCAAATATAGATGTTGTAACTTCTTCTTAGCTAATCTTTGACCTCAGCTTGATCTAGGATCACAAAATTAGGTTCTCAAAAACTTTGCATATATCACTTCACCAAAATTTTGCATATAACTTTCATATCAAAAAATGCACACTTAACCTCACAAGATATCCTTTGCATAAATACCATGCCCTTTTCCAAATTGCTACTAGGTTGGCTAAGACCACAATATACTATTCCAATTTAGAGTAAACATCTAGGATGTCAGCCCTAATTGGTCAAGTAATTATTTTGTAAATAAAATAATTCCTTTGCCTTTAATTTTGATGTCATGTACATCTTAATTATCATTCTTCTTTACTATCTGTACTAATGTCTGAGGTTATATAGTCATTACCAATATGTATACTACCTTTGTCTCACCTCACTAGTCATAATATGATGTCAGAAACATTTTACGTATAAAACATTGAACTGATGTAAACCATTTTCATAATTAGACAATTTTTTGAGAACCAAAAAGCTAAGTACCTTTATTTTTGAGGTTTGCTACAAGTATATACATCATTGTTTCCATTAATGACAACATTTACATATCTATATATAGCCAATTGTCAATAGAGATTGTAAACCTAAGATTAGAAAATAATCATTTAAAAAATGAATTGAGATCTAAAAAAGAAGCCAATGAAAGAATAAAGAGATTTGAAGAAAGCATGAGAATACTTGATGCATACTTGATGGGGACACGACCCAAGAACAGAATGGAACCAACAGAAAGGGAAAATTATATTAACTGAGAAAATAAGCTAGTACAAACAGTGCAGAGAAAATAAACTTCAAAACATGCCCTAAGGGCTTACAATAGCATAAATTTGGAGATAATTTCTCCTTTTAGTACCTCCTCTCAAACTCCACTCCGAACTGCCTTTTACAATGCCAGAAATCTCCTTAAATAGACCGCAAAGGGTTAAGGACTAGGAGTACATTCTAGAAAGTGCTAGTAGGCATCCACCGACCAAATAGAAGGTTTTGAAAGCTGCGTTAGAAGTCGGTGCAAATCTAGAAGAATCCAGAAACGGTAATCAAACTTCCGGGAGGCATAACTTTTGAACTGTAGCTCTGATTGACGAACCGTTTACATTTTTGGAAAGCTCTCGAAGCGCTCTATAGCCCTATGGACAAGCTTCACTCGTCCCCCATTTTTTGACCCTTTTTGAGGTCATTTAATGCCCCTAACCTAACTTCGAAGCATTCTTAGGGGGTCTCCAAAACCCGAAAAACTACAATAACTTTCAAACCGTGGGGCCTTTTGACCTGATTCTTTTTCTAGAATTCTCTAAATCACAATTATATTCATCTGGCCAATTCATACCTTCTAAGTCACCAAAATGATGGCCAAATTGCATGCTCCTATTTTTTGGGGATTTTTAAACACACTGATAGTGGAACTGTGAGAGCTGGAACCTTTATTTGACCCAAATGGGTATCCAAAAATGAAAAGACATGAAACAGAAACTAAGTCTAAGTACAATTTTTTTTTGGGTGACACAAGATTGCCCTTATACCTCTGGATGCTCCTGCATCAAACACCCAAGGTAGATTGAAAAGTGACCCTGTCACTTTATGGATGGTAGAGGAAATCCCAAATGGGAAACCTCAGCTGTTGAAATCCAAGTTGAGTCCTCGATCGATCGTCCTTTCCATTTGACCAAATACTCTTCATACTACCTGTTTCTAGTACTCCTACCCACATGATGATCTAGAATGTCTTCTATCTCCTCCTTCTTAGAAGTAGGAATTGGACATGGCTCTAACACCAGCTCATCATCTACACCATCATCATGATACTCTGTTAAATCTGCAATGTTGAAAATGGGAGAAATATGAATACCATATGGCAGCTCCACTTCATATGCATTTCCTGAGTCATGTTTCTTCAAAATTTTGCAAGGGCCAAATTTCTTCAGTTTCAGTTTATTGTAAGTACCGGCTGGAAATATTTCTTTTCGTAAGTGCACCATGACTAGATCCCCTACTTGGAATTCCTTATGTCTTCTCCTTTGATCAGCCCTAGTTTTATATTCTTGATTCATCTTGGTAATGTGTGCTTGAACCTCCTCATGTAGACGCTTGATATGTTTAGAAAATTCTTCTGCTTCAGCACTTGTCCTCTCCCCTTATTTTATCTTCCTCAGCTCTGGTGCAGTCCTTGGCCTACTCCCATATACAATTTGGAATGGTGATTTTCTAGTACTCCTATTTACAGATTTATTATAAGAAAACTCTGCCTGTGGTAGAATCAAATCCCATCCCTTGGGCTTATCCCCAACTAAACATCTCTGCAAATTGCCCAAACTTCTATTTACCACTTCTGTTTGACCATCAGTCTGTGGGTGATGCGTGGAACTGAATTTTAGGTTTGTTCTCAACTTCTTCCACAATGTCCTCCAGAAATACCCCACAAATTTAGTATCTCTATCAGAAACTATACTCCTTGGAAGACCATGTAGTCTTACCACCTCTTTGAAAAACAAGTCTGCAATATGGACAGCATCATAAGTTTTGTGGCATAGAATGAAATGTGCCATTTTGGAGAACCTATCAACCACCACGAATACTAAGTCATTACCCCTTTGTGTCCTTGGCAATCCAAGAACAAAATCCATACTTATGTCCTCCCATGGCCTTGATGGAATAGGCAACGGCTGATATAGACCAGTATTGTGACTAAACCCCGTTGGCAACTTGACAAACCTGGCAACTTTGTACGAACTTCTTCACATCCTGTGAAATTTTAGGCCAAAAATAATGTTCTCTAAGAATGGAAATGGTCTTATCTCGACCAAAATGTCTTGCCATTCCTCCACTGTGTTTCTCCTTAATCAGATTTTCCCTCATGGAACTCCTTGGAATGCACAATTGACTACCTTTGAACAACATGCCATCCTGAATCAAATAGTCTAACCACTTGGTTCTATCTATAGCAATAGGTTCTTTACAAGCTTTCCATGCTTCAGCAAAATCAGGATCCTCGGGGTACAAATTCTTGAGTTCATCAAACCCAACTATTTCAACCTGCATTACTGTAAGCAGTGACTGTCTCCTACTTAGTGCATCTGCAACCCTGTTAGATTTTCCACTTCTATGCTTCAACACAAATGTATAAGTGCATCTGCAACCCTGTTAGATTTTCCACTTCTATGCTTCAACACAAATGTATAACTCTGCAAGAATTCTACCCACTTCATATGCCTCTAATTCAATTTACCTTGGCTATTTAGGTATTCTAATGCCTGATGATCAGTATACAAAACAAATTCCTTTGGAAATAAATAATGCCTCCATTTCTTTAAGGCTTGAACTATTGCATAGAATTCTTGATCATAAACAAAATACTTCTTCTTTGCATCATTCAATTTTTCACTAAAATATGCAATAGGCTTACCTTCTTGGCTTAATACAGCCCCAATAGTGCTACCACTAGCATCACAATCCACCTGAAACACTTTTCTAAAATCTGGAAGTGCCAACACAGGCTGTTCAGTCACCTTCTTCTTCAGCAATTCAAAACTTCTTGCAGCTGCTACAGTCCATTTGGACTCTTTTCTATCCCCTCTTATTGTATCAGTTAGGGGTGCACATATGCCACTAAAATTCTTAATAAACTTCCTATAAAAACTAACCAGACCATGAAATGATCTTACCTCAGTAGCAGTCCTTGGAGCAGGCCATTCCAAGATGGCTTTTACCTTCTCTGGATCCATTTTGAGACCTTCAGGTGATATAACAATTCCCAAATAGACTAACTCCCTTTTTGCAAAGACACACTTCTTTAGATTAATTAATAGTTTTTGTTCCCTTAGCCTTTCAAGGACACTACGAATATGCAGTAAATGTTCTTCCAAAGTCTTGCTGAAAATTAAAATATCATCCAAATAGACAATAACAAATTTTCCCAAGAACTTCTTAAGTACCTCATTCATGAGCCGCATGAAGGTGCCTGGGGTGTTTGTCAATCCAAAGGGCATGACTAACCACTCATAAAGACCCTCCTTGGTCTTGAAGGTTGTTTTCCACTCATCTCCTTCTCGAATCTGTATCTAATGATAGCCACTCTTTAGATCTATCTTTGTGAAGTACTGAGCTCCACTCAAGCAATCCATAAGATCATCCATCCTTGGTAAAGGAAACCGGTACTTGATAGTTATCCTATTTATAGCTCGAGAATCCATACACATCCTCCACTCTCCAGCCTTATTTGGTGAAAGTACTGCAGGTACTGCACATGGACTCAGGCTCTCTTGAATCAAGCCCTTCCTCAATAGCTCCTGAACCTATCTATTTAGCTCCTATGTTTCAGTAGGAGTCATCATGTGAGTAGCCTTGTTAGGCAAACGAGCTCCTGGAATCAGATCTATCTGATGACTGATTTGCCTTACTGGTGACAATCCATCTGGAACATTATCAGAGATAATATCTCCAAATTCCCCTAGTAAATCTGAAACTTCAACTGGTATCTTTGATCCTCTCTGATCAGATGTATCACTTTTGTGCTCTAACGTCTTTCCTTTGTTCTCTTCTAACTAATTCTACAATTCATAACTTGATGATTATCACAACTCCTTAGTCACTGTGAATTCTTTGTTTGCACATACAAACTTATCTCTTTACACATACAATGTTTTAGGGTTTGCCTTCCTTAAGAAGACCTAGGTGACTTAGGGTTAGGTATGAATCAACGATTGTGATTCATCTATTTTTCACATAATCCATCTCTTTAACTAATTGGTTACATGTACTACATAGGGATCCTCAACATAGATTCATTCTTATCATCTAGAATCACAAAACAATCTTTAAGTCGACTCAAAAATGGTTTACATAGAAGTTTGTACCATTACAAAAAAAGAATTTCCAAAATTATTTTACTTGACACTTGAAGTCTCTGATGCTTAGCATGCACTATATCTTCAATGCTCTAACTTGGCCCCTGAATGACTCAGCATCCATTGATCACTTGGCATCAACTATCTACTTGGCACTTCAATGGCTTGGCACTGTTGGAAATATTTAGGATGAAATGTGTTACTGAGAGGGGAGGGGTGAATCAGTAACATATAAAATTTTATGCATTTTAACCATTCATCATTCATTCATCTAATCTACTGCATAAATGAAAGATCAATTGTTCATAACACATGAACACAATGATTTGGTGACCCAGAAATGTTCCAATTAGAAAGTAAAACTGGGGTGGAGATGATGCCCACAAAACTTCATTACTATAGTATGAAGTTGGCCAGTTAAGGCTCACATTGATCACTTCTGGTGATCTGCCCTGTTAGGAGCAAGTAGGACTGCTAGATCCACCTTGTTAGAGGATTTACAAACATACAGTGAAGTATGCACTTTGTTAGGAGATTTACAAAAGACTGTTAAGTCTACCTTGTTAAAGGGTTTAAAAACTGATTCACCTGTTAGGATGAAACAGTGGATCTACTTACAACTTGTTTGCTGATAAGATCCTTTTGCATTGATCACCTGATGTGATAGATGTAACTTTTTTGCTCCTTATGCTGACCTTGTTGTATTCCTTTTGCTCTGCTACTAATAGCAATACCTTCTTTTCATGCGAACAATACTTTCTTATTTCATGCCGATATGTTCATATTCCTATACATATTTCAAAAATGATATCATACATTACATATATACCATTCCAATATTTTACAGTTACAAGGTCAGCCAAAACACAAGTGAATAAAACATTACTGAGTCAGCCCATTAGTAAACTCGGTTTCACTAAACTGACTCAGTGACCTTCTGATACTCAACATCCACTATGTTATTCAGCATCATCATGCACTCGGTAGGAGTAGAGACTCGGTTCATACTAGTCACAGAACATTTCTTGGAACTTGGTAGCCATTGGTGACTCGATAGATGTAGTGTTACTTGATAGAAACTATCTTCTTTATTTACCTTGCTTAGCTCAGTAAACATTGAATCCTTTGTTTACCTTTTTCACTCGGTAAATTTTGTTGATCTTTGATTACCTTTTTCACTCGGTAAACACTATTGATCTTTGATTACCTTTTTCATTCGGTAAACACTGTTGAACTTCCTTTACCTTTTTCACTCAGTATCTTCTGGAATGCTCAGTGAGAATTGTTTGCCTGTTGAACTTCTCATTCAGTCAGTATCTTCTGGAATGCTCGGTGAGAACAGTTTGCCTGTTGAACTTTTCATTCAGTCGGTATCTTTTGGAATGCTTGGTGAGAACTGTTTACCTGCTGAACTTATAAGGTAACCACTGAATGCTTGGTATATACTTGAGACTAAGTGATGAGCAAGATAAGCATTCAGGATAGAATAAGTGTTTACATTAATGACAAATATATCATAATTCCAACAATCTCCCCCTTTGGCATTAGTGAAAAAAACACTTATGAGTAAAAAATTTATGTACAAAATTTGATGTACTGATTTACATATATCTCCCCCATACAATATGCTCAGAGTATTTACAAATATCTCTATCTTTTCTAACTCTATCTCCCCCTCTAAACTCTATCTCCCCCTTTTTGACAATAATGCCAAATTAAGCAATATATATTTACACAGAGACACCAAAATGGGAGATGAATTTAGAATGTACCTTGAGAATAAGAGCCAAAGTCTTATCCCAATTTTCTTGAAAAATTTTGCAGGAGGAGAGTGCTATTTGAACTTCTGCTGAAAGTTCAATCATATGATTTGCAGCTGAGAAATTGTTGTCATGGATCAATGCTTTGGAGTGGACAATGTGTTTCTACATTGTGTTCATGATAGGAAGGATCATGTTCTGGATGTCTATTAAGGTAGACCTGATCCTTGCTTCCTCTCTCAGCAATTCTACCTACTTTTCTAACAAAAATTTGATTCAGAGATGATGGGATGAACTTGAATTGGGATCAAGTTGCAATATTTGGGCACTGCCCTTCATATCCTCATTAATTTTATTCAATTCTTCTTTGATCTCCTTTGTGTACTCGATAACATCACAAAGTTTGGCAAAAAGTGAAGTTACATTATTAAAAGAATTTTCAAAATTGGCTAAAATTGTAGACAATTCTACCTATTTTATTGCAATATGCTGAGCAATGTGCTCAAGCACCTTATTATCAAATTTCCTTTTAGCCTTTTCAGTCAATTTTTCTTGACCAGAGGTGTCTGCGTTGAATTTATTTATAGCCTCTTCTACTTGAATCAAAATGTGTTGAGTAGAATCTACTTCAACACCTATAGCCTCTGTAATGATGTTCTTGGCATCCTCTATTATTTTTTATTCCTTATCCCTTTCAGATCTTAACTGCTTCTGTGTAGCCTTCATCTCTATTAATTGACTAGCATACCTCATGTCTTCAATGGTAGCATTTTCATAGTCAATTTTTGGAATAACTATATCTATGTCTAAATCAATTTCTTTTGGTATTTCCTTTCCAATTATCAGAAGTCTTAATGGTTGCTTTTGTTTGAATTTTGTGGCCATTGGTTTAATCTTAGGAATAGACACAATAGTAGAGATGGAAGGGCTAGCAGCAAAAACTTGGATAGGACTTGAAGAATGAATGCCAATAGAAGTATTTACTAGATCAGAAACTAGAATACTTCCCAAAAATGATGATATACCCGTTATAGCATTATCTAAACTAGTTATACTTGAAGAAGATGCAGATAATGCTGTCAAAATTGCTAGAACTGACAAAATTGTAGAACTTACTGATGTGTCACCTGATGATGTTGGAAAAGAGGAGGCTAGCTCAATGACTGAAGAAGAGGGCCACAGCTCAGTAGATGAAGTGGTAGACACTTCCACTGATGATACCTAGAGCTATGAAGTGGTAGGTGCAGATGATAAATTTGATGAAGATGCTATCAAACCTACGGAAGCTGACTCCAACCTTGATGATGTGATAGTTTTAGGTGGAGAGTGAGGAAGAGATGCAATGACTGTTGCTGCAATTTTTATTGGATCATCTTCCTCCTTATTTTCCTCTTCAGCTTCTTCCTCTTTTTCTTCCTTGTCTTCCTCCATTAATGCATGTAGCTCTCTTGGTGAGACTATGATGTATGGAGAGGCAGTTGTATCATCACTGTCACTGATGTCATCATCCTGGATTTCTACTAGATCTTCACTGGGCTTATGTAGATGATAGATATTTTTCCACATGTTTGTTGCTTCATTTACAACATGCTCAATGTCTTTGATTAAAATCAAACAAGTGTGGAATCTGATCATCATTTTGCCTTCATGATTTTTCATTGCAACTTTATTTCTACTCTAGTGAGATTTGGTTGAAGGTTTTTCAGAGATTGCTCATAGATATCTTTCACCGTTTTGGTGGCTATTTCCCATCTTGGCTACAATCTCTCCAGTAGTTCCTTGGAGATTTGAGAGGCAAGCTGGTCCAGGGAGTATTTCCATTTTCCCATCTTGGAGAGTACCAGTTCCTCTATCTGCATTTTCTCAGCATCTGTTCTTGTTTCAAATTTCAAAGCTTTGAAATTTGTGATGCTTGCCCCTTCTTCCAATTGTTTGAGCCTTTCCTCAAATATGAGTGAAGGTCTGACCAGTACAGGTTCCTATTTTCCTTTCTTGGTCCTCCTTGAGAATAATGTAGTAGGCATCTTCTTAGGTTTGGTAATGGTTACCTTACCTTTCTTCTTTAGAGGTTCTTCTCCTACAGATTCTTGTTCTTCTTCTTCTTCTTCTTCTTCATCCTCACCTTTGCCTTCAGTTAGCATAAGAGGACTAGTAGCAATTTTCATTTTGGCTATCTTCCTCTTGCCTTTGCTTATTGCCTTAGGTAGCTTGATTTCAAGCTCTATTCTAGCCTTTGTTTCATCATAGGTTCCAAAGGTAGGAATGTTGTGGATAGCTAGTTCATTGACCAGTGCCTTAATGATATCTCTTGCATCATCAATATTTAATTCATAAGGCAATGGTTTTACCCATGCCACTCGGGGTATGACTGTTTGTATGTACACATGATCACGGTCAACCATGAAACAGATATCATCTTTGTAATTCTCAAAAATCTTAGGAGGAATTCTGAACCTGTTATTCATCCTTTCCTTGAAATCTTCAAAATAGTTATCCTTGACTTTGTCAAAATTTTCACCCATTTCTGCTATGAACTCATTAATCTGATATAAAATTGGAGTGTCTTTCCTCCATACTACAGATCCTTTTGATGGAAAAAACTTTTGTAAATAAAAGAATAAACAAATTAACAAAGAACCAAATTTACAGGGGTTATTCTTGGAAGTCCTTATGCTTTCCATATTTTTATTCAGCTGTCTTAACAGCAATTCTAACAAATCAAATTCAAGATTTTTCTTTACAATCTTAAATGCTAAATCCACAGTTTCACACGGTACACTATTCAATCTGTTGGAATCGTATAACTTATATGCAATCACATAAATGCCAAATCTGAGTTCCACGTTAGATATATTATTAAGCTTTAGTCCTCTACGATCCCACTTTGCTGGGGTTTTCTTTTGTAACTCATCCCAACCTAGGGTTTTAGTGGTTTTAGCTTTGCTTAGCATAGGCAAACCTATAATTTTATGAATCATCTTTTTGGTTAACAATACGGGTTGTTCCAACCACAACTGACCATTATGAACATGACTCAGAACATATCTAACCCATTTAACCTAGAAACTTCTTGGTAGGTGCAAAATATGGGTCAAGCCTTTTCCTTCTAAGTGTTTGTGCTTACGTTTTAGGGCTCCATCAACACATAATTGACCTAGGGCATTATCCATATCTAATGTACCAATTTCTTGAAAAACACATTTGAAATGAGCATGAATATCATTAACAAGAAGTACCTTAGGAGGGATTTTCGATTGAGCTCCATGAATGTCAAGTGATTCTGCAACTGCGGGTACTACCCTAAATTTTGGGGCTTTCCATTCGACTCCTTTTACGAGCATTTTAGAACCCTTCTTCACCTTGCTGTTGTTGGTGCTTGCAGATGCCATTGATGCTCGGTGGATGAAAAGATTTTCAAACAATTACTTTGTAGGAATTTTGCTTCAAATTGCTTGGCATGCAACTAGAAATCCTTTTAGCTCTGAGAATTTTAAGTCGCGGTGGAAAATGAAATTGAATTCTACCCTTTTAATGAAATATTTTCATTAAGGCTCGGTACGAAGGTAGATGAGATGACATAGTGTGTGCTAGTCTATCATTGAAATACTCAGTAGAACCTTGCAAGTCGGTGGACTAATAAAATCTTTGATACTCCCAACCTAGCTTGGTGAGGTCTTTAGTCAGCCTTTCTCGGTACATGCAACTCGGTGATTGATACCATTTCTATGATCCATGTATCTGAAATAGTGTATTGATCATTTGCACCCATTTTTATAATCTAGAACTGTTTAAGATGTGGCTAGAAGATGCAGTTCCTGAGTCTTCTTAAGTCTCAATTGGAAATGATGGAGTCACCCACTTCTTGAGTGACATGATCATTATTTGAACTTTCTTGATCGATAGATTTAGGAATCCACTATTGTCTTATTTGCTTCTGAATGTTATCAGCTTTTGCTTTCTTTTCATCTTCAATTCTTCTAGTATTCATGCAATTCTTAGCTATATGACCAAGTTCAGTACATGTGTAACATCTTATGGTTGTATCCTTCTTTCTTAGGTGATGTCTTGCACATTTTATCCCGATGTGTCCATATTCTCCACAATAGTGACATCTGCACCAGGTATTATAGTCCCAACCAAATATTTCTTTGATAATTTGTTCTGCTAGATTAAATGCCTTTAATTTGCATTGAGATGCCTTGTGACCTAGTTTCTTGCATTTGTGACATTTGCCTTCAAATTTTAGTTTTTCTTTGCATTCATTAGCTTTGTGACCATGTTGATTGTATTTGAAGCATTTGCCATTGAATTTTGCCTTTCCATTACTCCAACATTTGTTTGATGTATGACCTATCTTACCATAGTGATTACAAGTAGGCCTTTGATTTCTTTGTGCACCTTGTTTGGAAGTTTCACCTTCTTCCTTGTAACCAAGTCCAGCTTTGCCTTTTTGTCTATGAAGATTTTGCTCACTTAGCTGATTTAATTGAGTCATGTCTGCTTGTGATTTCATCATTCTCTCATTGATTTGCTTTTTAGTGTTTAGGTCATTTTCCAAACTTTCATTGATTTGTCTTTCAGATCTCAAGTCACTTTTTAAGCTTTCATTAATTTGTCTTTCAATGATCAGATCATTCCTTAGGTCTTCATTTTCAGATCTCAAATTCATAATTGCTTCATTTGCATTGGAAAGTTGATTTATAAGATCTTGATGCTGAAGGGATTGACTATTTCTTACCTCTAAGTCTTCATTTGCCTTGTTTCTTTGTTCCAAGACTTCAAATAGCCTGATTGATTGGATTTCTTGTTCTCTTTTGAGTTTTCTTACTTCTTCCTGCAGGGAACCATTCTTTGCTAGGAGTTCCTTGATTGCCTCATTAGCTTCATTTGAACTACTTGAAGGTGAAAGGTCTTCAATCCTTTCTTCAACATACTGATGATCATTCATTTGTCTTGTAAGTTCCTTCCTTCTTTTCAGGGATTGAGAAAGATGCTCCTTAGCTTCTTTGAGTTGAACCATGATCATTTCCAGATCTAACTTTTCATTTTCAATAGCTTTTTCAAGTTTGAATATCTCCATTGCTCTTGATCTTTGCTCAAACTATCAAACTTTGTCCTAAGAACCAAATGCTCTGATACCAATTGTTGGAAATATTCAGGATGAAATGTGTTACTGAGAGGGGAGGGGTGAATCAGTAACATATAAAATTTTATGCATTTTAACCATTCATCATTCATTCATCTCATCTACTGCATAAATGAAAGATCAATCATTCATAACACATTAACACAATGATTTGGTGACCCAGAAACCTTCCAATTAGAAAGTAAAATTGGGGTGGGGATGATGCCCACAAAACTTCATTACTGGAGTATGAAGTTGGCCGGTTAAGGCTTACATTGATCACTTCTGGTGATCTGCCCTATTAGGAGCAAGTAGGACTGCTAGATCCACCTTGTTAGAGGATTTACAAACATACAGTGAAGTATGCACTTTTTTAGGAGATTTACAAAAGACTGTTAATTCTACCTTGTTAAAGGATTTAAAAACTGATTCACTTTTTAGGATGAAACAGTGGATCTACTTACAACTTGTTTGCTGATAAGATCCTTTTGCATTGATCACCTGATGTGATAGATATAAATTTTCTGCTCCTTATGCTAACCTTGTTGTATTCCTTTTGCTCTGCTGCTGATAGCAATACCTTCTTTTCATGCAAACAATACTTTCTTATTTCATGCCAATATGTTCATATTCCTATACATATTTCAAAAATGATATCATACATTACATATATACCATTCCAATATTTTACAGTTACAAGGTCAGCCAAAACACAAGTGAATAAAACATTACTAAGTCGGCCCATTAGTAAACTTGGGTTCACTGAACTGACTCGGTGACCTTCTGATACTTAGCATCCACTATGTTACTTAGCATCATCATGCACTCGGTAGGAGTAAAGACTCAGTTCCTACTAGTCACAGAACATTTCTTGGAACTCAGTAGCCATTGGTGACTCGGTAGATGTAGTGTTACTTGGTAGAAACTATCTTCTTCGTTTACCTTGCTTAGCTTGGTAAACACTGAATCCTTTGTTTACCTTTTTCACTCGGTAAACTCTGTTGATCTTCGATTACCTTTTTCACTTGGTAAACACTGCTGATCTTTGATTACCTTTTTCACTCAGTAAACACTGCTGAACTTCCTTTACCTTTTTCACTCAGTATCTTCTGGAATGCTCGGTGAGAACTATTTGCCTGTTGAAATTCTCATTCAGTCAGTATCTTTTGGAATGCTTGGTGAGAATTGTTTTCCTGTTGAACTTCTCATTCAGTTGGTATCTTCTAGAATGCTCGGTGAGAACTGTTTACCTGCTAAACTTATAAGGTAACCACTGAATGCTTGGTATATACTAGAGACTAAGTGATGAGCAAGGTAAGAATTTAGGATAGAATAAGTGTTTGCACTAATGAAAAATATATCATAATTCCAACAAGCACTTACTATTTACTTGGCATATATTGTATATCTCATTTGGCATACACTATCAAACAACTTATGCTTGGCATACATTACTTGTTTGGCATGAACTAAGTTCTATCTAGTAAATGACTTAAGTATATTGTCACTCATATGTCAAAACCAATTTGAGAATAACAATCTCCCTCTTTGACATGAGTGGAAAAAACACTTTTTCATGCATAAATAACCTTAACTTGTGACTTATTGGCCATACCTCAAAATTTTATAACTCCCCTTGAGTTGATTGTTCTTTTCTAAATCTAAATACTCCTACTAAGTAAATCTATTGTACTATTGTGTATTGTGTTGGCTCTATTTCTGTACTATCTCCCCCTTAGTTTGGTCTCCCCAAAACTTATTCATTTTCCCGTTTTGTCTTTTTCAAAATTCATTCTCCCCCTTTTTGACACTTATGTCATGGGTACTACATGAATAGTGTGTTTATCCAAGAATGATTTATGGACCTCCATTATAATCTTTAGTGTTGCATCATAGTTGTCACATGCTACCTCTAGAGATTTGAGTTGAATATCTAACTTGACAACAAGGTTAACTAGGCCTTCATGAGTAGAAATATGGGGATCTTTCTTCATCAATGTTTTTATAAAGGCTAGTTCTTTATGCAACACCTCCATGTGAGGGGGCAATATGGACTAGATTTTGATCAGTGTAGCCCAAATGTTGGCATCTTGAGCTTGTAATGCTACTAACTAACCTTGTGTTGATAACAAATTTCTAAAATGAGACTAACTTTGACCAAGAGATTGTTGTAGGATTTTACTTGTTGACTTCAAATCTCCCTCTAGATGGTCAGTGTGTCTCTACACTTCTTGTGTGAATAGAGTTATATCATATAACTTGGTGTAAAGAGAGAAAATTTTCTCTAATACCTTCTTCACACCATCAATTTTGGTTGCTAACTTAACTTGACTTAGTGCAATGGCAATAGATATCTTTTTATTTACCTTGGCTTGAAATTTTTGCTCATGCCATTCTAGTAATTTTACATTTGTATCCAGATCTTCATCATTTATTTTCTCCACAATGTTTGCCAACTGTTCAATGATTGGCTTTTCTTCATCAGGTGTAGGTAGGCTGAATGCGTCAAGAAATATTTCTTTGATGTCATGTGACACTTATTTTTTCCTATGCTCCCTTCTTAGAATTTCTTGGTGTTTCTTTATGGCTAGAGCATCATGAAATATGTTCATTTTCTCTATGGTGATTGATGCAAGATCAGACTTTGGAAGTTAAATCACCTCATCTAAGTTGATATCACCATAAGATGTAACCTCATCAACCTTGGACGTACTAGGACTAGGCCTTGATGACTGCAATGGTATAGCTTCTACACTCGGCCTATGAAGTGCTTGACTAGGAATAGGAGTAGTAGTATCTAGTAGGGTAACCAGTATTTGAATTTCTATCTCTTCCTCTAGTTTCATAGTCAAGACTGAATCTTTAGTCCTATCCTTTTCCTTTTATGTGATCTTTGTTTCACCTTGTGCTTGTATTGTAGGTGCAAGACTGGCTTCCTAACTTGTTTGGACTAGTGTCTCATCTTTCTCAACTATTGAAACTTCTTGTAATAAAACATTTTGCACCAATGTGTTGACATGTGATGTCACTATTTCCTTCCTTTGATATACTACAATAAGCATTGTAAGTTTCACTTTTGTAGATTGAGGTGGGGCAATAGATACTTCTTGAGTTTTCTCCCTTGTAGATGCATATTTTGCCTTCTCAACTACACTCACCAATACAAGATGGTTGCATAGTTTTTCCTTAGTGCTGGAATCAATCAATATCTTCTTCATATCCTCCTCTATTAAGGGATTGATGTTTTGAGTGGTGTTGTCAAAGATTTCCTTGATCTTTAATATTTCTTTTTGTCGATCCGCTTTGTCCACACGAAGGGGACTGGCACTTGGCATATGTACCTCTAGTACATTTTGATCTTGTTGTTGCTCTTCCTCAATTGTAGCCTCTGGATATGCTTCTTTTATAGTGCCTTCCTCATGTCCTTCCCTTAAAAATTCTTCCTTTGTTATCTCAACTACCTCTTGTTTGACTTTGTCTTCCCCTACTTCCACAAGTGCTTGCTCAATAGTTTTTTATGTCTATAACCCATAGATAACCTTCCATATTTGGGTGCTCTATTTGACAACTTCCTAAATGTTATTTTGTAAAATGTTAAAGGCTGTGTATTTTGGAGAAAATCTCCCCATGTGTTTATTAATGGCCTTAGTCATAGATGATTTATTTAATTCTGGCATCACTCTAGCAAGAGTAGTCTCCCTAATATTCCTTTCAATATTTAAACTGAATTACCATCTTTTCTCAACTCTGTCATATAGACTTTTGGGTAGAGAGTTGGCAAGCTCAATAGGGATATTATTGAATGTGGTCATCATTTTGTACACAAATTCCTCAACCTTGTTCATTTATATTTTACCAAGTTTTTCAAACTCAACATGTGTGAACCTTGATAAATCAAAATTATTTTTGATATTATCACACAAGTTGTCCAAATCAGAAGAGGACTATGACATACCACTTTGAATTAGTTGTTGTCATTTGACTTGGTCCTCTCCTTGTCTGATTCAATTGGAGCTATATATTTTCTCCTTTGCCTATGCTTAGGTTCATCTTCCTTGGTAGTTGTACTAGCTCTCTTGCCTATAGGCTTCTCAAATTCTTAATTCTTCTTAGCAATAACTCTTGTGCTCACCCTAGTGATAGGAACTATAGGCTTTTTTTGTGAAGGCTTCACAACATTCTTGGGTTTACTTGTTGTTGGCTTCTTTTCTTTTCTCATTTTCTTTTTTGTAGCAATAAGTGCTTCATTGGCATCTTCTCTCTCCTTCATTGAATTATGCGTCTTCTTCTCCTTGGTCCTCACCTTGACCCTATGTGAGAGAAAGTGGTTCTTGGGTAGGTGTACCTTCTTCATCATCTTCATTATCCTCTTCTTCTTCATCTCCTTCTACATCTTCACCAAATTATTCCTTGAGCTTTTTCACAATTTTGTTCTTGTTACTCATCACAGAAGTTGTCTTTAAGTCCATTATGATTTTAGATATGGCTAAATCATAGTTTCCAAATGTAGTAGCCTTCTTATATACTTCCTCTACCAGTAAAGAAGTAATGGCTGCAGATACCTCATCCACATTAATTTCCTAAGGCAATGGCCTAAGCCATCTAACCCTTGGCACAATAGCTTGAACACAAGTGAAATCAACATCAACTAGAAAACAAAAATCATTGTAATGTTTCTCTACTATTAATACAAGTATTCTCAATGTTTGTTTCATTGACTTCTTAAAGTCTTCAAAATAATTTGTCATTATAGTCTCAAAATTATCTCCAAGTTGCTTTATATATTCTCCAATCTACACTACAACAGACCTGTTGGTCTTCCAAGCAACTTTTTCCAAACGAGGGAAAAGTGCTCTGGGCATAGAAAAATATACAAACAAGTATTGAACCAAATTTTTATTGTGTACTTTTTGTCTTTCTTATGGCTCCCAAGTTTTTTGGTAACTACTAAATTTGTAACTTGACAAGGTCATAAGAATGGTCCTTCTTTACTATCTTATAGCCTAAATCCATAGCCATACATGGTAAACTATTCAATCTACTAGATTTAAATAACTTATGTGAAATTACTCTTACTAAAAATTCAATTAGGGAATCAATGATTGTGTCTATGGTCATCCCTCTCTTGTTCCATACTACCCTTGTATTCTTCTCAATTGCCTCTTTTGCATCTCTCCTCATAGTCTTTTATCTTTCTTGGGTAGGATACCCTGTTACTCTTTGAATAATCCACTTTGTGATCTTGATAGGGTCATATTCTAACCATATAGATTTTTCATATATTCTACTAAGAACTATCTTAATCCACTCTTTCTTGAATGCATTATGAAAATCTAGGGCATGGGTTAACCCTTTTCTCTCTACAATTTTGTTTTCCTCTTTTAGCACTACTGCCATTTTCACACAATTTTCCATACAAGTCATTAATTTCCATGTCTCCTATACTCCCTAACTTATAAGTGTAGCAATACCTTACATCTTGTATCATTAAAACTTGTGGTGGTATCATAGATAACACACCAGACAAGTATCCTTTGTATGCAATATTAGGAATTTCTCGAAAATGTGATTGTGTAATCTCATTATTGTATCATCTTAAAATAGAAGCACTTCCATGTTAAGAGAAATTATCCCTTTGAGTAAGTGGTCTGGGGTCATCTCAAGCACCTTGAATGGTTCTTTGCATGAATTTGTTAGTTTCCCCCTATTCTCTCTCTCTCTCTCTCTCTCTCTCTCTCTCTCTCTCTCTCTCTCTCTCTCTCTCTCTCTCTCTCTCTCTCTCTCTCTCTCTCTCTCTCTCTCTCTCTCCAACCTATTTTTGACAAATTTCTTTGTGAAACTGAGGACTTTGGCCTCTGGTGGTCAAGGATGACCTTGACCCTAACCTAGGGAAGGGTCAACCTCATTCCTAACCCCAAGTCCCATTTTCAATTTTTGAGACTTTTGGGATCCTAGGCTTTGGAAAGTTTCTTGTATTACTTCTAGGTCGACTATTCAGGTTTTAGAATGGTAGACTCTTAAATTACATTTAATCTAGGTGTATTCCTAGGGGTTAAAGTTAAATGAGATTTAATGCTCCTATGTCGGCCTTCTCTAGGAGTTAGTGCCTTAGATCTCTATATAAGGAAGTCATCTTCCCTCATTTTGACATCTATTAACTATCTATCAATTGAGAACTTTTTGAGGAGAGATTATCTACCTTTTTCATCTACTATCTATGAGAATATACCTACTTTTCAACTGAGCAATCATTTTATCATTCAAGTTTTCCATTTAAGATCAAGGATTGAATCATTCAAGCCTTAGGGATTTGGTTCAAGCATTCAAGATTCATCATTCAACACCCTAGATCTAGTCATCATGGTGGTGTAATCCTCCTTCAAGATCCTTTTTTCATCTTCAAGATCTATTCATACTTCTTTCAAAGTGGATTCTAAGCATACAATCATGGAGGTTTTTATTTACATTTTTTAATGTTATGTTCAAGCTTTCATATCTATATGCTTTCTTACATTTTAAATACAATTTCATATCTATTGAGTATCATAACTTCATTGTTAGATTTACTTCTACTACTTTCTATTTTTAAGGTTCCTTCCAAATTGGGGTTTGACTAAGGCAAGCCCCTCATCCAACAAACAAAACCATTTTTCTTGTAGATATAGGTGTCGAACAATGAATTAGAGAGAAAATTCAGATACCCTTTTCATCGAACTTGTGAGATTTGTGAACAAAAAATTTTGTCAGAGCAATGTAGGTCAAGGTCAATTTTTTTTAAGATTATGCCCTACCAATAGGGTCAAGTTTGACCTCCCTTCAAAAAGAAAAAATATTTTAGGGTTTTCCCCATCTCAACATTTTGAGTCTAGAATCAGTTGTAGATTCTCTAGAAACTACACACGGACATTAGAAAATAGCATTTTCTAGATTCAAGGTTTTTATTGTTGGTCTCAGATTGGTTTTGACAACTAAGTGTCAACACACTTCACCACTTTTCACATAGAAGCCTAGTACAATATATATGTCAAGTTACAGTATGTGCCAAGCTAGATAGAACTAAAAAAGGTGCCAAGTGATCTTCAAGTGCTGAGCAATCTTCAACTGTCAAGTGAAGATCAAGTGTCGAGTGCCTTCAGGTGCTAAGCATGATACAGGTGTTGAGTGATATATAGGTGTTGCGTCATAGTTGATTTTGAGCAAGCCAAAATTCTATATGTGTCGAGCATGACAAAATGCAACAGGTGTCGAACAAGGCAGAATCATATGTATATCAAGCACCAGTAATCCAGTCTGTGTCGAGTAACATAGGATTAGCATATAAGTTTGTGCCTTCACAAACTTAGATACAAATCATTTTTTGAGCTAAAATTGAAGAATCTCGAAGGATATTAAAGATAAGAATGAATCTTTTACATTTCCAATACAATCAACATGCAGCCAACAAGAAAAATGGAAAAGGCATGAAACCAATAAGAAAAGTGCAAGGAATGAGCGAGAAATAAAGATTCAATATGAATCATAGATCCATACCTAACCCTAAGTCTTTGAAATCCTTAAAAGGAGGATGAAACACCATTGTAAAAAAAAGGAGGAGAGCAGTGTATGGGAAAAATATAATGAAATTCAATAGGAAGTGTGAAAAGACTTAGAGGAACAGATCAACATTGCATATCCAATTGATCAGAACAAAGCAAGGGATATGAATAGATATCATATCTCAAAGGATCAAGATCAGAATGAGTAGAACCAATGCCTAAATTCAGCAATCAATGATTGTAAGCTATCAAATTTATTAGTCGAACACTCTCTAGCAATTGTATTAGAAGGAAAATCCTATGTTGATAGGTTAGCTTAACAGCTAGTTTCTAGATCCTTTGAAGAGGATATAAAATCCTTTAATAGGGTGACACTTCATGTAAAGTGTTTTTAAATCCTTTAACCAGGTCACTATTGACACAGTGTATAGCCTTTGACAGGGCAGGCCTTTCACAGGGAAGACTAGTAGAAGTGGTCAAATATTATTGCTGCAGTGATTTTGTGGGTATCATCTCCACCCTAGTTTTACCCTCTCATTCTAGAGGGTTTTTGGGTTACCAAATTTGGTGTTGTGTTGTTGATGCATGTGTTTACTTTATGTTTATTTGATATGTTTATATGCATGTAGTTTACTTTCAGTTAAAAGTTTTAATGGATAAAATGCATTACTTATGATTCACCCCATCCCCCCCCCCCTTAGAAGTATTCTTCCTATTTGACTATTCCAGCAATTGGTATTAGAGAAAGGTTCTCACAAGAATAAGCCTAACAGCTTAGAGAAAAGATTTGAAGATGGAAGTCTTCAAACTTGGGAAGATTATAGAGAAGAATTGAGAAAATCCTTAAAAAGAAGGAAGGATATAGCCATAGCTGAAAATGACACACACTACAAGGAGATTGATACCACAAAATTTTTTGTGAATGGAGATTCTAAGGAATTTGATGCAGCAATAGCAGAAATGATGGAGAAAAATAGAGCTTGAGTAGAAGAAATTAGAATAATCAAGCTTGAACAAGAATCACAAGCCATAATGCTTTGCGAAGTAACTGAATAGAAGAAGAAAGCCATTGAAGATAAGGCCATGCTAGAAGATGACAAGAGAAATCTTACCAATAGACTATAGGAAAAGGAAATTGAGTTTGAAAGAATTTCAAACATGCAGCTAGATACCCTAAGCCAGATAATGAATGCACATCATGAGCTAAATATGAAATACATTGAGATCTCTACACTGAAGACCTGAAAAGAGAGAAGGAAGTTGTAGAAAGCTTCAACAAACCCAATGAGGCAATTAAGTACTTTGAGTAGCTACTAAAATCACCAAGGGCCAGTAATGATACTTCAGGACTTGGTTACATCAGCATTGAACAAGGAGAATCATCCAAGACTATAGAAGAAAGGAGTAACAAAGGTAAGAACACTAAACCTACTTGTCATTTCTCTAGTAAAAAGGGACACACTGCTAATGTTTGTAGGAGTAAGAAGAAAAATCAGCATGATAAGCCTAAGAATGCAAGCTAATATCATAAGTGTAAGAAGCAAGGGCATCAAGCACATGAATGTAGGACTATCAGGACACCAAGATTTGATGCACACTACTACACTTACAAGAAGTATGGGCATAGAGCATATGAATATAGATCAAAGCCTATATGGACACCTGACCAGCCTACAAGGAGAAACAATCATGATCATCACTACAATTGGGACTATAACACTAGGTATAGCTATCACTACTATCAAGAATATGGACACATTCCTGAAAATTGCATAAGAACACATCTCAAAGGAAACTACAGTAAATGGTTAAGTGAAACCACATGTTTCAGTTGCTTGAAGACTGGTCATAGCAGTAAGAACTGCCCAACAAAGTCAAAGGCACCAAGTTCTGAGTTCAAAAAGGGGAAAGCAAAGGTAGATGTTGAACAAATCAGAGGAAAAATGAATAAGACATGGATAGAAGGGATGGAGCCAGCACATCAAATGGAGGGATCACTTCACCTAAGAGGTCAAGTGATCACAACTCATCCAACTAAGCAAGGATAGGTGTATAGGACCGATATACAAAGTTATATCATACATCAGTTCCAAGATAAACAAGCACTGCAAAGAAGAAAATAGCATGAGTAAAGATGCTAATTCAGAACTTGAAGTTTTTGCAAAATACTATCAAGTTTACTTTAGATGCCAAGTAAAGCTCCAATGCATGCCGAGTAGCCAGTAGCAACTGAGTTGATAGTTAGTGCCGAGTTGAGAAATGTTAATGAAAGTTGACTAATGGAAATATAGTTGAAGTTGAGTAAAGAAAAACCAATGGAAGCCAAGTTATGTTGAAACCTTCAAGAGCCAAGTGTATAGCTATATGCACAAAGCATTTAATGCTAGGTTTTGAAAGATATAAGGATGATTTTTTGATTATTTCATGCCATTCAAATGCAGAGCATCATTTTCATCGATCTAAGATATTCTTCAAGTGTTGAGTCACGTAGTGTTAAAATTTAAATCATTTAATACCCTAGATCGGCGAAATGCCTTCTAGTTCTAAGAACCCAAGGGATAAGGAAAGTCATGAGGTCCAATTGGTCAATAATGAGGTCAAACAACCCAAGCTTAGGCCAATCCTAGAAGTCACCTATAAAAATGACCCTGTCGGCACATTATCCATTATTCCACCCAAAGTTGTCATGGTGCAGGATGTAAGGAAGTGTTACAATTGCAAGATAGGTGCTATAGGAGACCTAGAAATCTTCCAAGCCTATGACAAGTTGTGTGAAAATAGAATTTTGAAGGATGAATTTCAAATTGTTGAGAAAAAGGGTTTAACTAGTGCCCTAGTTTTTCCCACAATTTTCAAAATAGAATGGATACAAATTGTTTTAAGTCGAATTCATGATGGATGTTTGTGGTTGGAAGGATGACCAATTAAAATAACAAAGAGGATAGTACATAGGGTTACAAAGTTTCCAACCCTAGATCAGCATAAGACCCTGAGAAGTGACTCAAAAGTGGCCATTGAAAGAAATACAGGGACCAAATGGAATAAAAGGGGCATGACAATTGACACTATCACAGATCCCCTTCTAGATTTTGCAATGAGAATCATATCTCACAAGTTCTATCAATCTAGTAGATTGAATAGTGTATCGTGCATTGTTGTGGATGTAGCTTATAAACTTGTTTCTAGTAGAACTAATGTTGCAACACATAAATGAGAACCTAGGAGAAATAAGAAGATCTAAAGGAGCTCAATGAAAGTTTGGTTTAGTTCTTGTATGCATATTTTTCTATGTTTTGGAAGAATTTTCCTCAATTGGTAAAGTGAACTAGAAATCAAACAAATCTACAATTACTCAAATCAATGAGTATATTGAACAAATGGGTGACAACTTTGAAGCACAAATGACAAGATATTTTGAAGATTTTAAGAAATCCATGAAACAAAGATTGAGAATACCAGTTTCCCTAGTTGAATAGCACATTAATGACATATGATTCTTAGTTGATATTGATTACACCTACATCCAAGCAATAGTTCCAAGTGTGAGATGGCTAAGGCCATTAGGTTATGAACTAGATGTGAATGAAGCATAAGTAGCAATAACTACATTACTTGCAAAAGAAATAGACACGATTGCCAAACCTTTTGGCACATATGATGTTGTGAAGTCTAAAGTTGAAAAAAAGTTGAAGACAACGTCTATAATTAAGAAGAAAGAAAAGTTGGTGAGAAAAATAAAGAAGAAATTTGGTGAAGGCATTGAAGGGGTAGAAGGCGTAGAGGAAGAAGAAGAAGAAGGTGAGAGTGAAGAAGAAGAACAAGGGCAAGGCCCAATGGAATTAACTCAAGGATTAGGTGAAGATAACAAGGAAGGTGTCGAGGAAGAAGAAGCCAAGGAAACACCAACACAAGCTAAGTCCAAAAAGAGAAAAGTCAAAGCTCGGCCTCTAGCTTAGCCCAAAGCCATGAAGGTTACAAAGCCTATACAAGCCAAGCCAACACCTGCAACAAGAGCTACCACAAGGGCATCTACTCAAAATGCCAAAGAGCAAGTCAAAGAAGAGATGAAGGCTACTGCGCAGACTAGTGAAGTGCAACAGAAAAGGAGAAAGTATGTAGCACAACCAGACTCTGATGATGAGGAGGTAATAGAATCAGAGGATATCAGCCAATTTAAAGTGGTAAGCCATTCTCCCAAGTCTCATATGGATAAAATCTATGAAAATGTTAGGAATGTAGATTTTACTGATTTGAAAAATATTGATTTCAATAAGTTAAGTAGAGAGGATCAAAACAAGATAGAGGAATCAATGTATTCCATGATGGCAAAATTTAAGTACACACCTCTTGAGTTAGACAATAGTATGCCTAGGGAGTTATATGAGATTATTGAAAATAAATGGCATTATTGTTTAAAAATGGAAAAGAAAATAAGAGAATCAACACTAGCACAAGCAATGCCTAATTTGACAAGAGGAAAAATAACTAAGGCTAACAAGAAACATGGTGGAAAATTTGCACCAAAGTATAGAACCTTTAGCATCCTATGAAATAGAATTGAAGATGTTGTAAATAAGTCCACAAAATTGTGGAAGTCAATATACAAATTGACTGATGACAAGGATGGAGAAGAAAATAAGGATGTAGAAGAAAAATAATGTTGAGGCCAGTGAAAAGGAGAAAGAAGACAAAATAGAAAAAGACAAAACAAGAAAAGGAGAAGAAGACAAAACAGAAAAAGATGAAACAAGAAAAGTAGAAGAAGAAAAGAAAGATGAAGAGGAAAAAGAAAAAGGTGAGGAGGAGGAGACACAAAAACAAGTGAAATGGAAACAACTGAGCAGGAGCAGCAACAAGATTAGAGTGTGCAAGACACACAATTGCCACCTCCTAGCCCTCCTCATCTAACCATCACACCTATAGACACTATAACTGTAAAGGATGTTACTGAAAAATCATGTCAAAACATCAATCCACTAACTATAGAGGATCTCACAAAGATCCTTGACCAATCTACCCAACAAGCAAGATTATGCAATAATCTAGTATTGGTCTGTGTATAAGAGCTATAGAAGGCAGAAGTTGACTCATCAAGAGACAAGGTAAATCCACAAGAACCACCTTCTATCTCTACAGCTACTAGTACTCAAATTTTAATGCTTCCACCACTAATTATAATAGTTGATACATCTGCAATAGTTGATACTACAATTTAGAAGCCAAATATAGAGGCAAAGAAAAACATAGAGAAAATAGGATGGATTGTTACATCTGATCTTATAGTATAGTTCACAAGTACACCTCAGATTATTATGATTGATTGGGGGAGAACAGATGAGGAAAAGGAGGTTGAATCAAAGGAAGAGGAGCAGGCCACAATACAAGCATTGGTAGAGTTACCTAAAATTGGCACTCCTACTAAAACTCTTCAGAAGCCAAGCACTAAGATGATGCCATTGCAAATCTCTACACCAGGCTTGAGCTCAACCAAAGTGACCAGGGTACTTCACTATGGAGACCATGAGCTAGATGAATAAATTTTCATACCTACCTATGACTCCAAGACAATCAGCATTGAGCAGATCATAGAGATGCATGATGCATTAAATAGGAGAAAGAGGCAGGAAATACTCAGGAAGGAGTATAAACATAAGCAAGCATTGCATGAGATTAAGAACATCTTTATGGATGCCTTCAGCTTGCAATCACCAGATGAGACAAAGCCTATAATGGAACAATTGTCAAATATTGTTGACTAGGTGACAAGTGAAGACTAGTAGACAAATGTGAAACTCATGGAATGGTCTGAAAGGAAGTTTCAAGGAAAAGTAAATGAGAAAATATCCAGAGAAATAGAACTATCACAAGTTGAATTTTCCAAGAATATTGAAAAGGTCAAAATTGTACTTGAGAATATCTTCTCATTGTACAACAATCTATATGATTTTTCAAATTTCACACAAGAGACAGGCCAAAGAATACTGAGCTTGGAGAGAAATCTAAATATTTCTAGCATGTAGCTACCAAGAGATCTAGCTCAAAGTGAGAAGCATTTTTTCCAGTCGCTTCACACCCAAAAAGAATTAGCTGCACTAGCAAGTGAAGAGGCCAATATAAAGGCCAAATTAATGCAAATTCAATCTTCCATAACCCCACATGTGGAAGTACACCATAAAGAGCAAGTCTATTCTAAAACTATTTTAAAGGAAGATCCTAATCTTTCTACATTAGATGGACTTATACACCTTGCTGCAGAGACTATCATCCATCATAAGTCACTAGAAATTGCTTTGGAGAATAGGGATGTAGCTCTTAAAATGATTATGGAGGTAAATAGTACTTTTTTGGTGAAATATGGTATTACTCCTTAGCACCCTTTGACATAAGAGCCAAAAAAGGGGGAGAAATAAAATAAAGCGAGAGATATAACAAAGGGGGAGAATACTAAGTATTTTAGTGATTACATTATTTCATTCATTCTTTTGGAGAATAAAGGGGAAAGATTATAGATAGCCAAAAAGGGGAGATACAATGTTTTGGGAATTGTATGGAAGGTAACATAGGTACAGAGTACAAAAATAGGGAAAAGGAAAAGAGTATTAGATACATCAACACAAGAATTTTGGTTACAAGAATGAAATAGAACAATCAGCTTAGGGGGAGTTATAAGAATTTTGAGGTATATTGTTCTTTACAAAATTTTGAACAAGTTTTTGAAATTTTGTATATATGCCGAATAGATTGGATAATGTACTCATAAGGTCAAAGGAATAATGCTTAGTTAAGTGCTTTTGACACTCATGTCAAAGGGGGAGATTGTTGGTCTCAAATTGCTTTTGACAACTAAGTGTCAACACACTTAACCACTTTTCATATAGAAGCCTAGTACAATATATATGTTGAGTTATACTATGTGCTGAGCTAGATAGAACTAAAATAGGTGCCAAGTGATCTTCAGGTGCCAAGTAATCTTCAGGTGCCAAGTGAAGATCAAGTTCCAAGTGACTTCAGGTGCCAAGCATGATACAGGTGTTGAGTGATATATAGGTGTCGAGTCACAGCTGATGCTGAGCAAGCCAAAATGCTATATGTGTTGAGCAAGACAGAATGCAATAGGTGCCAAGCAAAGCAGAATCAAATGTATGCCAAGCACCAGTAATCCAGTATGTGCCAATTAAAATAGGATCAACATATAAGTTTGTGCCTTCACAAACTTAGATACAAATCATTTTCTGAGCTGACATAGAAGAATCTCAAAGGATATTAAAGATAAGAATGAATCTTTTACATTTCCTATGCAATCAACATTCAGCCAATAAGAAAAATGGAAAAGGCATGAAACCAATAAGAAAAGTGCAAGGAATGAGCAAGAAATAAAGATTCAATATGAATCGTAGATCCATACCTAACCCTAAGTCTTTGAAATCCTTAAAAGGAGGATGAAACACCATTGTAAAAAAAGGAGGAGAGTAGTGTATGGGAAAAATATGGTGAAATTCAGTAGGAAGTGTGAAAAGACTTAGAGGAACAGATCAGCATTGCATATCTAGTTGATCAGAACAAAGCAAGGGATATGAATAGATATCACATCTCAAAGGATCAAGATTAAAATGAGTAGAACCAGTGCCTGAATTCAACAATCAAGGATTGTAAGCTATAAGGTTTATTAGTCTAATACTCTCTAGCAATTGTATTAGAAAGAAAATCCTATGTTGATAGGTTAGCTTAATAGCTATTTTGTAGATCCTTTGAAGAGGTGATAAAATCCTTTAACAGGGTGACACTTCATGTAAAGTGTTTGTAAATCCTTTAACCAGGTCACTATTGACACAGTGTATAGTCTTTAACAGGGTAGGCCTTTCATAGGGTAGACCATTAGAAGTGGTCAAACATTATTGCTACAGTGATTTTGTGGGTATCATCCCCACCCTAGTTTTACCTTCTCATTCTAGAGGGTTTCTAGGTTACCAAATTTGGTGTTATGTGTTTTTGATGCATGTGTTTACTTTATGTTTATTTGATATGTTTATGTGCATGCAGTTCACTTTTAGTTAAAAGCTTTAATGGATAAAATGCATTACTTTTGATTCACCACCGCACACCCCCCCCCCCCCCCCCCTTCTCAGAAGTATTCTTCCTATTTGACTATTCCAACAAGTATTTATCTTTTATGTATTTTAGGATTTAAGCACATACTCTCCCATAATAGGAAGATCACACATAGCCCCCTTCTTTCTCCCTATTTTTCATCACTTGATCCTTTTATGCATTGAACATCTTCTTGCATTTAATCAATTTGGAACATTCCTTTTGAAAATTAGGGTTCTGAAGAGGATTTTCATTTTATTTCTATTCAATTAATAATCAATTGTACATTTAAAACTTCTTTTCAGAAAAAGAGGTAGATGCCATTACAACTATCTAGGGTTTGTATAAATTCAAACAACATAGCTCAGCACATGATAAATACCTTGAAAAATATGATGTTTGGTGGCAAGTAGCAGTTGAATCTAGTTTTCAAATGCTTGAATTGATTTCTCTAATTCACCTTATGTTCTTCGTGCTCTCTTTAATGTCAAATGATTTCAAATGAGTCAAAAAATGATAATATAACCCTTGAAACTTTGCAATAAATGCTCAATTCTTACACAATTGTAAGCTCAGTTCCAATAGTAATTTTGACTCACTCAACTTCCATGTAATTTCTACCATGCTCAGCAACCACAGTGAGCTCAACTAATACTATCACCTTCAATAGTTTAGCATCAACTAAATTTTCACTCGTGAGCAACAGTGAAACTTTTCATGCTCAACAACAACATGAAAACTTATAGATTTCTTCTAGGTTCTAACTAATACTTTGCATCTTACTTCATGCATATATGATTTTTTTAGAACTAAATCCTTGGAACTGATGTATAACTTAACTTTAAAATATCATTCCCACGCATACCTCTTAATTGCCTAGTTTGGGGTGGTGTGATCACCTGATCCATTGGATGAAGTGATCATATCTGAACTTGATGTGTTGCAATCTTCCTTTTTCTTCCATTTCTTGTTTATCTACACTTTGACTTCTTCAATATTAACCTATACTTTGCCTTTATTGAATTCACTGCTAGGTGCTTTTGACCTTGTTGGACAATTTTTTGCTGATGTGACTAGTCTTCAAATAGTTAAAACATGTAGTTTGACTTAACCATCTACTATACTTACTTTTGAAATGCATTCTAATACAATTTTCAGCAACATGCCCATACTCTTGATAATAGTGACAACTATACCTTGTAGTGGATTCCCAATTGTAGGATCTATCAGTATGGTTTACCTTAGCTTGCTTGTTTGATGACTAGTTAGGCCTTGATATGCACTCATATGCTCTATGTCCATACTTCTTACAATTGTAGTAGTAACCTTCAAATATTTATGTTCTTTAAGTCTTGGTCTTGCATTCATGTGCCTAATGTCCTTGATTGTTGCACTTATGATAGTTACCTATGAACTTCTTCTTAGTGTTCTGATTTGCATTGTTTCTCCTACAAACATTTGTTGTATGACCTATCTTTCCACAATTATGAAAAGTAGGTTTGTAGTTCTTACTTTTTTGTTTCTTTTTTCACCACTATTAGATTATTCTCCTTCTTCGGTGTTGGCGTATCACAATCCAATGGTATCTGTATATGAGCAATGTTAGTATGCTAATAGAAACCAAATTTAAATAAAGCTTCTACAAACTAAACAAAATTCATAAACTTCAAGATAGACTAAGATGAGCTCTCAATTGAGAATATGAGCCATTAATGGGCTCTCTCAATGAGAAGCTCTCTTGTTGAGTAGCTTTGTCTAAATAGATAGGATGTATGCTCAAGCTTATGCTTCAAAAAGGGCTTCAAATGGAGTTGAAATTTGGGTGTGAGTGTATGGTTTTGATGTTAAATGGCTTCTCAAAATGGCATTATGACTTTACTTCATGGATTGTGTTATTTTGCAAAGGGGAAGGATCCAATTTATAGGCAAGAGGCTTGAGGGTTTGAGGGCTAAGATGCAAGGATGGGAAAAAGCTTATGGAGGGCTCAGATTGCATGAGAGGAGAGCACATGGATTGTGCTTCCTTATAGCAAATCAAGGAGTGACACATGTCACATGGTGAGAGGATGGAGGAAAGGGGAAGGATGAGTCAACAAAGGAGGCTCAAGGGATAAAATCTTCATAAAGACCCTCATAATGACTTGTAAGAGCAATAAAAGGGCTTGTAAGAGTCATTTATGACCTAGTGGACTTCATAAAGTTTTATGGTTGAGATATTTTGAGGGTGATGAGAGCAATTTCGACTTGGACTTGATTAAGAAGGTTTTAAGCTTTTTTAGGCTTGTGCAAATGATTAGAGGATGGATTAGGATGGTTTAGGATTAGCTTAGGGATAGGCAAGTGGATGGCATTTAATGAGGGTGGGTGAAGGAGGAGATATTTGTTAACTTTGGCTTGGGTTAGTAAGTTTTAACCCATGTTTAGGGAATGTGACAAGGTTAGGAGGGGATTAGGATTAGGTTTAAATACATCTTCTAGAAGAGTCTAGACTTTGGATGAGGATAAAGACTTTCTAGAATAGTCTAGAATTTCCTAGGATGAGGATAAAGACTTTCTAGAAGAGTCTAGAACTTCTTAGGATGAGGATAAATTAGATTTTTAGGAAATAAATAAAGTTTTATTTATTTCAAGGGTTTGGGTTGAGGAGATATTTATTAAAACTTTTTTAATAAACATGAGGATTAATATTTAACTTTAATTAAATATTTTGAGTTGGGATTAGGGGTAGGAAATGATGGGATTAGCCTTTAATCAAAATTAAAGAAGGATTAGAAGATTTTGGAAGAGGTTATTGGTCATAAGGAAATTGGCCAAGTTTTGGGCAAAAAATAAATTTTTTATTTATTTTAGGATTTTTGGTCAATTTATTAATTAAATAATTAATAAATAAGAAAATAATGTTTAAATAAGATTTAAACATTTTTGGGAGGGATTCCTTAATTAAATATTTTTAATTAAGATAAAGGGATTTAATGGCATAAAAATTAATTAATTAATAAATGATGATGTCATCAAGAATTTTTCAGAAAATAAAAATACTTTATTTTCTAAAGGATTTTTAGGTGTCTACATTTTGCCCCTCTTTGATGTGATGCCGCAAGTGGCATGACATCAAAGATAAGAAAATAAGATGCCCAAGGCTAGAGCAGAAGAGGAGAGAATGGACTGTGAGATGCCCCCTCAAGAAGGCAGCGGGGAGAGAAAGCGAGGCTTGGTGGCTTCTTGAAAAATACAAGAATCTGGGATGAGCAAGGAGACTCAAATTGGATTAAGAGAAGAGGTTTAGTTAGCTCAAACTCTTACTATGGGAGAATGATAAAGGGAGAATCAGAGGCACAAGAGGAAGCAAGCTTAAGATCTCAGGGATTGTAGAGGATGAAGGAGCGGAGCGCTATAAAAAAGAATCCAGGATAGGGAGATGGATGAGGGGATTATAAAGCTGATGCAACAGGATTTCAAAGAGTTAGATTGGCGGAAGATGGGTTTCGGAGATCCCTAGGACTAGGATTGTGGATCTTGAAAGATGAGGCTTGGTGGGTTGATTTGGATTGGTGGATCCCTAAGACTAGGATTGTGGATCCCTAAAGCTAAGAGTGATGAGTGATTCAAAGAGATACTGATGCATCAGCTGGGGTAGGAGAGACGGATGCTGGATATGGATGGTGGATAATGGAGATGAAGGAAAACCATTGAAGCTTTTTGAGCGGGGGGATACTTCAAAGAGAAGTACCACCATGTAGTTGAGCACTAGATTTACTATAGAACTATTGGTTAATTGCCAAGGTTACCAAGAACATCAAGGCCTTTTCACCAACCATCCAGAGGATTGAAAAACTAACTCAAAACAAACATGCAAGGATTGCCCCAACATCACACATGAATCCTAGAGGAAGCAGCGTGGAAATGACATTGGAGAACCCACAAGCAGAAAAGAAAAACAAACAAAAGACCTGATCAAGACCTTATGCTCTAATTGCCCCATTCGCAGCATACCATGATATGGAAGATCGTGGCAACCTTGAGGAGGGAACAAGGAGATTGCTTGGAAAAGATACTTCAAGACCCAAAAGGGAAGATCCCAAATCAAAAGAAAGTGAAAATCCAGAAGAGAACCGTTTGCCAACGAGATGGGTAGGACGAGGTACTAACGGACCAAGATCAGAAATGAGGAAAGCTATATCCTGCAAGGACCTATCAGAGAGCACCTAAGCTGGTGGATTTGGATGAGTGATGCGTCTGGCAAGATGAACTAAGAAAGATAACACTTTGGTGATAGGAAATCTAGCTAAAGGATGCATTGGAATATCTAACCAAAGTGTGCGATGTGTGCAAGATGTTGACCAAGGACGAACTGACACGAACGCTGGATAGATACAATGGTACTAAGCTAAAGAGGATGTACAAGTTGATGGACCAAGATATGTTACAAATGTACAAGTTTTTTCATGTTTTGGTTTTTGTGAGATGGAAATGTTTGTGAAAATGGGGTTTTGTGTGTGCACGTGATAGTATACAAGCTAGGATACAAGATTATTTATAGGCTGGAATATGGTACAAACCTTGGACAAGATTCGGATAGACAAGGTATGGTACAAGATTTACAAGGTATAATACAAGCTTTGGTACAAGATTTACAAGCTGTACAGGAGGTATTTACAAGCTTCATCAGATTTTGGATATTTGGTTGGAACACCAAGGGAACAAGAAAGTGTGTCTTATGGGATGGTGGGTAAATGGATGAGGGATAGGATAGTGATAGATAATGGATTAGTCTTTAGTACACAAGGCGCCTGAATTACCAGGTTTTCACCAAGGTACCTATCCAAGGTGCTTGAATTGCCAAGTTTTCACCATTGGACGCTTATTTCTCTTTACTATTTTTTTCTTTTGTATTTTTCAAAAGCCTGGTATACCAAGGATCTTCAAGCATAGAACTTCTTGAGATGAATGATGTTAGTAGGATCATTCAAGAGTTCTCCTTCTGGTGTAGATAGCTGATAAGCTCCAGAGCCAAAGGAAGCAGTGACAACATAAGGACCAAGCCATGTAGGTTCAAACTTGCCTTTCTTTTCTCGATCTACTTGGACTTTCATGTTTTCTTTGAGGACCATGTCACCTGGCTGAAAGTGTCGTGGAAGCACCTTCTTGTTGAAATTTCTTTTGAGATGAGTTTGATAGACTATGAGATGATCATAGGCTTGTTGCTGCTTCTCGTCTAAGAGATCTAGCTGGGTGAGTTGAGCTACTCTATATTCTTCATCTGATATTTTCCCTTGCAAAGATATGCGCAAGGAGGGAAGTTCAACCTCTATAGGTAGTACCGCTTTGGCACCATAAACTAGGGAGTATGGAGTTGTGCCTGTGGATGTACAGAAGGAAGTTTGATAGGCCCATAGGGCTGGATTTATTTGTAGGTGCCAATCACGGCCGGAATCATTGACAACTTTCTTTAGAATTTTGAGGAGGGTTTTGTTAGTTGCCTCTGCCTGGCCATTACCTTGTGGGAAATATGGGCTAGAAAAGTGGTGATGGATGCGGAGGGAAGTGCATAATTCTTTCATGTTGAGATTTTCAAAGTTACCTCCGTGGTCAGTGAAGATGGTGGATGGGATGCCGAAGCGGCAAACAATGTGGTACAAGATGAACTTGGAGACCTGAACTCCTGTAGCTGAGACTAGGGGGACTGCTTCCACCCATTTAGTGAAATAGTCTGTAGCTATTATTATCCATTTATGTCCATCAGATGAGAGGGGTGTGATAGTTCCAACTAGATCAAGGCCCCAACAAGCGAAAGGCCAAGGTGGTGCAATAGGCTGTAGATCCTGTTCTGGAGCGTGCACAAGATTTGCATGCTGCTGACATGGGAGACACTTTCTGACAAAGTCACAGGAGTCTTCTTCAATGGTAGGCCAATAGTAGCCTGCTCTAAGGATTTGTCGTGCTAGGACAATACCACTCGTGTGGGCACCGCAAAGTCCAGAGTGTACTTCCTTTAACACCATCGCGGCCTCATTTTGGTCTAAACATCAAGAGAGAGTATCGTGATAACCCCGACGATATAGGGTATTGGCTATGATAACATAGCGGGATGATTTTTGGATGAGGTTCTAGCGTTGGGTACGTGTGAGGTGAGGGGATATGATACCATCGTTAAGGTAAGCGTGAATCTCATGGTACCAAGGGGATTGGGGACCAACCAAGATACAAACACGGTTTGAATCCTCATTCGCATAGGCGGGTGTGAGGAGCTGCTCCACTAAAAACTCATACTGTGTAGCTACTTGGGGAATTTCCAAGAGCGAGCCTATAGTAGCCATAGCATCTGCTGCTTTGTTCTATATTCGAGGCACTTGTGTAAATTGAAGCTTTGTAAAATGTTGGGTTAGCTGATCAACTAGCTCTTTGTAGGGTAATAGCTTTTCATCTTTGGTTTGATATTCATTTAGGGCTTGCTTGATGATGAGCTGAGAATCGCCAAAGATTTGTAGCTCAACAATGTTCCATTCTACAGCTATCTTTAATCCTGCTATGAGGGCCTCATATTCAGCTATATTGTTGGTGCTAGGGAATTGTAGCTTGAAGGCTTTTGGAATGTAATCTCCTTGAGGTGTGGCCAACAATATTCCTGCCCCTGATCCATGAGATGTGTATGAGCCATCAAAATAAAGTTTCCATGGGGGTTGTTCTTCAATTAGACAGATATGCTCATCTGGAAATTCTGTGATCAACGGATAAGCATCTATTAGAGGTGCATCAGCTAGGTGATCTGTTATAGCTTTCCCTTTGATTGCCTTTCTATCCACATACTGGATGTCAAATTCACTAAGGAGCATAACCCATTTGGCCAAACGGCCTGTAAGTGCTGTTCTAGAGAGCATATACTTGAGAGGGTCAATCTTGGAGACTAGTTGGATGGTATGACTTAGCATGTAATGGCGAAGCTTTTGAGTTGAGAAGACAACTGCCAAACAAGCTTTTTCCATAGGAGTGTAATTGAGTTCATAACCAACTAGGGTTCTACTGATGTAGTAGATGGCTCTTTCTCTTTTGTAGTCATCAAGCTGTGCTAGAAGTGCCCCTAGAGCAGTAGGTGTTGCTAATATGTACAAAATTAGGGGACGACCAGGAATTGGTGGAACCAAGATAGGGGGATTGATGAGATACTGCTTGAGATGGTTGAAGCTACGCTGACATAAAGGATCCCACTTGAAGTTCTCATCCTTCTTTAGTAAATGTGAAAATGGTGTACACTTATCTGCAAGCTGGGAGATGAAGCGCCGAACAAATTGGAGCTTTCCTTGAAGAGAGCAAAGTTGTCGCAGTATCTGGGGAGGAGGCATGTCTAAGATAGCCTTGACCTTCTTGGGGTCGATCTCTATACCTCGTTTAGAAACTATGAAGCCTTAGAAGCTTGCCAGATGTGACCCCAAAGACACATTTCTTGGGATTCAGCATGAGATGATATTTGGCTAACCTATCAAAGACTTTCTCCAAGTCAGCAAGATGATCCATGAAGGTATGAGACTTGACCAAGATATCATCCACATAATCCTCCAAAATGCTATGGATGAGATCATGAAAAATGGCTGTCATAGCTCTTTGATAGGTAGCCCCAGCATTCTTTAGGCCAAAAGGCATCATGTTGTAGCAAAAGGTTCCCCAAGGGGTAGTGAATGTTGTCTTATGCTGATCCTCTTCTGCAATCTTGATTTGATTATACCCAGAAAATCCATCCATGAGGGACAAAATTTCATGTCCAGCTGTAAGATCTACAATCATATCTATGTTGGGCAAGGGAAAATCATCTTTTGGACAAGCTTTGTTAAGATCTCTAAAATTAGTGCAGATTCTGATGTCACTGAAAGGTTTAGTGACAGGGACCATGTTGGAGATCCACTCTGAGTAGTCGATAGGTCGGATAACCTTAGCAGCTAACATTCTTTCTAATTCAACTTTGACCAATAATGCCACCTTGGGGTGCATTTTTCTAAGCTTTTGTCTGACGGGCTTGATCTTTGGATCAACTGCAAGATGATGAACTACAAGCTTTGGATCAAGTCCTGGCATGTCCTGATATGACCATGCAAATCGGCCAATGTTCTCTCTTAAGACCTCAAAGAGGAGGTCAGCTTGGTCTTGTGATAGGGATGCAGCAATGTGAACAAGTCTGGGGATCTCTAATGAACCAATGTTGACTTCTCGAGTATCCTCAATTAGAATAGAAGACACCTCTGGTCGATTATCTTGAGGAGGCAATGCTAAATCCTCATGTTCTTCTGGATTTTCTTGCTGAGGGGTTCTCTTCGTTGCCTTAGCTAGTCTTAGATTCACCTTAGTTCCAGTTTTGGGTGTATCGAAACTAGGTTGGGGATTTTCTCCAAAATACCCCTTGGGATCTAGCTTGTAGATATAGGCAGAATCTGGCTTTTTTTTCTTGTGAGGAGTTTTAGCTCCCATGAATCTTAGAAGTGCCTCCTCTAATGTGAACTCATCGATGTGTATGACACTTGGTTGGTCCCAATCTATGAGTTGTGGATGGGCGAGTGGTAGGTCAATGAGGTGGATGGATAGTTCTTGGAGAACGGAGTCTCCGAGGGAGATTTGGTCTAGGATATCGTCGTAGGCTCTCTTTTCAACTTCCTCAGGAATGTCTTTGATTTCGACAAGGTTGCGGTGAATGTTTGAAAAAGCATGACCGTTCTCATTGGTGCCCCCAATTGTGGGTATGCCAAAGCCAAGACCTGACTTCGATTCCCACTTGTGTGCATCGATGGGGCACTGCATGCCTCTTTCTTCTGGTCCTAGACCACCACCTTGATAGTTCCATTTTTCAGTGATGAGCTTATGTTCTTGGGGATACTTTTGGCTGAAGTGATCAAGGCATGCTTGATTTCTTTGAGGTGCATCCTTATGTAACCATTTGTTGATATCTGGAGTGAGCTCCTCATGAAGAAGGATTTTTGAGGATACAAAGGTTGTTGGGCCAAACTGTTTGTATCGAGGAGGTGGAACCTCCTTAGCTTTGTGATACGTCGGTCATCCATGGGCATGTGGATCAAGTGGGAGTGCCCCGACAGCAAATGCATCTGACAGACTATACTCTCCACAACCTTTGTTATTGATCTTCACGGTAGACAGGGTAGAGGCGAGGATGGTTTCTGGGTCATTATAAGTGTGGGATGAGCTGGCGATGGATGTGCCGATATCAATTCCAGGGCAATGGTTTGTATATGAAGCTTCAACTGCATTGCAGTAAGCAAAGGGTTCTGGATCGGCATGGATGGTTACCTCAGTGCCTTGATGCAGAAATTTGATGCACTGATGGTAAGTGGATGGAACGGCTTTCATGGCATGAATCCATGGGCGACCGAGGAGGATGTTAAATGGTAGGTTTAGATCAATAACATGGTAGAGTGTCTCTTAGATGACTGGCCCAACCTTGATTGGCAGCAAGATAGTTCCTTCTGTGGTTCTTTCCAAGTTGTCATAAGCTTTGATGGTGATAACCTCACTGATGATATCTGCCTTAGTATACCCAGCTTGTTTTATGAATTTTAGGGTGCAAATATTCAAGGCTGATCCATTATCTATCATTACTCTTTTTACAGCAAAGTTGGATACCATGATGGCTATGCGAAGCGGAAGGGTGTGATCTAGCTCGACCACGGGTATGTCGGTGGGTTTGAACGATAGGGCACATGAGGATGAGAGGTGTCCAACAAGATTACGAAAATCAGTAGCATTGATATCAGAAGGGACACGAGATTCTATGAGAGCACTGTCAAGGATGTTCTTGTACACAGGACTAGTGTGAAGAAGGTCTAAAATGGAGATTTGGGCTGGCATGTTCCCAAGGTGTTCCAAGATATTGTACTGGCTTTTTGATGGAGCTGATGGTGTTGGTGTAACAGGTGGGCCTGCGATGTTAAATCGCTCTCTTCGAGTGGTGACCGAACACTCATTGTTTGGTCCTTGGATATTGATAACATTGACGGAAGGCTCTTTCTCGGATATACAACCTATAAGGCTACCATAGTCTATATAGGATGAAGTGTGGTCATTGTTCTTCCCATGCTGTTGGTTTGGCTGACGGTTGTTGGTGTTGTTGTTGTTGGTTTGGATAGGTGCTTTTCCAGGATTTTGGTTGTGGTGTGGAGGAAAAGCATTTTGATAGATCTGTAAGCCTGCATTGGGAGAGGTTTGGGCACCAACAGTGATTTCCTTCCGATCAATGAGGTCTTGCACATAGTCTTTCAGTTTCATGCATCTGAGGGTAGTGTGACCTTTTACCTTATGAAATTTGCAATACTCATTATCTTTGTACCATGCAGCTTTGGATTGGCTTGGGTCAATTTACTGGGTAGGAGGAAATTTGATGAGGTTTTCTTTGACTAATTTCTCAAAAATGACATCCAATGGCTCACCAAGGGGTGTATAGTTTCTAGGTGTAGGTTTGAATCTAGGCTTTTGTCCTACAGCTACATTGATGGCATTAGCTTGATTGCTAGACCCTTGAAAGTTGGGTCTTGGAGTGTGGTTTTGATAGCTTTGGTTATTCTGTTGTTGGTAGTTGATAGCTTGTTGATTTTTTGGTTGATATGGTGGGTTGGACTGGTTGTGAGAAGGACCAACAATATTCACATGTCTGGTGTCAGTGACGCCATCTGTTGCAACGTGCTTGTTTTTGTTCCAATACCTAGACTTGTCATTGGAATGTGATTGATTTTTGTTGGCTTCCTTGTAAAGCTTGACAACACCATCTTTAATGAGTCCTTGCTCAAGGATCATTCCTTTCTCTTTGATATCTTTGTAGGTTTGCAAACAGTTCATGGTCATGTGGTGAGCCAAGCTAGGATGGGCATTATCAATAAACATTTTCACAACATGGCGTTCTGGCAAGGTGCAGGATATGCGGGTGGTAAGGGTTTGCCATCTTTGCAGGTATTCGGCAAGGCTTTCTCCACCTTTTTTCTTGGTGTGGACAAGATCAACTATTGATAGCTCTGTTTCAACAAGATGGGCATATTGGGCTACAAATGCCTCAGATAATTCAGCAAAGTTTTTAATTGTACCATAGGGGATTCTATAAAACCATTCAAGAGCTGGTCCAACTAAGCTTTTGGGAAAAAGGCGCAAGAGGAAGACATCATTGTATGCTACGTCCTAGCAGTGCATGTAAAATTCTATGATATGTGTGACAGGGTCTCCTTTTCCTCTGAATTTGTCAAATTTGGGTACCTCAAAGTGTTTGGGAAATGGTGTCATGGTAATGGCTCTGTCAAATGGGTAAGGACACACATTCTCAAACTTGAATGTCTTCAGATCATTCCCTTCTTGGATGGCTTTCAGAGCTATCTTCATTTGCTCCCATTCTGAATTGATAGGTGATGGCTGGGGTGCCCCCAATGTAGGAGTGCCTTGAGGTAGGTATGTGCTGGATGGGGCCACTGAATATGGATGGCTATGAGGGATTTGCTGATAGGGATTGTACATTGTTTGGGCAGCTGCATGGTGGATGACAGGTTGCTGAGGGGGAGGTGGCGCATATTGCTGCATGTGTTGCGAGGCTTGCTGTTGATATGGGATTTGAGGTTGGGATTGAGGAACATAAGCTGGCTGTGGGATAAATGGATTGCTTTTTGGAGGTAAGGTATAAGATGGTTGAGAGGCTTGGGGAAAGGATCGAGGGGCTTGTGGGGTTTGACCAATATATGTGGGTTGTGCCCCCATTTGGGATGGTATCTGCAAATAATTGGTGGTTGGCTGGGGTGGTGGATTACCTCCTAGAAGTGGCATTGAAAAGTAGTTGGTAATTGGAGGTAATGGATTAGTTGGTGGTGGAGGTGGTGGGAATTGAAAGCTTGGGAATGGAACTAATGGGGTTTGATAGCTTTGTGGTTGGATTTGGAAGCTTGGTAGAGTGGTGGCAGGGGCTGGGGTCACTTGGGAGTTTGGTAGAAAATTGGTAGTAGCTTGTGGGATTTGATAGCTTTGTGGAGTGAGGGTAGTAGCTTGTAGATTTGTGGCTAATGGTATTGAGCTCCCAAGACCTAATGGAAATGATGGGATTGTGCTTTGGGTTGCAGTGAACAAGCTGGGGGTGATGAAAGGTTGATTACTTGGCCCCATGGGTGGCATCCCTGTTGTATATTGCTGAGGTTGGCCAAAGATGCTAGCACTGATTTGGGAGATGGGTGGATTTGGAAGGCTGGGTTGGGGAGCAGCAGCAGCAATAGTGAAGGGGGTGAACGGTGAGCTGTTTTGGGTAAAGGGGGTTTGGAGCGGAGAGGTATGAACCAAGGATGGAGTGGTGGTGGATGGGTTGGCTTGCGGCATGGAGATTTCAACTTGGGTGGATGATGGTATGTTTGGGTCTGTTGGATCATATGGATTGGCTAGAGGCTCTTCTTTTGGCATATATTGAGGATAATTTGGATCATAAGAGCCTATGGGTGGTGGTAGCTGCCCAAACAATGGGTGAGATGGATCTGATAATGGAGGGGGTCTTCCAAAGTCAAAGGTTCCTACATTTTCTCTTCGAAAATTAGCCATGATTGTCTCTTTGTTCTTGTCTATAATGGCATTTACCAATACTGCATTTCCTGGTTGGTTCATGAAAGCTTCAATGTCAGTACATGATGGCATAGCTTTCTCTAGGCTAAAGGATGGCTGAGTGCTCAAGGGGGGTGAGGTTGTTCGATCCAAATGATAGGGCTCCATTGTTTCTTTCTTCTTGGCTAAGTGAGTGACGGGTGGCATGAAAAATGCTCCTAGGGATGAGATGCAATAATGCTGATGGATGCAAAAGGGGGAAGGCTTCTCTATGCAAATGATTTCCTAGGTTAAGGCAAAGCTATATGACAAAACCTAAGGAGGATTGGGTTGGAGATTCTAACTTCAAAGATATGTTGCCAAAGCACGAAAGGTCTGCTTTCCTATGTGCAAGCTTGGTGGTGATTGTGTCAACTTAAGGATAGACTGATGATCCTTTAGGAAGAACACGAGATTGACCACTTGTGGATCCCAACCTTTAGCTCAAGGTGATGAGGGATAACAAGTGACAAAGCTAGATTACCCTAGACAAAGCTCTGTCAAAGGGATAACCTTGGTGAGATTGATGGATTTGGAAGATTTTAGGAGCGGCAAACTTTTGGCAAAAGTGACAACAATTTTGAAGGCTTGGATGTGAGGTTTTGATTGCTGGCTAGATGGTTTGATTCTAAATGAGATGGATGAGCTAATAATGCTTAAGGGGATAACCTAAGATGGCTGGCTTTTCTACAAAGATGACTCTAAAGTGAAGCTAATCCAAGAAGATGTGGAGAAACAAGGGTTTCTAATCATAGAAATCATGCCTAGTTGGTAAGGCATAAGCAGGATTAACTCCTGGATGTTGGCTAAATTTGATGGTGCACTCTAACCAGGCCTCTTGAAGTGCTTCGTCGGTAGCTTTGTCCTCTGCTTTGTGGAGTTTGGCAATTCGTGGGCTTGGTGTTATTTCTTTTCTCTTGGCTGAAAGTTCTTGGTATGCTAGAGATGGTTTGAGTTTAACTTTGTGGAACTTCTGTTTGGGTTTGGGTTGCTCTGACATCAATTTCTAAATCTACTTGGCTTTGAGAGATCTTGGTTGTTTTGCTTCAACTCGTTCAACTTCTAGAATAGGCAGTGACTACGCTAAGTATGCCCTAAGCTAGGATTGACCAAGTTTGGAAAATATTCATTCAACAAATAAAAGATCAAGCAATAGATAGAAACAACCAGATAGAAGGTTTTGATTCTCAAAAAGTGATACTTGCGCCAAGGAGTGTGTATGTTCTACAAATGTTTCGATCAGTCACCTCAAAAACATTAACATCCTAGATGGTTGTCTACAAGGTTGACAGTTGGTTTAGCTAAGGAGTCCTCGATATACCCAAGGTACATGAGGCCCAAATTCGTAGATGAGACCAAAAAGATGTCACACAGCCGAGAGGAGTGGTAACCCACTTCTCCTCTTTCACTTCTCAAGGGTATAAAGTTCCTTGAGGCTTAGCCCGAGTGACAAAATCTTGATCCCAAGAGAGGTGTCTTTCGATTCACCTCCCAATTCTTATACTCCGTCAGAACGCTGGAGTTGAGGTCATCCAAGGGGTGATGAAATCCCCAAGCAGGCCTCCTAAAAAGAAACAAGGTTTTGGATCCTAATCTTATGCACCCAAGATGGCCTCGAAAGACGACAAGGGGAGAGAAGACTTGGATGACCTTGGGCTAAAAAACACGCTTGTTCTTTTACCAACTGACGCTTAAGTTTTCTGATCTAGACTTTTCAAGCACTCATGTTTAAGATACAATGTTTATTCCAACTTGAAGCACCAACAAAAGTAAATCGATCAAAGAATGCAAACACTAAGAAGAGTTAGGGTCAACAAAAGAAAACTCGCGCACCCAGAGGCCCTCCACGTCAAGTATCGATTAATTTTCTTTAAGGCATTCAAGATTGAGTGTGAGTTTGTTTTAAGCCCAAAACAAAAGTGTGTGAGATTCGATTTCAAGCGCGCGCCCGGAGGCTCTCCATGTCAGTTGTTGTTCAATTTTAGTGCCCAAACTTGAAGTGTGATCAATTTAATCTAGAGTTTTGATCATTTAAGAATTTTGATAAAGTTAAAGCAAAAATTCAAAGACCAAGTGAGTGAGTTAGATTGTGGAACATTTAACACCTTTTTCAAGTATACCCATCCCCATAAATGGCGCTGATATTGCAACCAATGGTTAATATTTGATGGGTGATTAGAAAAGAGGTGAGTCCAAGGAACTACTCAAATTGATTTTTGCAAATTTGTATTTTAACTTAACAAGGTTTCTTAAATGTCCAAAAATCAAACTTTACCTAGATTGCATGTGGAAAAGATATTTGTTTTGTTCAATTTTTAGAAGCTCCAAATGAAGTATTTGATATTGCAATGGTTAATTGGTCCTTAGAATTCAAGATTGGATTTGTTGTTTTAATCATGCATTCAAGGAAAATTTGATTTTAATCCATGGCATTCAAGAGTGATTTTAGCAACATGCATTCAAAGAAAAGTGGTTAAACATTCAAGTGTTTTCTTTTGAGCATTCAAGATTGAGATTTTGTGTGTTGTTTTAAGAACTTTGAAGTTCTTTGTTTTAACCTTAGATCATTCAAGATTGTTTTGGACTCAAAAGTGAAAATGACTCTTTGGACTTTGGTTTTCATTCAAGATTTTGTGTTCTAGTTTGCATATTTTAAGCCCAAAAATGATATTCCTAGATTGTTTTGATGCATGAAAATCCTAAGAAACATTCAAGATTTTGTAATAAGACATTTTTTTGGAACAAATAACAAAGCTTTTAGGACAATTTTTGGCAACCATTTAGGACTCTTAGTTTTCATGAGATTTTTTAAAAGAACTTTAGTGTGCACTTAGTGTTGATTTTGAACCCTTTGAAATGGAAACTTGAAGTTCTTTTTAAATTCCCAAAAATGAAGTGTTCCTAATTTTGCATGAATGCATCTAAAACCTTGATGTTGCAAGGATTCAAATGATTAGATTTGTTTAGTTTCACTTGTTAAAAGATTTTTTCTTTCTTGCAAATTTTAAATTTTTCAATGGATTTAAGTATGATTTGGGGGTTCATTTTAAGCACTAAAAAGAAGTGTGTATGATTTTGCTTCCTTAAAAAAAAATGGCCAAGATCTCCCACAAGAAGAAGAAGAAGAAGTAGATGGAATAAGAAGAATATAGACAAGAAGAAGAAGAAGAATTTTAAATTCTTTGTCCACCTATAAGCTTGAAAAATCTGCAAACACTATGAGATAGATTATGAGTTCCTTTGTCTTCTTCATGCTCATGTGGACCTACAAAACCAATTTATACAATCCTACCAATCACAAAAACAAGAAAAATTAGCCAAAATCAGCAAATAACATACAAAACTTGACTAAAAAAGCTAATGAAGATGACCCATGCGAGGTCCCACCGGGCGTGCCAAAATGTATATGAGAAATGTTAGTATGCTAATAGAAACCAAATTTAAATAAAGCTTCTACAAACTAAAAAAAATTCATAAACTTCAAGATAGACTAAGATGAGCTCTCAATTGAGAATATGAGCCATTAATTGGCTCTCTCAATGAGAAGCTATCTTGTTGAGTAGCTTTGTCTAAATAGATAGGATGTATGCTCAAGCTTATGCTTCAAAAAGGGCTTCAAATGGAGTTGGAATTTGGGTGTGAGTGTATGGTTTTGATGTTAAATGGCTTCTCAAAATGGCATTATGACTTTACTTCATGGATTGTGTTATTTTGCAAAGGGGAAGGATCCAATTTATAGGCAAGAGGCTTGAGGGTTTGAGGGCTAAGATGCAAGGATGGGAAAAAGCTTATGGAGGGCTCAGATTGCATGAGAGGAGAGCACATGGATTGTGCTTTCTTATAGCAAATCAAGGAGTGACACATGTCACATGGTGAGAGGATGGAGGAAAGGGGAAGGATGATTCAACAAAGGAGGCTCAAGGGATAAAATCTTCATAAAGACCCTCATAATGACTTGTAAGAGCAATAAAAGGGCTTGTAAGAGTCATTTATGACCTAGTGGACTTCATAAAGTTTTATGGTTGAGATATTTTGAGGGTGATGAGAGCAATTTCGACTTGGACTTGATTAAGAAGGTTTTAAGCTTGTTTAGGCTTGTGCAAATGATTAGAGGATGGATTAGGATGGTTTAGGATTAGCTTAGGGATAGGCAAGTGGATGGCATTTAATGAGGGTGGGTGAAGGAGGAGATATTTGTTAACTTTGGCTTGGGTTAGTAAGTTTTAACCCATGTTTAGGGAATGTGACAAGGTTAGGAGGGGATTAGGATTAGGTTTAAAGACATCTTCTAGAAGAGTCTAGACTTTGGATGAGGATAAAGACTTTCTAGAATAGTCTAGAATTTCCTAGGATGAGGATAAAGACTTTCTAGAAGAGTCTAGAACTTCTTAGGATGAGGATAAATTAGATTTTTAGGAAATAAATAAAGTTTTATTTATTTCAAGTGTTTGGGTTGAGGAGTATTTATTAAAACTTTTTTAATAAACATGAGGATTAATATTTAACTTTAATTAAATATTTTGAGTTGGGATTAGGGGTAGGAAATGATGGGATTAGCCTTTAATCAAAATTAAAGAAGGATTAGAAGATTTTGGAAGAGGTTATTGGTCATAAGGAAATTGGCCAAGTTTTGGGCAAAAAATAAATTTTTTATTTATTTTAGGATTTTTGGTCAATTTATTAATTAAATAATTAATAAATAAGGAAATAATGTTTAAATAAGATTTAAACATTTTTGGGAGGGATTCCTTAATTAAATATTTTTAATTAAGATAAAGGGATTTAATGGCATAAAAATTAATTAATTAATTAATAAATGATGATGTCATCAGGAATTTTTCAGAAAATAAAAATACTTTATTTTCTAAAGGATTTTTAGGTGTCTACAGTATCATCATTAGATCTAGGAGGTCTCATCAATTTCTCAAAATACTTGATGGTTTCACTAGGTTTGTTGAAATTTTCAGAAAATTATTTTTCTCTTTTCAGATCATTTCTCTGTTGTTCATTCTATAATTTTAGGGTTGTGATCTCAATATGCTTTCTATTCAATTCATGATTGGTGATCATCATTTTATTCATTTTTCTAGTTACATTTGAGCAATCCAATTACCTCTGATGTCTTCTCTTCTACTTTGTTGGTCATTATCCTTTTGTCATCTTCAACCATGACTTTGTCTTCCTCAACTTTCTTTTTCTACTTGGTCACCTCACATAGCAATACTGATTGGACTTCTTGTTCTATCTTAAGATTTATGACCTCTTCAGTTAGAGCACCATTCTTTTCCATTAGATCTACAACTACTACATCAAATTCACTTGAGTTTCCATCTACAAACAATTCAATAGTGTCTTCCTCTTGGTAATGTTTATCATTCTCCTCAATAACTATCTATTTCCTTCTCTTCAATGAGCGCTTCAACTCATCTCTTGCTTCATTCAACTGATGTAGGGCAAGCTGAATTTCAATCTTCTAATTCTCATTAGTCTTTCCCAACTTGTAGACTTCCATCTTCAAGATCTTTCCTCAAAGCTACAAAGCTTTCCTTTCCAAAGAATACAACTCTGATACCAATTGTTATAAATAAAATAGGGAAAGTAAATTCTAAGAGGGGACCACACATCCATCTCACAATTTGCATGTAAACTAAAATACCAAACTAAGCATGTTCATCCATAGCATGAAATCAAATAAACATTCAACACATATATGACATAAGATATTTGGTTACCTAGAAGCCCTCCAATGAGAAGGTAAAATTGGGATGGGGATGACACCCACAAATCTTCACTACTATAGTTGTAAAGTGTATCCAATGAAGGTTGCAATGTTTGATCATAAACTATGATCTATCATGTGAAAAGCCTACCCTGTTAAAGGCTTACAAGATTGTTAGAGCTTACCTTGTTAAAGGATTTCAAAACCCTATTAGAAGTTTGTCTCATTAAAGGACTTAAACTTATAATGAAGTAAGCACTCTATCAAAGGATTTTCAATAGCCTATTAGGACTACTCTATTAAGAGATTTAACTAATTCACTTGTTAGAATCTCTCAACAATAATCTTGTAATTAGCACTCTACTACTAGATAACAAATCACCTCTCTGCATGTATCTTTGATCCTCTCTAATCAGATGTATCACTTGTGTCCTCTAACTTCTTTCCTTTATTCTCCTCCAATTGATTCTGCAATTCATTACTTGATGATTATCACAACTCCTTAGTCACCATAAATGCTTTGTTTGTGCATGCAAACTTCTCTCTTCACACATATAATGTTTTAGGGTTTTCCTTCCTTAAGAAGACCTAAGTGACTTAGGGTTAGGTATGAATCAATTATTATGATTCATCCATTTTGTTTCTTAATTTATCCCTTTAACTGATTGGTTACATGTACTACATAGAGATCCTCAATATAGATTTGTTCTTATCATCTTGAATCACAAAATAATTCTTAAGTTGGCTCAAAAATGGTTTACATAGAAGTTTGTGCCATTACAAACAACTATGTCCAAAACTATTTTACACGACACTTGAAATTTTTGATACTTGGCATCCACTATATCTTCAATTCTATAACTTGGCCTCTAAATGACATGGCATCTATTTATCACTCAACATCTGAATCACTTGGCATCAACTATCTGCTCAACACTTGAGTGACTTGGCATCTACTATTTACTCAACACATATTGTATATCTCACTTGGCATACACTATCTAACAACTTATTCTTGGTATAGATTACTTGTTCGGCATGAACTAAGTTCTATCTAGTAAATGACTTAAGTATATTGTCACTCATATGCCAAAACCAATCTGAGATTAATAAAACATACAAAGAAGACCTCATAATACTTTTGGATTAGGTTATATCAATTTCATATCATCTATCAAACAAGGTGAGTGTTGTCACAAAGGTTTTCACCCTTGTCCAAAGTTTTTACCTAAGGACAACCTTGTGAAACATGGAAACAACCTCCAAGCTGTGGGACTTGAACTATGAGGTTGAGTCTTTGAAGAAGGCCAGCTTCCTTTAATATCAAGGTGCACCTAACTACTCTTTGAGAGGAAAAGGGAGAAGGAATGCATGAAAGAAAATCTACCTACTCTAACATAAGGGGGTGATGCACCAAAATAGAGTGTTCAAACCAATCTTTGCCCATACATGCACTATTGAACCATCATGACAGCAAAAGATATACACATCCACACTTTCTTTAATCTAACAATCACATGTAGATCAAAAAACCCAAATGAATGACACAAGGAAAGAGATGTTTCACTTATATACCACTCATAGGCCAAAAAATATACAGTCATACAAGATTGCATATCTCTACAATACACCAATTAGAGGCAACTAGTTCTTGCACTTTACATCAATGGTTGAAGGTGATAAGGCAAAATTTCATACAGTTCAGAGACAAAGGGAATTTACAATGAAATTGTAGAGCAATATTAGAGAAGTCAGAGAAGAGTCAACCAGTACAAAATCTACAAAAATTGCCTTTATAGTTTAGGCATAACTGAGATATTTTCTAACTAAAGTTACCCCACAACCATTGCCATTAAGTCTTGATAAAGATCTCGAGAAAATCTGATCTAGGTACCAATTTAGATATAATGAAACTTGATATTTGTTGAAACAAGGCCTTGATAGAAACGGTGCCATTAAACCATCTTGACCAAAAAAGATGGATGAACTGAGGTGGTGGAGTGTTCTCTTGCTATTTACTAGGCTCAACATTCATTCAAGAGTGGTTTGCATTGATCACAAGGATCAGATCATGCACAAAAACTTGATCCCCTCCATTTCTAGCTCATGGATCAGCAAGGTCAGCAAGGCAACTAAACACTGCCACCAAGATGAGCCACATGGGCCAATAGCCTTTTATTTTTTTTCCACCTTGCAAGGTCTTCTCGAGTTTGACCACATCTTTATAACTGACTGCACCACCTCCTCAAAACCCTGACTGCGATGGTCTCATAACTGCCAACCTTTGCTACTAATGCCTTGGTTAGGCCTACTGGGACACATGTCCCTCAAGTGCTTCCTCTCAATGTTTAATTTCCTCGCATCTTCATATTGCGGGAAAGCATTGATCATTGATCTCTATGAGATCAATGATTGTGAAAGATCCTCCATATACTGCACTTGCTCTTTAAAATTTTTGGGCCCATGAACACTTAGCATCTAACTCAACATGACCTGGCACCACCTTGGCATCCAACTATAGTGTGAGGAACAAACCTGACCCCACAAGGACATGTAGTAGCAAGGCACACGCCCACATTACTTAAAAATCATACTTCTTATTGCGGGTATGCATCGGCCATTGATCTTGGGAGATCTGACGATAGAAGGTACAATTGAGAACATGCGACATTACTATAGCCTTTATTCCTTTGGGCTCATGGGGACACTTGGTGATCTAGGGCTTGCCCACATTGTTAGGAAGTTTGACAAAACACAAAATTTGGGAATGCAGGCGCCAACCAAAATACCAACTGGACTGAGACCTCTTCCCTCTAAGGCCCACAAAAGAAGATGGACCTACCTGCCACATGTCACAAAGGGGCTTCCCTGCAATTTTTAATGGTTGTTTGTTTTGAAAATGCAGGAAAGCACCCACCATAGATCACCAAAGATCTGATGGCACAGAAAGTTGCGAGAAAATAGAAAGTCTAATCATTTTTTTTTTTTGTATTTCCCGAGCATTTAAAAAATACTAAAGATGGTAAGTGGCCATTGGGTGGGGTTTGCATTCAAAATTCAAATTTTGGAGGAGGTAAAATTAGGTAACAATGAGTCATCAAGGCATGGAGAATAAAGGAGTAGGATTCCAAAGACCAAAAAGCCTACATGGTATCACTGTGGAAAACTAGGTCAGACAAAAAATGTTTGTAGGAGAAAAATTGGTAAGTTCAATCCTAAGGCAAGGAGGATTGGAAAATTAGGGCCAAAGGCACACCTATCTATCCAACCACCTTGATGAGTAAACACAACAGAAGAAAATAAAATAGAGAACAACACAAGGAGAGAAGAAATAACAAATATTTTATTGATTCATCAAATGATCAACATACACGCCTAGTTGTGAGGCCTTCTAGGTCACAACCAATACAAAGATTCAACTTCAAGATCCATGATCTAACTCTAAACTCTCTCTTCCAGGAATATATGCCCCCAAACTCTCTAAGTGATTCCTAACCTAAACCTAAACACCTTTATTTATATTTGGAAAAATGGCTTACAAAAGATTCTAGATCATTACATAATAGAAGATCAACCTTAAAATGGCTTGTACACATCCCAAGATAAGATCCTTACATTAAATTCATGATCCAAATTAAATACGTAACTCAACTCAAACTAGGAACCAATCACAGACAAACTTGGTCAAATAAGGAATTGAGCATTAACAAATATAAGGATATAAGGTTCACTTGATGCATGAAGGAATTGTTAGAAATCCTTTAGAATAACTGGGAGGGGGAAATCAATTATTTAAGGTCCAAATGTCCTATTCAAACCTTTCACTAAGTATAGTGAGCTCATTCAACTATTCATTCATCCAAGCTTTATCTATTCTAATCTGCAAGTTACTGATAATCAATATGCAAGCATGACACATAAAAGATCAATACATAACATAGTGATTTATGTGGAAATCCAATTTGGGAAAAACCACTAGTAACATGCTACTCCATTCTCACTCTTCTGAAGTGATGACCTATGAAAGGCATCCCCTATTAAAAGCTTACAACACACTATCAAATGTGACATTGTTAGAGGATTTAACCACCCTATTAGAAGTGGGCTTGGTTAAAGGACTTTAGAAAATTCACTTGGAATGCCACCATGTTAAAGGATTTACAAATGGCTATTAAACCAACCTAAGTCCATAGGATTTTTAGATCTAATACAATTGCTAGAGAGTATTAGAAAATCTTGACCTGACTACAACATACAACTTATCTTGCAAATCTCATATCACTTCTCAGCTCATACTCTTGCCTAGCCTTCAATCTCTGCAACTCTTGATAGCTTGCCCTCTTTTCAAACTTAGTCTCTTTGAGTCTCCATACTCAATGTAGTGGTGCAATCATCTCTTCATGACCACTTATAGAAGTAGAGCCTCTATGCTCTTCCTTCTCCTAGATGTCTTCTCCTTGACACCCTTCCAACTACTTCGCAGATTTGGCTCTTCAGTAGCAACAGTATCAGCAGCATTTGCTTCTTGGTCTATGACTCCTTAAACAGAAGTCTTGGAGTTCCTTTTTCCACTCGATTCTTCCATTCTTTAATTTCAATTCATATGGATTAGTTAGGATTCATTGCATCCAACCCATATTTTATTTCCTCTAGAAACTTCTTGAATAATCCTTTAGAATTCACCTAAAAATGGTTTACATAGATTTCTATGCCACCAGCTCATCATCCTTATCTTATAACTCATTCACAAAATTCAAGTTAACCACTTTGTTGGCTCAAATTTGGCAAATCTTCATCATTTGAAATAATGCAGCAACTCGACACTATTTAAATACTGGTGCTTGGCACCTACTGTGTTACTCAACATCAACTACATTTTTCCTGATGCTCAGTATTTGAAAATCACTCAGCACCAACTAAGAATTTTTTGATGCTTAGCACTTGATCTTCACTTGGCACTTGAAGATTACTCGGCACACACTAGAATTTTTTGTTACTCGGCTCCAACTAAGAATTTTCTTAGCTTCAACTAACTTTCTTGGAACCCACTAATGATCTTAGTTTAAGCTTTGCATTCAACCTTGTTACAACTTCTTCCTCCAATGTTTCTAAGTGTGACCAACCTCTGTATCTTTGAGTATGCTATCAATACATCATTTAACCATTGTCTTAACTAATCCTTGCACTTTATTACAACATCATAACTCAACATTTCCCTTAGATTCTCTTGTTACATCTTGTTGATCAAATTCTCTTCATCAATCAACTAAGTGATAGTACTTGGATCTTATAAGAAAATGTCATTCCTACAAGTAGCAGGTTTGACATCAATGACAAAACAACAATTGAAAACATCAATCTTCCTTCTTTGCAAAAATGTCCCTCTTTGATCTTCAACAATGAGTTTTTCAATGATATTTCCAACAAGAATTCTCAGCCAACACTAGACAACTCGACACATGTAGGAATGCTTGGCCAACACTGGACAACTTAGCCAACACTAAACAAGTTAGTCAATGCTAAACAACTTGGCAACAACTGTAGCTCATCAACTACTGGAACTAGACACTAATAGGTAGAATGAACAAAGATGAGTGGGATAGAAAGGCAACCCAAGATACTCCTAAATTAAACAACTGGGGTTGAAAGAAATGATTCTCCTAAATCATTAAGATGTCACAACCCAAGCTAAATCTAACTTAGATTGAGAAATCCATGTAGCATCTTTGATTGGTCTATTCTTCCACTTCACCAAATATTCATAGTAATCTCTTACTCTTGTGCTTTTACCAACTCTTTGATTCAATACCTGTTCAACCTCTTCATTATTTTTCTTATGATAATCATGTAGTACAAAAACTTCATCATCTCACTCATGATACTTATGAAAATTGGCAACATTTAATATAGAAGATATATCCATGTCATCAGGTAACTCAACTTCATAGGCATTATCAATATCATACTTCCTCAAAATCTTGCAAAGTCCAAACTTCTTCATCCTTAGCTTATTGTATGTTCCAACTGGAAATCTACCTTTCTTCAAATGAACCATCACCTCATCTCCAACTTTAAAAACATGATTTTTTCTAGAATTATTAGCATTCTCCTTATAATTACTTTGTTCCAACCTCAACCTCACTTCCTCATGCAAAGACTTCATGAAATTAGCAAATACTTCCCCTTCAACACTTCTCTTATCTTCACCAGCAACATCCCTCAAATATGATATACCTCTAAGCTGCATTCGAGTAACAATCTCAAAAGATGTTTTTCTAGTACTCCTATTCACAAAATTGTTATACACAAACTTGACTTGCGCTAATACCATATACCAATTACTCAGCTTATCTCCAACCAAACATCTCAACAAATTACCAAAGCTTCTATTCACAACCTTTGTCTACCCATCTATCTATGGATGTAATGTAGAACTAAACTTCAACTTAATATCCATCTTCTTCCAAAAAGTCCTCAAAAAGTAACCAACAAACTTGTTGTCTCTGTTAAAGATAATACTTATTGGTAATTCACGTAATCTAAAAATCTCTTTGAAGAAAATCTCAGCAACATGCATAGTATCTGATGTCTTCTTACATGGTATGAAATGTGTCATCTTAGAAAATATATACATAACAAAAAATATGGAATCATACCCTCTTGTTGTCTTAGGTAATCCAAGAGCAAAACCCATACTAATGTTATTGAAAGGTTTCTCAAGAACAAAAATAGGTGAATAAAATCTAGTATTCTAACTTACTCCTTTTGCAACTTGAAAAATTCCACAACTCCTTACAAACTTCTAAATGTCCTTATACATCTATGGCAAATAATACTTATCCTTAAGAAAACTCAATGTCTTATCAATTCCAAAATGTGCAGCTAATCCACCACAATGTTTTTCCTTAATCAAATTAACTCTCATAGAACTTCTTGGTATACATAACTAAATTACTTTGAACAATATACCTTCTTGAATGAAATAACCTTCATACTTAATCAGTTGATCTAATATGTTTGGTGCTTTGTACTCTCTCCATGCATCAGAAAGATTAAGGTTAGTATCATACAACTCCTTCATCTCATCAAAAGCAAGAACTTCAACCTTCATCTCAGTCAACAAAGAATGTCTTCTTCTCAATGCATCAATAACTCAATTAGTAACTACAGTCTTATGCTTGATCACAAATGTGAAACTCTACAAATATCTAACCCACTTCATATGTCTCTGGTTCAACTTATGTCAACTTCCCAAATACTATAAATATTTATGATTAGTATACAACACAAAATCCTTAGGAATAAAATAATGTCTCCACTTTTTCAAGGCTTGAAAAATAGCATAAAATTCTTGATTATACATAGAATATTTCCTTTTATCATCATTTAACTTTTCACTAAAGAAAGCAACAGGTTTACCTTCTTGACTCAACACAACTTTTATTGCACTATCACTTACATCACATTCAACTTGAAATACCTTATTGAAAGCATGTAAAGCCAATACATGAAACTTGGCAAGCCTTTGTTTGTTTCCATTTGAAATCCTTTTATCTCCTCTCATAGTCTCAATCATAGCATTACAAATAGAACTAAAATTCTTTATAAACTTCTTGTAAAAACTAGCCAAACCATGGAATGATCTTACCTCGCCCATATTCTTAGGTGTGGGCCATTCCAAAATTGCTTTAACTTTCTCATGATCCTTTCTCAAACCACCAAATGAAATCACAAATCCCAAGTACACAGTCTCCTCTTACATAAAGGAAAACTTTTTCAAATTAATTAGTAAGTTTTCCTATTTCAATCTCTACAACACTTGCCTAATATGCTCAAGATGTTCTTCCTTAGTCTTACTAAATATTAGAGTATCACCCAAATAAATAATCACAAACTTTCCTAAGAATCTCTTTAGGACCTCATTCATCAACCTCATGAAAGTACTTGGTGCATTATTAAAACCAAAAGGTATATACCAACCACTCATACAAACCATCTTTTGTCTTGAAAGCAGTCTTCCATTCATTGCCTTCTCTAATTTTAATCTAATGATAACCACTCTTCAAATCAATCTTGGTAAAATACTTTTCTCCACTCAAACAATTCATTATGGCATCCATCCTTGACATAGGATACCTATATTTTAATGTGATATTGTTAATAGCTCTAGAATCAATAGACATTCTCCATTCTCCATTCTTCTTAGGTGCCAATACAATAGGTACAACACATGGACTCAAGATTCTTATCAAACCTTTTTGCAATAATTCTTGTGCTTGTCTGTTAAGTTCTTCATTCTCAATGGGTGTCAATCTATATGGTGCTTTATTCAAATAACTAGCTCTAGGAATTAGATCCATATAATGACTTATACTTATTTCTGGTAGTAAATCATCAGATATATCTTTAGCAACAATCTCTTTGTACTCATTCAACAACCCTTTCAATTTCTCCTAGCACTCAGCTTACACTGGAAATTTTTGCTATCACTTGATCTCCACTATCTATTGTTACTTGGCCTCTATCTATCGCTCAGTTATTACTATACTATATCACTTAGCCATATATACCATATCTCAGCCCTCTATGAATTATAGAAAAATAGACTTGGTTCTTTTTCATCTCCTTCTCAAATTGTTCCCCATTAACCATGCAAAATTTGACGGCAGTACATTTCACTTCATTAGGAGCTTCAATCAAAGGAAACAATATTTTCTTTTCTCCATTCACTAAAGAGTATATTGATTCAATCTACTATTAGGCACAACATCTCTATCATACTACCAAGGTCTATCCAACAAAACATGGAAATGATCCATAAGCATAATATCACACATAACTTCATCAAAATAGTCTATAATTTTGAATTTTACAATACATTGCTAATTTACAAATAATTTATGCTCATCCTTGACCCATGAAACATGATATGTTTTAGGGTGTCACAACCTCTACAATTGCAATTTTGCAACCAGCTCCTCTAATGCCAAATTTTTTGAACTATCACTATCAAAAATTACTTTGCAACATTTTCTTGCCATCTTACATCTGGTCTTGAAAAGACTTCTCCTCGAGATAGGTTCCTCGTCATCTATCTAATTACACAAAGTTCTCCTTATCATTAGGTTTTCTCCAACCTCAAGTCCACAAGGTGAAACCTTAAGATCTCCTTGAATTACAACATTTATATTACCTTGTTCATTTTCACTAAGAGGGGGGGTGAATCAGTTATTCAGGGTCCAAATGTTCAATTCAAAACTTTTCACCAAATAAAATGTGCCCATCAAACTATTCATTCATCCAAGCTTATACTTTCACACTTAGCAAGTTATTGTAAATCAAAATGCAAGAATAAGACATAAATAATCAAGACAAAACACAATGATTTACATGGAAACCCAATTTTGGAAAAATCACTAGTAATATGCTACTCCATTCTCACTCTTCTAAAGTGATGCCTTGTTAAAGGCTACAACACACTGTTAAATGTGACTTGGTTAAATGATTTAACCACCCTATTAGAAGTGAACCTAGTTAGAGGACTTTGGAATATTCACTTGGAATGCCACCATGTTAAAGAATTTACAAATGGCTATTAAACCAACCTAAGTCCATAGGATTTAACCCTTACTGATACAATTGCTAGAGACTAACAATAAGGGGTTTTGACTTGATTAAAATTCACAACTTATCTTGCATATCTTAGATCACTCTTCAGCTCTTCAAATTGAGTAGCTTTCAGTCTTTGCAGCTCTGACAGGCTGCCCTCCTTTCAAGATTTGTCTCCTAGAGTCTTCATGCTCAATGTACCAGTGCAATCATCTCTCTCTCTAACCACTAATCAAAGCAAAGTCTCAATGCTTTATTATTCCTTCTCTTGGATGTCTTCTCCTTGACATGCTTCAACCACTTTGTAGTTTTGGCACACTAACAGCTCTTGCTTTTTGGTCTGTGACTCCTTAAATAGAAGTCTAGAATTGCTTTTCCCACTCAATTCTTCCCTCCTTTAACTTTGGTTAGAATGGATTAGGTAGGATTCATTGAATCTAACCCACATCTTGTTTCTTCTAGAAACATCATGAAGAATCCTCTTGAATTCATTCAAAAATGTTTTACATAGAATTCTATGCCACCAACTCATCATCCTTATCCTCCAACTAGTTCAAAAAATTCTAGGTAACAACTCTATCATCTCAAATTTGGCAAATCTTAAACTTTTAAAATAATGTAGTAGCTCGACACTATTGAAATTTTGGTGTTTGGCACATACTATGTTACTCAGCATCAACTATGTTTTACTGATGCTCGACACATACTGTGGATTCACTCAGCATCCACTAATTTTTTGTATTTTCTCGGCTCCTATATCACTCAGCACTTGAACTTCACTCAGCACTTGAAGTTCACTTGGCACCTAAAGTTCACTCGGCACACACTAGATTTTGCATTTGCTTGGATCTAACTAAAAAATTTCTCAGCTTGAACTAGCTTTCTCGAGACTCACTAATGAGTTTAGTTAAGCTTTGCATTCAATTTTATTCCAACTTATTCCTCCAATGTTTCTAAGTGTGTCCAACACATGTATCTTCAAGTATATTATCATTTCACAATTGTCTTAATTGATCCTTGTACTTCATTACAAAACCATAACTCAACCTTTCCCTTAGGTGCTCTTGTTACATCTTGTTGATTAAATTCTCTTCATCAATCAACTAAGCAATAGTACTTTAATCTTATAAGCAATTGTCATTCCAGCAAGTAGCAAGTTTGACATCAATGACAAAACAATGATTGAAAACATTCTCTATCAACCAACTTCCTCCTTTGCAACAATCTCCCTCTTTGATCTTCAACAATGATATTTTCAATCAGAATTCCAACTAAACTACCATCTTTCCACTCAACTTTTTCCTTCTTGTCATTTTTTCACTCAAATTTGTCCTTATCTTACATAGAATTGTCAGATTTACCACCTTCTCCATAAGATCTACCTCTACCTCTCTGGAATCTACCACTTCTACCTCTTTGTCTTTGTTCATGCTTCTTGTTAAGATCGCCTTAGCTTTCAAGGCATATTGATAGGTTTCTTCCATACTTTCCAATTTCACACAACTTGTTTCATTTTGAATTCTAAATCTCAATCCATTTAGGTACCTTGAAACTTTCTCAACCTCATCAACTACATGTCCAGATTTGATGTCCAATTTATAGAATTCCTTAGTAAACACCTTCACAATCATGTATTTTTGTCTCAAATTTTACATCTTTCTTAACAAGCTAATTTAGTAATCAATGGGAAAGAACTTTTTCTTCACCTTGTTCACCATCTTCAACTAGGTCCTAATCTTTTCCTTTCCTCTTCCATGTCTATCAGTTTGTAAATGCTCCCACCATAGTGAGCCATGATCTTTCAACCTAGTAACTACAATCTCCACCTTTATACTATTAGAAGTGTTTTCAAACTCAAAGAACTTCTCCACATCATAGATTCAATCTAACACAACATTGGTGTCCAATTTTCCATCATAAGTAACAACTTCCACAGTGGGCTTAAAATGTATCGTAGACAATACTCTCAATAGTCTTTCCTTATTTTGATCTTCTTCAGGTTCTAGATTAGGTTTTTGTGTCATTGCTTCATCATCACTCACATCATCAATATGTACTCCTCTCCTTTGGGTTATCTCCACAACATCTAATCTAACTGCAATATGTCTCAACACATCCAAAATAGTAGTGTCAATATTTCCTCTACCTCAAACCATCTTGGCAAATAGGTTCATGCAAGATCATAACCCTTAGCGGGTTATAGGTCAAAACCACAAATCTTCCACCTTACAAAAAAATCAATTTAGGGTTCTACATGATCCAATCTCCTCAAGGATGAACCCCAAGCTTGATACCAGTTGACACAAGGAGGATTGGAAAACTAGGGCCAGAGCCAAGCCTAACTATCCAAACACCTCACCAAGTAAACACAACAAAAACAAACAAAATAGAGAAAAACACCAAGGAGAGAAGAAACAAAAAATATTTTATTAACTCATCAAATGATTAGCATACATACCCAACTATGAGGCCTTCTAGGTTACAACCAATACAAAGATTCAACTTCAAGATCCATGGTCCAACTCTAAACTTACTTTTCTAGGAACATCTACCCTCAAACTCTCAAAGTTATGCCTACCCTAAACCTAAACACCCCTATTTATATTTTCCAAAATGGATTACAGAAGATTCTAGATCATTACATAATAGAAGGTCAGCCTTAAAAAGGTTTACACACATCCCAAAACAAGATCCTTATATTAAATTCATGATCTAAATTAAATACATCAGTCAATTCAAACTAGGAACTAATCATAGATAAAATCAATCAAAGAAGGAACTAAGCATCAAAAAACATCAAGTTCACTTAGAAAAAAAAGGAATTCTTGGCCAACACTGGAAAACTTGGCACATATAAGAATGCTTGGCCAACACTAAATAGCTCGACCAACACTAAACAACTCAACCAACATTGAACAAATTGGCAGCAACTCCATCTCACAAACTACTAAAACTTGGCACTAATAGGTAGAATGAAAAAAGTTGAGTAGGATAATAAGGCAACCTAGGATGCTCTTGCATCAAATCCTAAGCCTAAATTTGATGTTTATTGCTTTAAATTCAACAAGTATGGACACCAAGCATATGAGTGTAGAACAAAGATCAATAAGGCACCACTAATCTCTTGATTTGAAGGTTATTTCTATAAATGTCAAAAGTATGGTCATAAGGTACAAGACTGGATATCTAATACAAAACACAATTGGACACCTAAAGGTCAAAGCAATGCAACTCTGCAAGGTAATGCAATAAATTAGTATTATAATACATGGGTCACTTTTCAGTTATGTGGTAGGAATGGACATATTGTGGCAAATTGTGCAATAACACATTTCAAAGGACGATCTGGAAATTGGGAGAACTTTGACATGGTATGATTTCATTGTCATAAGGTCACTCACCCAAGAAGAGACTATAGGAACCGAGTATCAAAACCCAATGATGAAGAGAACAAAGGAAAAGAAAATGTTAGTATTGAAGAAGTAAGAAATCAGATGAATCAAACCTAGAAGAATAAATATGAAGGAAGAAACAATTCAAATGAAGTAGTTGTGATCACCCAATCCAATGGATTAGGTGATTCTACCACCACAAACTAAATAAAGAAGTAAGTATGGAACTATATTTCAAAATTGTCAAATTAAACATCAGTTCCTAAGACTGAAAGCATAAAATCCAAGATAAGCATAAGATTAGATGCATAAGGACATATTTGCAGTAGCAACAGAGTGAAAGTGTTTGGATACCAAGATACAAAGTTAGTGATGACTAAGTGTTAGTATTGAAGATTGAGAATTGTTAAGAGACCAAGAAAATTAAGTTTTACTGTTGAGTTTTGTAGTATTGTTGAGACAACCTATGATGGATGCACTTTAGGTATGAAACATTAATGAGGCCCTAAAATTGTATTTTCAACATATATAGAAAATCTTATCATTCATTTTGATCACATTTCTTCCAAACTTTCAAGAAAAAATTATGCTTGAATATTTTTTGTGTTTGGTTAAGTGATTTTGAGAATATTTTAGTGCATTTCATCAGCATTGGAAGTATATTTGTGAAGATTTGTGTCGAAACCAAGTGAAGTGGAGTTTCTTGTAATCAAACCCCAATCAAGATAATGGCATCTATCTCATTAGTTATAGAGAAGATGGAATCGAAGGTTAGTAATGTTGAATTGGTTAGGAATGAAGTGTATAACCCACCTCAGTTTAAGGCATACCCTCAGATTGTGATGAAGGGAGATTCTTCAGGTGCCTATCTTTGATTCTACCAAAAGTTATATCGATTCACAATGTGAGATCATGCTACATGTGTAAGATTAGTGTGGTTGAAAATTTTGAACTGAGAAGTTCATATGGGAAGCTATGTGTAGATGGAATATTAAAGGATGAATACAAGAATGTTACTAAGAAAGGTCTTACACATGCCTTGAACTTTCCTAGGGTTTTCAAGATTGATTGGATAAAGATTGTGTTGAGTCGAGTCCATGCTATGAAGGTATGATTGGAAGGAGAACCAATTGAGATTACGACATATATCATTCACCGTGTTACCATCTACCATGTTATAGAAAAGGTCAAAGCCATTCAATGCTAGAGAAAGGAGGTTATTGAGGCTAATACATTGGGAAAATGGAACAAATATAGAATTCCAATTTCAACCATTAAAGTTGCACAGATTGATTTTGGTGTTTGGGTTATTGTGCATAAGTTCTACCAGTATCACTAACTAGATAGTGTTCCTTGTGTAGTTATGGATTTTGCATAAAAGATTGTAAAAAAAGACCATCATTATGATATTTTTGACCTACAATTGAAGCAATTGGTCAAGAATATGGAGAGCATAAGGAAAAGAAAAATATGTGTAAGTTTGGCTCTCTACTTGTCTGTATCTTCTTTAATGTTCAAAATTTCTTCCCTAACATAGGGGATGTAACCTAGAAGAAGAAGAAGTCTATTACACAACATATAAATGAATTTATTAATCAACTAGGTGACAATTTTGAACTAATCATGGATAAAACTTATATACACAATTGAGTCTAGAAACAGATCATGTTGTTAATCATGGATAGTTATTTTGAGGAATTTGAGCATAAAATGAAGAACAGGTCAAGGATTCCCAAATCCTTAATGGACAAGTATTATGATGATATCTATTTTTTGGTGGATACAAACAAAACATATGTATAGGCAGTTCTAAAAAGAATTGCATATTTAAGGTCATTAGGTTATGAAATCAACATTGATGAGGCTATTGTAGCCATTAAAACACTTTTGAATGAGCCTATGGATAAGGATGTCGAGCCATTCTATAGATATGAAACTACAAAAGTGGAGATCACAATGCAAATAAACGTTCCCAAAATAAAAATGAAGAAAAAAAGTCATGATAGAAAGTTAGGAAAGAACATTTGGAGAAGGTTTTGAACAAGAAAAACCTCTACAGATCACTAAGGGAAAAGGTGAAGACATAACAAGTGATGAAGATGTAGATAATGAAGAAGAAAAGGTTTAAGATAAAGGGAAATAAATAGTTTCTACTGAGCTATAGGGAAGCAAAGAAAAGAAGAAGGTTACAAAGCCCACCCCTACAACTCAAAGAGTTACAAGGTTAATGACAAGGGCATCTACTGCTGAATTTTGGTTAAGCTTCAAAAAGGAGTTGGAAAATTTACTAAGAATGTTCAAGGAAAGAAATTAACAAAGAGGAAAGATATCATAGTTGAGGCCAAAGTGAGAAAACCCATAAATAAGTAGAGAAGAACAGTCATAATGCCTAAAGATGATGATGAAGAAGAAGAACAGACTAGGTTAGATGACACCAATCACTTTAGAATTGCAGTACATAAGCCAACTTAGATAATTAATGAATTATGTGACAATATCAAGGAGAGTGTAGGTATAAATAGATCTGATTTTGTAAAGTATGATAAACTAGATAAATTAGACAAGGCCAAAGTAGAAGAAGCAGTTCTTGATATGATGGGAAAATTCAAGTATACACCATTTGAATTAAGTAACTTGATACCTAATGAATTATATGGAAAGATAGATAAAATATGGCAATATGCATTGAAAATTGAGAGACAAATAAAAGAAGGCACTCTTGTCATGTTATGCCTAAACTAAGTAGGAAAAAAATTTATAATGCTATGAGTTCGAGTATAATGACAAATTTATTCCTAAAAGAAGAGCATTTTTTATTCTGAAAAGCAAAGTAGAAAATGTAGTGGAAGAAAGTAAAGTTATATGGAAGAAATTCTATAGATTAATGTCAAATGATGAAAAAAGGATGAGGATGAGAAATATGAACCTAAAAAAGTAGAATTGGGTAACAAAGAGGACATCTATGATGACACTAAACATCTTGTAGACACAATCCACAATATGGTTCAACAATGTAAAGGTCAACCTGACACAGTTGTGACTGAAGATGAACTAGGGGTTAGCCCAACCAAGGATGTGTCACATGAAGAAACTATCATGGCTAAGCCTAAAAACAAGAGTGAATATCATATGTTGATTGATCCAGAGAAGAGGGGTGAAGCTCTATCATCCAAGTCAGCTCATGAGATCTTGTTGAATGCAAATCCCATGATAGAACAAGTGAAATATTTTACAAAGATTGGCACATAGGAGAGCACTTGATAGGTAGATTTAGCACTTGTCATTTCTATAAGACTAATTCATACACAAGGTGATGTAAATGTCAGTTACGTTGAGTAATAGAGTCAATTAGCTAATGAAGGTGATAACACCCTAAGACAATAATAGGACAACGATGTCAAAGAGGATAATATAGATGGTGAGAAGAATGAAAAGAGCCAAGATGTAAAAGAAGACTAGTTTATCAATGGTGATAGACCAATTTCCTCAGAACCTCTAATTAAGGGAGATAAATGGGTTCAACAATAGAGTTACACTAGTGAACTCAAAATAGAAGATGATAAGGGAAGGAATAATGAATTTGAGGAGTACAATCCTAAGGAGACAAAGAAATATGTAGAACCTCAAAAGGACAAGGAAGCAAAAGAGGAGACAAATATGTAGAATCTAAGTTCAAACACAAGGACTACAACCAACTATGTTGAGTATACACCATTAGAATTAGTTAACTTGATACCTGATGAATTGTATGGAAAGATAGATGAAATATGGTAGTATGCATTAAAAATTGAAAGACAAATCAAAGAAGGCACACTTGCCATGTTATGTTTGAACTAAGTAGGAAACCAATTTCTAATGCTATGAGTGAGTACAATGACATATTTGTTCCTAAAAGAAAAGAAAAATTTAGTCTAAAAATTAAAGTAGAAAATGTAGTGCAAGAAAGTAAATTTATATGGAAGAAAGTCTATTGATTAATGCTAGATGATGAAAAAAAATAAGGATGAGAAAGATGAACCTAAAAAAGTAGAATTAGATAACAAAGAGGACATCTATGATAACACTGGATATCTTGTAGACACAATCCAAAATATGGTTCAATAATGTAAAGTTTAAACTAACACAATTGTGATTGAAGATGAACCAAAGGTTAGCCCAACCAAGGATTGACACATGAAGAAATTATCATGGCTAAACCTGAAAACAAGAGTGAATGTCATATGTTGACCGAGCTAGAGAAGATGGATGAAGCTCCACCATCCAAGTCATCTCATGAGATATTGTTTAATCCAAATCCCATGATAGAACAAGTGAAAATTTTTCCAAATATTGGCACATAAGAGAGCACACATCATGTAGACTCAACACTTGTCATTGTTATAAGACTAGTTCATACACAAGGTGATGTAAATGTCATTCAAGCCAAGTAACACAGTCAATCAACTAATAAAGGTGATAACACCCTAAGACAAGAATAGGAGGATGATGTCAAAGAGGGTAATATAGGTGGTGAGAAGACTAAAAAGAGCCAAGATGGAAAAGAAGACTAGTCTATTACTGGTGATAGACCAATTTCCTTAAGATCTCTAATTGAGGGAGATAAAGGGGTTGGACAATAGAGTTACACTAGTGAACTCAAAATGGAAGATGATAAGGGAAGGAATAATAAATTTGAGGAGTACAAGCCTAAGGAGACAAAGAAAGACGTAGAACCTTAGAAGGCCAAGGAAACCAAAGAGGAGACCAATACATAGAATATGTAAGTTCAAACACAAGGACTACAGCAAACTATGCTAAGTTGCAACACCCTAGATTCCAAGGGAAAGAGATTGAAGAAGAAGGTGAAGCATTCTCCACTAGGTATGAAGGGTAAGCCAATTAGTCTTGATGAAGAGATTGTGATTCCTAATTGGCACACATCTAATTTAAGTGTTGAATAAATAAGGAGACTTAGTGATTTGTTTAGATAAAAAGGTTGAGCATGAGGAATCAAGGAGAGAGCATCAACAAAGATATGTACTCTATGACATAAAAGATATACTTCTAGAGACTATTGGTGTAGACAAATTAGATGAAAGGGCCCCCATCATTAAACAACTAGTTAAGATTATTGAGAAACTTAATGACCCTGACATATATACAAGAGAAAAATTGATTGGTCAGAGACAAAGTAATGGAGAAAGTAGCAACTGAGATTGCACTCAAATAGGCTGAAGTCTCCACTCTTATTATTAATTTGGAAGAGTTAGTACATAATATAAACACGTTGTTTACTAAATTATGTGGTGTACCCATATTTACCAAATAAATCAGGGAGAAGATGGATAAGATTAATGTTGATTTGAAGAAAAGTGGTAAGATTTGGACATGGACCATAGTTCTAGTTCAATGCATTTTTCTAAGATCATATTTTTGCAAGGCAAGCAATTAGATTTATTGCATGAGGAATGCAATATATGATCTGAGGTCACAAATATCCAAGAATTATTATAACCTCATTTGGAGGTGATGCAAAGACATCTATAGATTTCTAAAGACCTCATTAAAAGTCATATTTTATCTAGAACTGACAATATGGTGGACTTAGCAAGAAAATTGGAGATGGAGAGACAAGTTCTTGAGACACTCGAGAACAATTGGGATAAAAAAATGGCTATGATCTTAAGATAATATCAACCATATTTGATGCATTTGGTATAGTCCCTAGTCTAAAGTTAAATGTTACTCTTCGACATACGTGACAAAAACAAGGGGGAAATGCATTGAAGTAATAAGAAGACAATTTTTTTATCTGATGTTGATTAACAATTTTGAAAATATCAGTTATTATGTAATACATGTAGATCGAGCTATAGGTATGGAGAACACCCAAAGGGATGGTTAAATGTTTTTAATCTTTTGGTAAATTTGATTTTTCCACCAATACCAATGGGGGAGATTATTGACCCTAAAGAACAATCTTGATATTGTCTATTAGTGAAAAACACTTAGTCATTTATAAGGTAGAGTTGGTCATTCAATGTTGTGACAAAGCCACCAAAAAGTTCAAGCTTTGAAGAGTAGAAGTGCACAAGCTCAATATATGCCGAGCATATAGCATTCATCCAATATTTAGTAGTTGTTGAGCTATCTAGAAGGAAACACATGATATAAGACAAGTGCCACATGAGCTAAGTAATTCAAAGAGGAAATAGTTCAAGCCAAGTAGAGTTTATATTAAGGATCAATAGGAAGAATTAAGCATGACCAAGCATCAAAGGCTATATGTGATGAGTTATACAATTTGAGTAAATGAGTTTGGAATAGCACAAAATCTTATGTAAACTATTTTTTCGAGCATGAAACATGTTTCTATGATCAAGGTGAAGATCATGGAGGTTATTATGCCTATAATTCTATATCACTAATTCATATGCAGTACAAAGAATTAATCATAAAATAGGAAAGCTTAAGTGGAAAAAAGGATGAATGACAATCATTGATTTTGATCTAGAAGTTTCCTAAGATGACTATATAAGAAGGGTTTCCAGGTTGAATATGTTGTTGCAAGTTGGAGGAATTCGTGTATGTGAAGTTGAAGGAGAATATGTGAGTTTTGAAGGATTAAAGGCAATTGAGAATTGTAGTGAGAAGAGATTGTAGAATAGTCATATTGAGGTGATTAGATATTGGATAGAGAAGGCATGTTATCAAAAAATTAGTGTAGATCAAAGGATCAAGGTACTGTTACATTCTAATTAGTGTATCAAGTGAAGTCTTAGTAGATTGGTCTTAATAGGCCTATTCTAAATCTCCTGATAGAGTGCTCACTTAGTTGTGAAGTTAAAATCCTTTTGTAAAGGTAGACTTAACATTCTTATATGCTTTTAGCATAGCAGAACACTCATAGGGTAGATCATCAGAAGTGATCAAATTGTATCCCTACAAGAACTTTGTTAGTGTAATAATGAAGATTTTGTGGGTGACATCCCCACCACAATTTTACCTTCACATTGGAGGGTTTATGTGTTACCAAATCTTGTGTCATGTTTTTTCATTATGTTAGTAGATGTTAAATATGTTATTACATGATATTGCATGATTAGTTACATACAAGGTTAAGGTTAATGAGGTGTATTATGAATTATGTTTAGTATGGATAATGTTTAAAAGTGGTAAAAGTTTTTGAGATCCTGATTCACTACCCCTCTCAACATCTCACTTTACCATTAGGATTCTAACATTAAGAAATCACTATCAATTATCCATCTATCATTCTTACTAACATGCGAAATAAGAGTAGTTTCCTCAAACTTTTCATCTTCATCAAGTTCATCTTTCATTGCAACATAAATAATTTCTTCATCATGTCCATTAAAATCACCTTAAGAACCATCTTCTTTAGTAATGTAACAAGATTTCTTACCTTTTCTCTCATAGTCTTTATTACCTCAATTGTCTCTGTTGTCTCTCTTTCCTTGATATATATTGTCTTTCCTTTCCTCCTTTTCATCTCTGTCAAGACACCTTGCAGCAATATGACTAACTTTATTACATGTAAAATAGATAATAGGAATTTTACCTTTGTATTTTCATTTTCCTCTTCATAACCTTCTTGTTATTAATGCTTCTAGATCCTCAAGGCCATCATCTGATTTACTATCAATGTCCACAAGCTTACTTTTTTCACTTTTTCTAATTTAGATCCATCAAGGGTTATTTGAGACTTGAAAGTGGATTCAACACTAGAAGGTGTATAATTATCAAAATTTGACAATCAAATGTAGTGAGTCACCAACCAGACTATCCAAGGTTAGGTCATTACTAGGTGTACATCTCAGATCTTGTATTGTAAATACTCTAATAGAGTACATGGGAAGTAAATTTCTTAATACCTTATTAATCACAGTCTCTTAAGTTATGTCTACTCCAACACCTCTAATTGCATTCACCACTTCTTTGATTCAGCAATAATACTAGGCAATATTTTCTCCTTGTTTCATTCTCATGTCATCAAAATCACCTCTCAAACTTTCAACTTTATCCTTCAACAAAAATTTTTCTCCTCCATGAATTTGTGCCAACTTATCCTACATTTTCTTTGTAGTAGTGCAATCCTTCACATCATCAAATTCAACATAACTTAGGGAAGATGCAAGATCTATCATCATTTGATTATGCTCCTACTTTTCTTTTCTTTTCTCAATTTTCATGATCTAGGTACTTTTATGTATTCATTGTCCAAGTAGTACAATGCAAAATCTCCAACTCTAGATAGATGAAATCTCATCAAACTTTTCCATGCCATGAAGTTCTCTTTGTTCAGTTTAGGTACCTCTCTTTTATACATCTTGATCTTTAGCTTAAGTTCCTTCAAACTTTCCTTCCAAGCACCAATTCTACAATACCATCTATTAGAATGATTAGAATAACTCAAAGGGGTGAATTAGTTGTTTGCAAGTCCATATTTACCAATTCAACTTTTGACAGCTTCAAACAACTTAATCAAACTCATTAATGCACTCGGTCAATATAACAAATCATCAATAATTTAACTTATTTTTATCAGCATATTGCTCTCTATTTTAGTGTCGGCTAAATTACATAAACATATAACATTAAACAACATAACACATGAAAGCAATACTCACACAAGTATGACACCAAGATTTAACATGGAAACCCAATTTGGGAAAAATCACCAAGTAACATGCTACCACTTTTTCACTCTTCCAAAGTGAGTTCAATTAAGAGCCAATCCTCTTAAAAGGTTGCAAAATGCATTGCTATGTGTGACCCTATTAAAGGATTTAATCACCATATTAGGAGTGGCCTTGTTAGAGCTCTTCCAAAACATCCCAGGAGAATGTCACCTTGATTAAATGGTTTACAACATGACTATTAGGTCAACATTTATTAAAGGATTTTACTACCACAATAGCTAGAAAGTAAAATCTAAGTTGATCTTATAAATTACAACTCACTTTACATGTTTGGATTTCCATTCAGCTCATTCATATTTCACTGACTGGTCTTCATAATGTTCTCCATCTCTAATTTTCTTGGCAACACCTCAAGCAATCTCACTTTCACCAACTTCTCACTTTCCTCTGCAACTCTTGTTCTTCCACTTATTCTTCACAAATTTTCCAACCAACAACATTGTAAAACATCTCATATGCCACCTTAAATAGCTAGGTTAAATCTTTTTGTACTTAAACATAACTATAGATCTTAGAGTTTGATTAGATTCATTGAATTTGTTCATCATTTTGTCTTTCTTCTTCTTTTCTTGAAACTTCTGGAAACTTCTCATTGAATCTTTTTCTTAGATTTCTTAACAAACTTGATTCATACATTAGGAATGCCAGCTCATCAATCCTCATCTTTAACACATTTTGACTATTCTATAAATTCAACTAGTTGGCCTCAAATCTTGATTCTTTCTCAAATTGTTAATATGCTAACATGCAACCATCACTATGTTTTTTTAGCTCAGTCATCTCTAGGTGGCTTGGTAACTACTAATCCATCTCACTCAGTTTGCACTAGCTTGCTTGGCCATCACTATACTCAATCAGTACTTCAGTTTTCCTTCATCTTGCTTGGTTATTAGTATCATTCAACTAATACTTAAGTTAGTTTTTTAAATTTATGGATTTGATTGTGCAAAGTTTTTAACTATCAATGTTTAAGATCATACTACATAATCCATCATCTTTTGTTCTTCTTGTTCACTTGCATCTTGATGGTGGACCATGTAGTATGATTTGAAATGTTGATGGTAAAAAAATCTATACAATCAAATCCAACAATTTAAAAAATATTATTTACATGGATTGTGGAAATCTAATAGATCTGACTAATACTAAAGTTCCTTAATCTTCTGCTTGGTAATGCTTAACTTTTGCATTGACCTAGTAACATGTTGCTTGGTAAAACTAGTGTTTTACTTAACTCCTTGACTTGCATAAATCATCTTTTCTACACTTCAACTCATCTTTCTTTTTTACTTAATACAATGATCAAACAACATATTATCTTGTCAAATACTAACTAATCAAGTTCCTTGTGTATTTCCATCATACTTGCTCCTCTTTACTCACCCACTTTACTAGTTCATCTTGCTATCTCTCTCTTCAAATCCTCTTCATCAATCAATTGATATGGCACTCTACATTGTTAGCAAATATCTTACCTGTAAGGTTTGACATCAGTGACAACATAACAATTGTTCCAATTGTAGTTCCAACAATCAACACTAACCATATTATGTTTAATGACACCCATTATGGTAGCTTGATGCCTTCGTGTCATGGTAGTCTTTAGAAAGTTTCAATGGGTTGAAAAATAAAGAAATTAAAGGCATTAGCTAATGAGATAGTTGAATTTGTTGCATTAGAACAATTTGATCTAATTCCTCAAGAATTTCTAAACATGGAAGATATTGTTTTTACATCATATGATAGCTCCCTCCTACCAACTCAAGTAGATAGTTAGGTGGGTGAGGATGTTGAGGACATAAATGAATCTACCTATGCCTTGGATCAAACCATTGGTAAGAATATTAGCAAGTACTCAATCAATACTCCTTCTTAGGCTTGTAGGGCACTCTAGGACCTATCAAATCTACCTTTGACTCAAGCAGAATCTCTCTTACAAAAGATCAAAGAGGATATGATTTGTCCATAGCTATCCCCTAATAATAAAGGGCATTTAGCCTCATCTTTTGATTTTTCTCAGTCTCTATCATTCATGCAATCACCAATGTGTGTAAATCTCAATGTATCAACCCCCAAACCAAGAGGTAGAAAGAATAAGAGCATGTTAGAAAAAGAGGAAATTTCTACAGGTACCCAATCTACACTAGAAGGGAGATTTAAGGTAGCTAATAGAGTTATGAGGATGACTGAGTGATCTCCTCAAGAACTATGAGGATCATTACATGGAATTCCAAAGGTATCATTGCCCCTGACAAGAGAGGAAGGATCAAATCACTCCTTGACTCTTCTTATGGGGATATTATACTATTGTAGGAAAAAAAATTATCAAAATACAACTTTTGAAAATATTGGAGTGAAATGGACTCTTTGGAAATCAACACACCTTCCAAGTTATGGTGCTTCTGGGGGTAGAACAACTCTATGGAATCCCAAAACTATTTTAGGGGGTCTTATCAATCAAGGCTTGGGGTGGCAGCTTATAAGTTTCAATCATTTTTATATTTCTTTGATTTTTATTAAGGATTATGGTCCCACCACCACTGCAAACAAACTAAAACATTGGGAAACCCTCTCCAATGTCATCCAACTTCATCCTACTTAGAATAACATTAGTGGGGGAGATTTTGATGCTATGAGAAATACCAAGGAAAAGAAGGGCGGGATCATTCATCCACAAAGAGCTATGGAGGATTTTGATTCATTCATTAATGTTAATGACCTTCAAGATATTTCTCCATCCAATGGATTTTTTACTTGGAACAACAAATGATATGGTTTTCTTCAGATTTTAGAAAGATTGGATAAATTCCTTATATCTCGGGATTGGAAAATCCAAGGTTTTTTATTGAGGTTTAAACTTTATCCTTTCTAGGCTCTATTAATTTTATAGTTTAGCTTAGCATTGATAAGTCACCTTCACAGCGGTTTCATAAGCATAAGTTTTCTTTTGAGTTTGAAAGAATGTGGCTTAGGTATCCTCATTTTTCACCTCTAATTAGACAATGGTAGGTAAGTTCTATGTTGGTAGAAGGGACCAAAATGTTTTTATTTTTCAAAAAACTATAGTTTCTTAAAAGGTAGATAATGTTTCGAAATAAAAAGGTTTTTAAGAATGTCTTTGCTCAAAAGAAATGGTCAATAAAGAGTTGAAAGAAATCAATGATCAAATTTTATAACCCATGGCTTGAATCCTCGGTCATTCACAAAATAAAATGAGAAACAAATGGAATGGGTTGATTTCTGCAATAGGGAGGAAGAATAATGGAGGCAAAAGTCTAGAGAACATTAGCTAAGAGAGGGAGATAGGAATACTTTAAAAAATCATTCTTCTATTAAAAAAAATAGTGTTGCTAGTTCTATTTTCACTATTAAGGATGTTGGTTCTGGTAATCTCATCTCTAATGTTGAAGGTATTCAAAATGAGGGTGTTAAGTTTTTTCAAGGGATTCTTGATCCTCCTTCTTCCTAGTTGTAAATGATGGTAGAATTTAGGATCTCCTTAATGCCATTCAAATTTTGACATCTTCTCAAGAAACTGATGCTCTTATGGCCCCATTCTCACTCCAAGATGTTTACAAGGTAGTTATTTCTCTACCTTTAGATAAAGCTCCTGGCCTAGACTAGTTCACCGCTCTTTTCTACCAAAAGTATTGGGATATTGTCATTTGGAACTCTTTTTTGGCTTTAGAGGAGACCCGATGAAATGCTTCAATGCTCAACAAATTTAATTTCACTAATAGTTTTATCATGCCAAAGGTTGGGGACCCTCAAATATTTTTAGATTTTAGGCCCATTTTATTGTGCAACACCATATACAAGATCTTTATGAAAGTCATTTATATGAGACTGCAACCTATTCTAACTAGGATTATTTATCCTAAACAAGGTGGATTTGTTATAGGTAAATAAACCATGGAAAGTGCTTTAGTTTCTCATGAGGCTCTTCATTCAATCAATGATAGTTATCTCTCCTCATTTGTTATAAAACTTGATATGATGAAAGCATATAATAGACTAAATTGGTGCTTCCTTATGAAAGTCCTTAAAACTTTTGGATTTTTGGATAAATAGAGTAAATGGATTAAGGATTACATATCTAGGGGTCACTTCTTAGTTATTATTAATGTATCTCCTGTAGGATATTTTAAGTCTTCTCAGGATGTTTGACAAGGAGATCCTCTATCTCCCTCTTTGTTCATTCTGATGATAGAAGCATTAGTAGGATCATTACAACTCATCTTAACTTAGGTCTCTGGATGGGTGTCAAAATTGGTATTTATTCACTTTTAGTTACTCTCTTTTTTTTTTTAGTCAATACTCTTCTATTTGGTACTTCTACTGTGAAGGAGGCTAAACATATCAAATCAACTATGGATCTTTATACAAAAAAATTAGGTCAAAAGATAAATTCTACTAAATCAAAGATCATTATCTTCAATTCTAATGTTAGGTCAAAAGATAAATTCTACTAAATCAAAGATCATTATCTTCAATTCTAATGCAATTATTTATAGCAAAATTTGTAAGATCTTGAAGTTCTCTTACCACATCCTCCCTTTCACTCACTTATTTCTAGAAGAATTTGTAAGATCTTCAATTTGTCATTAATACTTTTCTTTTCTTCAAGCTCTAAGTGGTGTTATAAAGAAAATTGAGATAATTATTAGGGGCTTTCTATGGTCTAGCAATATGACTAGTGAATCCAAGATCCGTCTCATCTCTCTTCAGGACATGTCTTTTGACAAACTTGAGGGAGGAATTAGTCTTCAGGATCTCACCAAAAGAAATAAGGCATTTGGTGGTAAACTAATATAGCAGATGGATGAGAAAGAATTTAATACATGGTGTCAAATTATGTATATTAAATACCTTTATTCTCAAGATCCCATGATGATATTTACTTCTCTAAACCCTCCGAAGGGATCAATAATTTGGAACTTCATGATCTCTTCCCAGGATATGATTACCAAATACATTACATGGAGAGTGAATAATGGAGAAAGAGCTTTGTTTTGGGAAGATTTATGGAGTGGCTTCCCCCTTTATCTCTATCTTTTAGTTGGGATGACTACATATCAATCTTCCAAAATCATTGGGGGGGATTATTAGGGGATTATATTGAGGCAGTAGATATTTTGATAGGGTGCACTTGTTGGAAAGAGCCCAATGATATTCCTATCTCTTCATATGTGAAGGCTTCTTTCAAAAAGATGTTGAGCAATAGAGAGGTTTTAATTTTGAACCAAATGGATTCATTTATATGGGCTCTAGAAAAAGATGGTAGGTACTCAATTAAGATGGGTTATAAGGCTACTAGAAACATGGTTGAAAATAGACCTAAGACTAGAGCTTTCATATTTAGTTGGAATGTGATAGTTCTTCCTAAAGCTAGATGTTTTTCTTGGTTAGAAATTAAGAAAATAATCCTTCCAAGTGATAAACTACAAAAACTTAACATTTTACTTTCAAGTGTGTTCTTTGTTAGGAGGAGGAAGAAACTGTTGATCACCTTCTTCTACAATGTAAATTTTCTCATGAATGTTGGGTACATTTCCTTCACAAACTTAAGGTTTCCATGCCTCTCCTAGATACCTTTATGGGATCTTTTTTAGGGCTAGAAAAGTCTTGTCCCTCATTCTTACTACTCATTCTTATGGAAGTGCACCCTTGCTCTAGTGGTTTGATCAATTTAGTGAGAAAGAAATAAAAGAATTTTTAGACAAATTTCTTCTCCTATAGAATCAATTTTTATCTACTATAGAATGCTCTATAGTTGAGGTGGCATATTCAGATGTTATAAACACCAACAAAAACCTTACTATAACCCCCTAGAACATATTAGTGAAAAATCATTAGGAATCTCTTCCCTATCCATCTCATCTATTTTTTGCTAACGTATCAAAAGTGTTTACAAATAAGAAATATGTTAGATGGATCCCTCCAAAAAAACCTTCATAAAAACTTAAGTTTGATGGTTTCTTTTGAGGGAATCCAAGAGCTTCTAGGATTGGTGCTTGCCTCAAAGATCACAATGGGAACATTATTTCTTACTTGGCTCAAACTATCCCCCCAAGCACTAACAATGCAATAGAAGCATATGACCTTCTTTAGGGCCTCACAATGGCCAAAAGAATGAATATCAAAATATTAATTATTGAGGGTGATTCAATGGTTTTTATTAGTGTATGTACAAATAGAGCTTAGGGCAACTAGAAAAATGCATATATCTTGCATCGTACTTGGAACATAATTGATTCTTTCTTAGATTTTTCCTTTTCACATACTCTACAAGAAGAAAACTCTATTGTAGACACTTTGGAATATATTGGTTGTGAAAATATTTTCTTAGATGCCTCCACATTTCAAGATTACATGTTTAGATTTCCTCATCTCCATTCAACAATTTAGTTAGATAAAGTTAACTATCTCAAGGGAGTTGAAGCTTGGTAATTTGGTTTAGGATGTATATTTGTCTAGGTGAACCTAGAGGACCTTATAAATGTGTATGGTATTACCAAGAGGGAAACCTTATCATTAATAAGCATGTTCCAAGGGGAGTACATATTTGCAATGTCGCTTCTACGTGTGAATGTGATCAATAACTCATTGTATTAATCATTACCTAGTAAGGCATATATATAATATGTTTGGAATGGGTGATAAATACATCCTAATTATTCAATAACCAACTATAGAGTCTCTTATGTCATATGTGGGAAGGGCACCTTTGGTATACATGATATTTAACACAAGGATATAAATTCTTGGACTTGGATACATGGGGAGATTACAACATTTCTACTTGGGTGTGTATGCTCACAATTTATGTGCCCATGAATTTTATTAATAAGATGACATGGTGGATTGTGGATTGATAGAGTGATTTCAATTGTCATTTCCTATTGTGTGAAAAGGGGTGCATTTGGTATTATAAAGTCTCTCTTCATAAGTCTAGAACAGAATTTGAGTATTAGTACCATTGTAATCATGATTTAAATAGGTATGTAAAAGTGGTATCTTGGCATAATTTTTCCACCTTGCATCATTGTGAATCATTCAGACTATGGTGAAATCAAAAGTGTTGTACTAAGGAAATTAGTTGATGGTAATTGATTTTTATGGAGCTAAGTACTTGGTAAGGCACATATTTGCTAGTTTAATTAGGTGTAATTAATTAATTGCCAGCTCACATACTAGGAATATTTCACACATGCATTTTTGGTATGGAGTACATTTGTGGGTGATTTTCATTGTGACTTTAAATACGATGGTATTCTATTCTTTATCTCAATTCATCTCTTATAATGCTCTTCTTGAATTGGTTGTTAATCGAGTATGTAAAACATGGAGTATGAACCAAGAAATTTCAAATTCAACATTCTAGTAAGAAACTAGAAAAATTCATTTGATGGGTTTTTATCACATGATTTATTGAACAGCTTATTCAACATGGAGTGCCCTCATTGTGTCGAATACATTAGGAATAGTTTATGTCTTGAAATTTCCTCCGTAGGAAAATCATTTCATTTTCCCTTTTTAGCTGGTTTCCATATTCCTCTCCAACATTATTGATTTCCAACAAATTACATTCAAATTTGAAGACGTGGTTTGAAAAACTATCTAACCTAATTTTGTTTCAGATGAACAAATAGAAGGTGCTCTTCAAAATTATGACTTCTGCTCAAGTTTGGTTGTAGTTAAATGCATTATTTCAAGGGAGTTGTTCAAAGATAATGGGTTTTTTTTAGGGTTATGGGTGGAATTAGGGCTTTTGTCCAGCTATGCCACATTCAACCATTTCAAAGTATAGCATACAAGCTTGGCGGTAAGATTAATACAACCATAATCAACATGATTTTTAACAAAGTTCATGCCATTTTGGTATTCTTTCAAGACCCCTAGCTAATCTTCCCATATTAGAGCAATGGACACCACTTCCTAGTTGTCCTAATATTGCATCTCAAACTGTTAACTTTTTTAACCCTTTGTCGTTTACCATGCCAACAGTTGAAGATATCAATGGGGGGAATCTAAGTTTTGGGTCATATCCAATAGGAAACCCATGAAGAAAATATGGCAGCAATTGAGGTTTTTATGGGCATTTTTTCCCTTGAGGAGGAGGCAGAGTCCGCACCAATGGAAGAATGAAGTTAGCTATGGCGGTTTACATTTTTGGGAAAAAAATTGCATAGGGTACTCTCGTCTCGACTTGGCTTGATCAATTTTGATAATTTTTGTATTAATCATTAGCTGGCGAGTCTCCCACACTTTCTTCAACCGATGTGGATCCAAGGAACTTTTGGATAGTCTTCTCATTAGGGGCTCTTTATGTAGTCTATGTAGTGAGTGGGACCATTCTCTTGGAGTGCACCAAAAGTTTGTGTCATCATCTACCTACATCAATAAGTCATCTACGAGAATATATCTAGACAACACACATATTTTTGTCTAGCCTTTGTGATTATAATTTTTTTTGTAAATATATCATTGCCCCTCAATATATTCAAGTTTTTATATTGTGTCAGTACAGTGATATTTTAGATTATCATATTTTAGTCTTGTTTGGTGAATACCTTTTATCTTTATGGGTATTAATTTATTCCATTGAGTTATTTGTAATGTTCACCCAGATTATAAGAGTTCTTTTTTGCTCATGGGATTTTGATTGTAATAGTGTAAATCTTCTCTACTATTTCTTTCTATGTGATGCAAGAGCATCCTTCGTTGGCTATCAATCTTGCAAGATGGTGTAGTTTGACCTTGGAGTTGGAGAACTCAGTCATAGGAAGAGGTGTGGCTCGACTGATATTGAGTTGTTCATAGTTATTGTATTAACCAAGGATCTTAGTTAATGAAGGCATGTGACGATGCTTGGGGCACTCGGCATGTATTGTGGGTTTATTTCCATTGGGAACTCAATAGTAGTGTTACTCAAGTTAGCTCAGTTAATGAGGAGAGCTCAATTATGCTTGGTGAGTTGGTGACACTTGGTGGAGGTTTCTAACACTCTATCATGTCTTGGTGTCTATGTTGCCTAAATTATCCATGACCCGACCTTTTGGAATTTAATTTGGGTGGTAGGTTATTCATAAATATTGTAGATGATGTGTGGCTTATAAATATATTTAAAGTAAGGGTTTATTTTAATTTGTAAGGGGATAGGCCGACTTATGGCTTAGTTGGGTATAAGTAAGGGGTTTTGTAGAGTCTTTAGTAATTTTATTTAGCTAGCTTGAAGAAGAGGATGTGGCAGAAGAGCAAATTTTGAGAAGGGCTAGTAGTTGAGGCTTGGGAAACAAGGAGATTTCTTGCGAGCACAAGTTGAGATCTTCCTTGGAGGTTTCTACCAGAGTGTGCATCTAGACTAGATAGTTTTGGGATTAGATCTTGAGGGATCTTGCATAACAATTTTTATAATTGTTATTGTATTTGGCCCTAACTTAGAAGGCCTTGTAGCTACGCACATTACATGTTGTATGCTAGAAAACTAGACCTATTGGAAGCAAGGGTTAACAAAAAAATATTAGTTAATATGCATGCATTAAATATTCCACAATGAAATAAAAGCTAATATTTTCTTGAGTTTTGCAACTCAAAGAAACCAACAACGCAAGTCCTCAAGAAACCTCAAATAGCTCAACAAAGGCACCCATGAGAGACCTTGTTGGTGTGTTGGATTGGAGGGATGTTTGGTGTGCTCTCCTCAAACACAACTATATTTGAATCTCTTGATGTGAAGGTGCAAATGTGATTGATGAAACTATGAAACTATACTATATGAGATGAAGAACACCTCAAACAATGGCTATGGAGGAAGCCATGCTTGAAAGCATTCAAGGATGTGGAGATGGAATGCAATAAAGAGACTAAGCTAATATGCAAGCTAAACTAGTATGGAAGTGAAATGAAGATTTAAATGCATGAACAAGCTAAATGTAACAATGCAAATGCAATCTAAAAATTGGCTACCAAGTGTTAGTATGCAACATGAAATCACTATGAAAACTCAAACTAGCATGATAACACTATGAAAGCTCAAAAATCAAACTAACATGATAACAATGCATGTGGAGGAGATGAAAATTCTTGAGACAAGGGCTCTATTTATAGACTTTAAAGAGGACCTGGGTGAGGTGGCATCTATGTGGCAACCACATAGTGCAACAAGGAGACACATAGGCAAGCCATGCAAGTGGTTAACATTCAAAGTTTGCTCACACATGTGTGAGAAAACTTGGAGAGAAGAGTGGGGGACAAAGCTTGCATGAAGTAGTGGTCTCACACATGTGTGAGCACACACTTAGGCTTAAGAAGGAATTAGCAAGATGATTAAGGGTAATTAAGCAGGATTAAAGTGTGGATAGGCTTAGGAGGATCAAAGTGACAAGTGTAGGGTAGGCTTTAGGCTAGGTTTAAGATTAAATTAAATAAAATTTAATTTAATCATAGGTTTAGAGGAATTAATGAGATGGAGAGATTTAAATAAATAAAATTTATTTAAAAGGGAAATTTATGGAGGATCATGTATTAAATAAGTTTAACACATTAAGACTAGAGGTATTTAAATTAAATTTAAATACCTTAGGAAAGTGAACCTATTTAATTAAATAAATTTAATTAATTAGGTAGAAGAATATAAAAAATATAATTAATTAATTATAATGTCAACAGAAATATTAAATAAATTAATATAGTCTTTTGGGACGATTTTAAGCGTCTACACATGTAAATAATTATTATATGAATAAAATGTTGAGAATCAGATTGTGTGGTTATTTGTAGGGATCTGGATTACCTCGAGTAAGGGTACCTTTAGATTCTTGCTGCAATAGATGACATCAAAGCATAGTTGTTCCTGAGCGTGTAGACTAAGCATCAAAGTTGAAGCAATTTGCACCAGGACTTGGGTGAAGGCTGGAAGAGAAGGTTGATCTTGTGGAGCTAACTGATCTTCTAGATTTGTGGATTTATTTCTTTAGGCTTGCAAGAATCTTGGAAGATGTCTCCAAGAAGATTGGACCCTAGGGTGATTGATGATCTTAGTGATGTTGTGGAAGAAAGGATCTTAAAGAAGGTTAAAGTAAATTTTAAATCTAAAATAGAGGAGGTTAAAGCCAATTTCAAATCTGAGATGACATTAATGAAGAGTGATATGATGATTGTTGAAATTGTGAGTTATTATGGTGATGTACCTCTGTATGTGGGTACTAAATATGGTTATGAGGAAGTTGCTAAAGACTTTGAAGTTGCTAGATCGAGTGTGAAGGATTTGATCAAAACAAATCCACAAAGCCTTCAAATACCTGCATGCAAAAAACCTATCATAGAAGAAAAAGAAATGAGGAGGCAAGGGTTTTGCTCTAAAATAATATGCTATATATTCTCAAAAATGGAATAGATAAAAAAAAATTTACAAGATTTCAACCCTAAAGCTGAATGAAACCCTAAATCCTAAGAAAGCTAGGTTGCACATTAACAATTAATAAAAGAATTAATTATTAATGCACCTAAGAGAAAGCTTAAGCACTAAAGAGTAATAACTTAACTAATTAAATCAAAATGATTTAAGTAGTAAGGAAACAAAATATTACTCTAACACCCCCCCTTAAGCTAAGCAAAGGGGAAAAACTAACCTAGCATAGCTATGAAAGTAAGAAATGGGTCCTGCCAACAAGGCTTGATCAGGTACCCACTACAAGGAAATCTCTATAAATCAGAGAAAAAGGAGAAAACCCAGTAGGAAAAAATCCTCTCCAAAAAGAGATGAAAAAACAACAATAAAAATGGCTTGAGAGACTCTCTCAAAACCATAAGTACAACCAGCCCCCCAAGAATGATGGAGCCCTTCTAGAAATGAACAAACCAATGGAACTCCAATGCAGAAGAAACAAGGGCACAGAACAAGGAAACCATTGAATGACTAGAAGGGCTAACTAATGCTCAAAGGAGAAAACATAAGGATCCAAAAAGGGAATCCCCAATGTAGGTGTATAGACACTGTCATGAAAGAGGAGATGAATGTCCTTTGTAGAATCCACAACAAGTGCACCTGGAGGTTCAATGAATGGAGCTAGAGCGTCTGGTAGAGTAGAAGTAGAATCTTGTTGAAGAGAAAAAACCTCAACTAGATGTGGTGCGGTAGTCAAAATAGTGATATCAAGAACAATACAAAGGTTTAAGTGTCCTGACTACACCACATGATGCTCTTGCGAAAGAGAAGAGTTGTTCTCTTATAATGGAGATAATGGACCAAAGTGCAAGAAGGTGTAGAGATGGGTGGTATGATAAACTATCCCTATAGTAATAAGGCCTCCTGTTGCACTACCCCAAATGTAGACTGAATCTACAATGAACTCAATTGTCTTACTTGATCCACTGTGTGTAATCTAATACATCAAGAGAAGGTTTACATATAGAGATGGAACATACAATACATCATTGAATCTGCCATCTTGAATGTGAACCAAACCTTTCTTGCAGACTATTAGGGTAGTGTTATTCCCCATGAGAATATGAGTAATGGGAGAAGCCTCAATAGAGGAGAAGACTCCTTGAGAAGATGACATATGGTGAGAAGCACTTGAATCCAGTATCCAAGAGACCTAGCAAGGGGATGCAATGGATGCTCATAATGCATGACCATATCCAAAATCTAGTGTAGGTTTTGAAGAGATGGAAGAAGACTAAAAGGAAAACCCTTATGAGGTAGAAGAGGATGGAGATGAAATAGTGCTCCTCTGAAGAAGAACTTGCAAATCTATAATCTATTTCTCATAGCCATCAAATCACTTCTAAAAATAATGTGACTCATCATGAGGTCCCTTCCGACAATAGGAGAAGGTAGAAGTCTCAGTCTTCTTTTTCTCCTTCTTAGAAGAAGATGATGAACTAGTAGAGTGCTAAGAAGAGGAATATGATATCTGGTTTAGCTTATGCTTCTGTGTATCCTGAGGTGACTTGACAAGTAATGCCTATGACTGTGAACCTATAAGTGAATCCATCTAAGTGACCTTGGACTACTCACAAGTTAACATGTCACAGAATGTCTCAAAAGAAGGCATAACATGTCGTGCACCTAGAGCATCCATAGTGGAGTAGAAGGTAGAAGTGAAAACCTGATAAGGACCTTGAAGCTTTGAGAGTATCAAAAAGATACACTCATCATCTAACTTTGTCTTTCCAACAACCTATAACATAGATCAAAGAGACTTGAATATCATCAAGAAGTCCTCAATGCTAGTGAATGATTTAGGAACCAAGAAGGTAAACTTTGCATCTATCTGTAGAACCTTGAACTGATTCATTATGTCAAATAAGGTGGAAAACTTGTCCCACATAGCCCTAAGTGTAGTCAAACCATCTAGATGAAACAGTAACCCATCTAAAATATTTATTGCAATGAGGCTCATTGCCTCATACATCTTATTGCATTGCATAAGAACCTCATAAGGCCTCTGTAGGATTGGCTAAGCCGCATCGAGGCATGACCATAACCCCTTCTCCATAAGCAATCTAGTCATCTATCCTTTCCAAGTATGGTAGTTATGAGGTGTAAGGCAAGTGACATAAGAGTCTAGTAGTAAGAGAATAAGACGGAAGTAGAAGGGTCGATTCTAAAGTAAAATATAGAAAGAAAAATGCACCCCCCCACAATGTAATAAATTAATCCCCAACTTACAAATTGATTGTGTAAAGGAGAGAAGAGAAAAAAAGGTTAATATATGAATCAAAAATACCTGATACCAAATACTAGTGAAAATGTTAAGAATCTGGAAAGTTCTCGAGAAGAGCTTTCTAGCACTTTTTTTAGAATAGAAAATGGAGCTATAATGAAGAAGTTATGCCCTCTGGAAGATAGAATCCATCAATAGACTTTAGGCGCTAAAATAGGTATCAATCTAAAAAAAATTCTAAAAATTTCTCCATCTCAGAACCATCTTTTCGATTCTTCTTTTGGATTGAAAAATACCCCCAAATGCTCAAGTTATTGCAAAAAAACTGACAAGGCCCCTAGAAGAAGAGAAATATTTTTATTTTTTTTTAAATAATTGAAAAAATCTTTAAAACTCATTGCCGAAGAGGCAAAAAAGTAGAGCAAGGGTGGCAGGGAGGTGGAGCTTAGCCCACATGACACCATAGTGGAGAGGAGCTAGGGTGAGTGTTGCTCAGGCGGCTTGATGGTAGAGGAGCGACGGTATTTGGCACCAGTGTCAAAAAATTAAAAAATGGCACGAAAAAACTTAAAATTGATGCTATAAATAAAAAGGTCATTGTTCCTACCGAAAAACACAAAAGCTATCAAAAAAAAGGTATGCGGGCTAGAAAATAGTCTGTAGCCTTTTTTTTGAAAAATTACCTCGGAGAGCATGCAAGAGGTCATACGGCCTTATGGGCCAAAAAAATTTCCTCTTAGACCAACATTATCCAAAATGAACAAACTTTATATGGAAACAAGGGTCATAGGTATAGGTACAGGTTCCACCAGGTGTACAAAGACAAGGGCCAGTAGAGGATCTAGACATGGTGAGGGTTGAGCAGGATAGCCTCCATGCAAAGGTAGCCCAATTATAGGGGGTGGCATAGGTGCAGCAGGCACGAGTGGATAGCCTAGAGCAAGCCATGGCCATACAAGCAGAGCTACAGGCTTAGAGGGCTAGAGGAGACAGTGTGCAAGAGGCCCTAGTAGCCCTATAGGCATGGGTAGATGCTAGGAAGTTCGTGGGTATGGAGGTCCATGTAGATGTCGAGGAGCTAGCAGAGCTAGAGAGACTCTGAGGGGAGGTGGCCACATTACAAGCTAAGCGAGTTACCCATCAGGTGTAGCTGGACGGATACCACATGCAGAGGGACATAGAGAAATAGATGCTACAACCTGAGGCAGCCATCACATTCATGCAGGAGGCCATCTCAGCTAGTCGAGTAGAGGCACGAGCCATACGAGAGGTAGCTTACTATAGATCATTATATCATGAGGTCGTGCTTGTCAACTAGCGGCAGCCAAATTTTGGGAGAGGTGCCAGCTCATAGACCACAAGGGGCAGAGCCAGATCAGAGTGGACTATAGGATAGTAGAGACCTCCCCAAGGGGGGGATATGGGGGGGCTAGGCCCTTACAGCTAGCGGCTTGATTTTTTATAGTGACTAGTTTTGACAGATATGTGCAGATGTAGCGAGTTTTTGATGATGCATTTGTACTACATGATTTTGTATACGAACTGTACAGACATTATTTTTTGATATATACATGACATGATTTGATGGCCCTATGTGTATATGGATTATGTGATGCATATGATATCTATGATGTGGATACTGATGCTTGTGATGCAGAATGTGTGTGATGTGATGTTTCCTATGATGTATACATATGTATATGATGTCTAACATGTGGATGGTGTTTGTTGGCGATTATGAGATGTATGCATTGTTTTATTTTACATGTATGGATGCATTTGTGAGATGTTTTATGATGGATATGCCCCTAGATGCATGTGTTAACATGGATGTATGTAAATGAATTAATGATGCAAACTAACTAAATGAATAAAATGCCTAATGAACACTAATGAATGCAACCTAAAATGAAAATGTAAAATGAATGAACCTAATGAATAATTATCTATCAAAAATTTTCACTCATAGAAACCAAGTAGCGTAGTAGAGGAGGGGGGGAATAAACATAACCCTTGTCTCAAGCATGGCTCAATGACACCCTATACTACATGAAACCCAACTACATGATATCAAGAGATTCAGTTATGTTTATATGAAAGAGCACACCTTAGTTTGATTTTACAAATGAGTTTATGCATTATATGTTATAGAAGCATAAATGACATGACTCTTTTGCATAGATTAGAGACTTTAGAACAATAGGTGTAGTTTACATAGTCATGATGTACTAAATGTCATATACACATTGGAGAGGTCTAGGTACACCCAAAGTCTTTTTAGGGATCTTTTGTGGAATGTGTGCTAACCTATTGCCCCCAATGTGAAAGGCATTAACATAACTTGAAACTAACACATATGTAGTAAAGCCTCAAAAATAGATCATACCACAAACAACACATGTAGTCAATGAGAGTCATTCATATATGATAAAATATGGAAGATCAAGGTACACCATAAATAGCTTCCACTAACACACAAAATGAAATCAACCAAAAAAAGACCTCATGACCAAGTAGTCATTCAGTCCATAGTTCCTACCAAGAACCTTAGGTCTAGAAGTGAATGTCATAATGCCACCTACAGGAAAGATTCGTCCTATGAAATTTTTTTTTTGTGCGACATCAAGTATCATAAATTGTTTATTTATTTTTGGCAAATGCTATGAAAAGAACAAGTATCTCAAATCATTAACTCTCAAATGGTGATTTTGTTGAAGTCCTATGTGGTCACTATTGTGAAAAAGCTCAGTGTGATGGGATTGGAACAAACACTCGACGAAAAAATGCCTCGCAAACTAGAGGTCTTTCAAAAGATGGAGGTGAAGCGAAGCCTCATAGACAAGAGGTCTTTTTTATTGAATGTAGGAAAAGCATAAGCTAGATAAGACTTTGCACAAAGGAAATGGACTGGTGGAATGGAGTGAAGGGAAACAAGCCTTATAGACAATGGATCAAAATGCTTTTTTCAGGAACTTTTTCTTCTTTTTAGTCTTCTTTCAGGAATATTTTACGAATTTTTTTGGATTTTTTTTATTTTTCTAATTTTTTTGGATTTTTGTGGGACTATAAGAACATTGTACAAGAACTGCAAAACTCAAGCATAGAACCACTTGAGGTGTTGGATATTTACAGGATTAGGGAAAAAATCTCCCTCTCGAGTGGCAATCTGATATGCTTTAGAACCATATTTGGCTGTGATGATAAATGGACCAAGCCAATTATCCTCAAACTTTCCTTTCTTTTCATGGTTCTGGAGATTCATCATGTTATGCTGCAAAACTAAGTCACCCACCTCAAATTCCTATGGCTTGACTTTTTTGTGATACTAAAGCTAAAGGCAATTTTGATACATGCGGAGGTGGTTTAGGGCATTAAGGCATCTCTCATCAAGGAGTTGCAGCTCTTGCAAGTGAGCAACTCTATATTCTTCTTTAGACATCAGATTCTTGAGAGAGATTTCGAGGTAAGGGAGCTCAATTTCAATGGGTAAGATAACTTCAGAAACATAAATAAGGGAAAATGGAGTGGCTCTTGTGGGGTTATGGATGGAGGTACGGTAGGCCCAAAGGGCAAGAGCAAGATGGAGGTGCCAATCACGGCCAACTGCATCAATGGTTTTATTTAGGATTTTCAAAATGGTTGTATTAGTAGCTTCAACTTGGCCATTGCCTTGGGGGTAGTATTTGGTGGAAAAATGCTGTGTGATTCTAAATTTCCTACACAATGTGGCAACTTGCTAATTTTTGAAAGGGGTTCCATTATCAGTCATAATATCTTGAGGTATATTGAAATGACAAATAACGTAGTTCAAGAGGAACTTCAAAATTTGTTTTCTAGTAGTGTAGGTTAATGGAATAGCCTTGACCAACTTTGTGAAATACTCAGCGGTGGCAATAATATACTTATGGCCATTTGAGGAATTTGGATATACTTGACCAACAAGATCAAATCACCAGCGGGAAAAGGGCCATGGAGTGATGATGGGTTGGAGGTCTTGGGCAGGAGCGTGTATCAAATCGCCATGCTGCTAACAAGAAACACATCTCTTCACAAAATGATATGCATCTACTTCCATAGTAGGTCAATAATAACTCATTCTAAGAAGCTTTTTTGCTAACGTAAGGCCACTAGAATTGGCACCACAAATCCATTTGTGGAACTCTTCTAATGCCATTCTAGCTTAATTTGAATTGAGACATCAAAGGAGGGTTCCATCAAAAAAATTTTGAAAAAGCGTATCACCTAGGATGGTATATCAGGTTGTGCAATGGATGAAGGTTTTGCTCTGATTTGGGGTGAGGGTTATGGGAATGGTTTTGTTACATAAATAGGCAAAAATGTCAGCGTACCACAAAGACTTAGGACCAAAAATCTCACATACCAACTCTAAATCAATTTTCTCATAAGCAGGAGTAAAAGATTCTCAACAAGAAACTCACATTTAGGACTATATTCTGGCATAGCAATCAGGGAGGCAATAGTAACCATGGCATCTGCTACTTTGTTATTAGCCCTTGGGATCTACTAATAAACTAGCTCTATGAAATATTGTTTAAGATCCTCAACTATCCTACGGTATGGCAACAATTTCTCATCCTTAGTGTGGTATTCATCTGTAACTTATTTAATGACCAATTGTGAGTCTCCAAAGACAAGAAGGCTTTTGATATTCCATCTAATAGCTTGACGCAACCCTGTGACTAATCCTTCATAATTAGCTATATTGTTTATGCAAGGGAATGATATCTTATAAGACTTAGGAATGAGATCCCCTTGCAGTGTAACAAACAAAACTCCTGCCCCCGATCCCTTTTGTGTGAATGAACCATCAAAAAATAGTTTTCATGGTGTAGTCGGGGTGACAATCATAATGGTGTCATCTGGAAAATCTACTACTATGGGATGGTCTCCTGGAAGAGGAACTTCAGCAAGTTGATCTGCAATTACTTGTCCCTTAATGGTTTTACGTTCCTTATAAACAATGTCAAACTCACTCAAAATCAAGACCCATTTTGCATCTTGACCAATGAGGGAGGCTTTTGATAGAAAATATTTGAGTAGGTCTATCTTGGCAATGAGATGTGTAGTATGATTAAGCATGTAATGGTGTAGCTTCTGTGTGCAAAAGACCATTGCCAAACATGCATACTCAATAGTAGTGTAGTTCAACTCATAGCCAACTAGTATTCGACTGAGGTAGTATATAGCTTACTCATTCCCATTTTAGTCTAGTTGTGCCAAAAGTGCTCCTAAGGCTACTGAAGTAGCTAAAATGTATAGAATCAATGGCCGTCCTGCAATTGGAGGTACTAGAACTGGAGGATTATCCAAGTATGTCTTAATTTGTTCAAATGCTTTTTAGCATAGACAATCCCATTCAAACTTGTTTCCTTTGTAAAGTAAATGCTGAAGTGGATGGACCTTATCTTCTAAATGGGCCACAAATCGTCTGATGGACTGTAACTTTCCTTGAAAATTGTAGAGTTGTTTCAATGTGGTAGGTGGAGGCATTTCCATGATGGCTTTGACTTTAGTGGGATCTACCTCAATACCTCTTCTTGACACAATGTAGCCTAACAACTTGCCTAATTTGACCCCAAACACACATTTCTTAGGATTTAGGTGCACTTTATATTTCTCCAATCTCTCAAAAATGGTGGTGATTACATCAATGTGGGACTCACATGTCTTTGATTTTCCTAGGATGTCATCAACATAGTCCTCCATTATGATATGTAAAAGATCATGAAATATTGTAGTCATTGTGCATTGATAAGTGGCACTAGCATTCTTCAAGCCAAATGGCATGACTTGATAACAAAAGGTTCCCCATGGGGTGGTAAATATCAGTTTATGTTGATCTTCTTCTGCAATTTTGATTTGATTATAACTAGAGAAACCATCGATCAAAGACAACATCTCATTTCCAGTAGTCAAATCCACTATGATGTCTATGTTAGGAAGTGGAAAATCATCCTTAGGACATGCAAGGTTTAAATGTTAAAAATCTGAACAAACATAGATGCCTCCAGATGCTTTCCCTATAGGAACAATGTTGGAGACCCACTCAGGATAATCAATAGGGCAGATGAATTTTTCTTCTAACATTTTATGCAACTCTGCTTTGACTAAAAGTGCTACCATAGGATGCATCTTGCACAACTTTTTTTTCACTGGTTTAATCTTGGGATCTATTGTCAAGTGATGCACAACCAAATCTATGTCTAAAATATCTCTATAGGTCCATGTAAAATTGATTTTACCCTTTCTCAAGAATTCAATAATTGCCTTTTGCTCTTCAAGACTTAGGGTAGTTGCAATGTAGGTGATTTGTGGATTATCCTCTATACCCAAGTTGACTGGAATTATGTCCTCATTAAAAATAGATGACTTTTCTGGTGGTAAAGATCTGAATGGAAATTTAATCTCTCCTTCTTTTGGCACCTCTAAGAGGTTTTCACTAGAAGATGTGTCCTTTATTTTATCTTTTTCCTCATCCAAAAGTGCCCTAGAAGAGTTTTCACTAGAGGATGTTTCTTTTCTTTTTCCATTTTTATTTTCTTTTTCGCTTTTGTGACTAAGAGAGTTGACTTGGCTACAAAAGTAGGCTTTCTCATTGTATTGGATCTCATGTTCATAATCTTGGAGATTCTTAAGGCCAAAGAGTGTCATCACTACCTCATCAGACTTACAGATATCGAGAGCTAGTGGTGTTTCCTGAAGGTCCCAGTTTATCATGTTAGGGTTGGTGAGAGGTAGGTCGATGGATGAAAGGTCAGCTATGGTAATGGAATGGACATAGGTATCTAGGTCATCTTCAATGTATTGGAAGAGTATTTCAAATAATTCCTTCTCGTCAGTCTCATAATCATATTCAACTGTATAATAGTTGTCAACAAAGGATACCTTAGGTTTAATGGAACCCAAACCGCATCCTTTAGGATAGCTATTAGCCTCTAGGGGTTGTCTAATTCCATCTTCTTTAGGTCCAAGGCTGGTACCATGATATCCCATGTTTTTGATAATGGGAGAGGCCTTAACATACTTATCCTTTGAAAATTCCATGGGTTCATCTTTTCCATCATAGTATAGCCAATCTAGGATATTATATTCCATGTGCTCATCACTAAGTGAACCCCAATGTTCAAATGTGGTCTTGTTAATATGCATAGTCTCTTTTCTGGTAGGAGGTGGTAATTGTGAAGGTTTTTGAAAGGAACAGGAGGAGAGTGGTAGTTGTCCAACACACAAGGCATTTTCAAACTTATACTCTCCCATTCCTAAATCAGTTAAAGTAACCTTCTTCCCTATAGTATTGACCTTAGTATCTTCCACCTTTTCTTTTCCTTTGCGAGAATTGGAATCATTATTGGCTAACTCTAGCACTATTGTAGAAGGTGATTCTATTATTGTGAGAGGCTTAGGTATAACTTTGAAAAACTCACTAATTGGACAAACAATTTCTGGTGCACCTTCCAATCTTTTACAAAAGGGAAAAAGGTGTGGGATCTCCTAGAATTGTGACCTCTCTTTGTTGGTGAGGAAATTTCAAGCATTGATGATAGGTAGATGGAATAGCCTTTAGTGTATGTATCTAAGGTCAGCCAAGAAAAATGTTCTATGGAAAATCCAAGTCTAGGACATGGCATTCAGTATTTATGATGGCTGGTCCAACCCTTAGTGGCAACATGATAACTCATTTTCATTCGCTTTCCCTTTCATCATATGCTTTGATTGTTATCCTTTAATTAACATCTAGGAGGTCTTCTGGAAGTCCCAAGAAACGAATCATCTTTAATGTGCATAGGTTCAAACCGGATCCATTATCTATAAGGACTCTTTTAATCTTATGTCATTGTATAAGGACTTCAATGTGGAGCGACAAATTATGGTGGGGATCAGGACCTTGCAAGTCTTTATCTATGAAGACAAGGTGTTGTTGTGTGGTAAGGTTTCCAATCATGGTGGTAAATTAGGAGGCATTAATGTTTTCAGGAACATGAGATTCTAAAAGAGCCTTCTCCAAAATTTCCTTGTGGATGGGTGATGTGGTGAGGAGCTCATGAATGAATATTTGTGCAGGAGTCTTACCTAACTGGGACAACACATCATAGTGAGAAGTGGGCCTTTGTGAAGTGGATGGCATAGCAAGCACATGTGGAACTGATGGATTAGTGTGATTGGGAGCAGTAGCTTGCAAAGTAAGTCTTCCCCATCGAGTAGTTGCATCACAATCGGCTGCTTGTAGGACAAGGGTATTCACATAAATGTCTACCTCTTCAATGCGACCACACATGGAGTCAAATCCACATATATTGTTGGTTTCTATTTTACCACACAAGGAGTCAAATCCTTATATGTGGTTAGTAGAATAGTCATAAGGTAAGGCATTTGATGTAGAAGCTCGATTTGCATTGTTTGTATTGTTGTTTCCATTGTTGTTATTGTCATTATTGTGATTAGGAAATGGTTTTTGAAATATCTTTAGCTTAGCATTTTTAGAGGATGGCCCTCCTTCTACCTCAATTTCTCCATCATCAAAAAGATTTTGGATGAAGACTTTGAGTTTTATACACTTGTTTGTGTCATGTCCTTTGATGTTGTGGTATTTGCAATATTCATTTTCCCTATACCATTTCGACTTGGGTTGATTCTCATCAAAGGGTCGTATGTTGGGAAATACCATTAGATTCTGATCCACTAGTTTTTGGAAAATGGCTTCCAAGGGTTCACAAAAGTTAGTGAACACCATATTGCAATCATAGTCTCAGTTGTAATTGCTATTGGTATTGTTATTGTTGCGAGGGAAAAACTATGTTTGATTACGAGACTGCTGATTGTTTTGATTCTGATTTTCACGGTTTGAACTGTTGTTGTTTCAGTTATGATAATTGTTGTTGTTTCCTCAACATTAATGACACCATCATGTGTGACACCTTTGTTCTTGGACCAAAATTTGGGTTTTTTGTTGTTTGTGTCATTGTTTGAGGATGATGAGCTATAATGGTTGATAACAACTTTGTCTAAAAAACCATTTTCAATGCTTTTGCCTCTCTTGACTAATGTAGAAAAATCTTCAGGGCTAGACATCTTCATGTGAAAGGACATATTTGGTATCAATTTTTTGATAAATATATCCACAAGGTGGGAATCCTTAATTTTGTAGGGCATGCAGTTAGCGAGATGTCTCCATCGTTGTGGAAAATTAGCAAATATTTCACCACTTTGTTGTTTTGTGTTGCACAAATCACTTAATGAGGCATGATGTTCAATGTTGTAAGAGTATTGTGCCACAAAATTTGTTGTTAAATCATTGAAAGAGTTAATGGAACCCTTGGGTAAGTTCATTAGCCACTCTAGTGCAGGGCCCCCAAGACTTCGTGTGAAGAGCCTCTTAAGATAATCTTCATTATAGGCTACTTGACACAAAACTAAGAATTCCTTGAGATGTGTGATAGGACATGTTTCTCCTGTGTATTTGTCAAATTTAGAAATCTCAAAGTTTTGTGGGAATGGTATCATGCTAATGGATTTATCAAATGGGAAGGGACAAACTTCCTCAAAAGAGAAATCCTTCTCTCCTTTGTTGGCCATGTAATGCACCAAGTTTTGAAGTTCTTGTAATTGTTGGGCTAAATCTTGGTTTGGTTGCACTTGTGGCTATTGAGAATTTTCAATCCCACCTCCCAAGATATAGGGAGGTCCAAACATATTATAGGGTGGTGTGAGTGCTCCACTCTGGCCAATGTATTAATATGTAGTCATTAGAGTTGGCATAGATGTTTTTACCATACTTATCAAAATTTGTAAATAAGTAGAATACATTGGTTGTGTTGGAATTGTCATTTGTTCAGTAGACATTTTCCCAATGTTTAAGCATCCCACAGTTGGCCTGTTAAGGTGGATTGCAGAATACTAGTAGGCATAGTAGTGTTGGGTATGACACTAATGATTTGTTGGATATGTTCAGCACTTAATTGGAATGTTGGTTGTGTGGTGACACTTGATGTAGATGTAGCACTAGTTGTCACTATTGGTCATTGACTAGATGCTTGAGTTGTGTTTGGCAATACAGTAGCACCACCTTTCATAATCTATCTAAACAAGGTGGTCTCATCAAAGCTTGTAGGGACATTAACACCATCTTTAACCAAGTTGAGGAAGATCTCATTTTTGTTTTCCCTAATAGATTTTTCCATCATTTTGACATTGTATCGATCTGCAAGGAGTGTTTAGACATCATTAGGGATATTTTTGTTTTCAATAGGGTTTTCCACTTGGTATACTTCCTCATCGTCATTTCCCAAAGTTGTGTTGCAAAAAGGATCTTCTGGTTCTTGTGTGGATGTTAAGCTAGGCATGCCAAAGTTTGAACTAGAGGGAAATCCTCCCCCTAATGATGTTACATGTAAAGGGAAAGGATTCTCCATCTCTTTTTCTCTTAATGAGTCCAATAAACAAGACATGGGATTAAATGTGAATCTACTAGATCGTGTATGTACCATACAATAGTGACCAAACCAATGGGTGGAAGACTATGGAAGAAAGAGGGGAATGTGGGAGAAAACTATTGAACCTTATGCAATTAAAGGGGTCAGCAACTTAAATGTAAAAAAAATATTTAGCAAACAAATAAGTGATAGGTGTTTGTTTGTGGATAAGAGGTCTAGTGTTGTGATCCTAGAAGGTTTTCTTATGCCAAAATCTTTAGGTTCAAATGATCAAGTTCTCTAGAGGAAATTTGCAAATGGAAGACTAGAAGTGTGGAAAAATAAAATGATATGTGGAAAATGCAGGTGTAGTAGTCACTTATACGGTTAACTCAATCCTCACTCACTGCGAACAAAAACTTGGGGTTTACTCCTGGGAAGGTAGACCAATTTCAATTTTTTGCATTGTACTCAATTCTATTGTAGCGGTCTTCTTTAGCTTCTTCTTTTTGAATGTCTTTGATAGCATATCGAAATTGTTTGTCACCATATGCTAGGTTCTTCCTTTCCTTGTAAACAAATGGTTTGGACAATTTCACCTTCTTATGTTTGACTTTTTCGGTCATGGCAAAAACAAAACAAAACTCAGTTTCAAGCACAAACTAGACTCAACCAATTTCAAATACTAGACCAATATAAAACTTTTGAAAATAACCACTATTTCTCTCACTAAAGTTCAACTCACAATTTCACTCATTTTGCACTTGTTTGATGTTTGGTATTGGTTTTGAATGTTTAAACAAATAGGCAAGCAGAACCCGCCAAAAATCCTAATAAGGCTACAATTAAGATATACAAGGCTTATCTAAAGGGTGTCCTCGATATACGCAAGGTACATGAGGCCCAAATCTATAAATGAAAGAAAATAATGCCACACAACCGGGGGAAGACAATAACCCAAATCTCCTCCTTCACTTCCCAAACGTATAAAGTTTTTTGGGGCTTAGCCAAGAGTGACAAGATTTTACTTCCAAGAGAGGTGTCTTTCGATTTACCTCCTGATATTTACACTCTGCCAAAACGCTGGAGTTGAGGTCATCCCAAGGGGTGATGAAATCCTCAAGTAGGCCTCCTAAAAAATAAAATAAGACCACTTATTTCTTGTGCATCCAAGATCACCCAAAGGTGTGATGGGAGAGTATACGTAAGTGGCCCTCAAATTTAAAAGACATGCATTTTTTCCCAATGAAACTTTAGGTTTTGTAATCTACTTGAAGACACACATGTTTAAATCATACAATGTTCTTTCCAACTTGAAATTGTCGTCAACATAAATAAAAGTGCAGATTCATCAACAAGAAAGTAAATCGAGCGTGTGCATAAATAAAATGCTAAAAATAAAATCAATTTCCTTTAAGGCATTCAAGAGTATGTGAGTTCATTTTAAGCACCAATTCCAAATATTTGCTAGTCTAGACATTCATGTTAATTTTTTTAAGGCATTCAAGAGTGTGTGAATTCATTTTAAGCACCAAGCCCAAATGTTTACTCTCCTAAAAATGCATGTTCATTCCCTTAAGGAATTCAAGAGTGTATGAGTTTATTTTAAGCACCAATTCCAACTATTTTCTACCCTAAACATACATTCCAATGAAAAGATGGTTCATTCCTTAAGGGCATTCAAGATTGAGTTTTTTGCCTAAACATCCATTCCAATGAAATATGAGTAAATTCCTTTAAGGCATTCAAGATTGGATGAAAAAAATTTCTTTAGGCACTCAAGAGTGTGTTTAGAGATTACTCATTAGTTTGCAGCATCCATTCAAATGACAAATGATTATAACATGCAAGTTAATTAACCTTTAATCCTAAAGTGATCAAAATCACTACAAATTTCCTTAGTGATAAAAATCACTATTGCTTTGCTTTAAGTCTTTCAAGGTCAATTTCCTACATGAGAATTTTTTAGCAATCCCTACAAACCACTAGTTAGCAAATAATAATACTTCAAATTTTAACAATTTTGTCAAAAGGCACAAACGACAGAATATCGAGACGTTAAAATGCGCAGACACCAAAACTTGTAGACACTAAATTACGAAGACAATAGAAGGAAAAAAGGTACATATGGAAGACTAATGCTCTTTCCAGGCACAAACGACAAATAAAAGATCAAAGATGCTAGAAACATAGACAACAAAGTACAGCCAACAAAAAATGCAGATGACAGATGGAAAATTAAAGACGACAGAATACTACGCGCAGATGAGAGACTAATTTTTGTAATTTCAAAACCCACCCCCAACAGAGACGACAGGATAACCTATGCAGACGCTAAAACTCTATCTCCAATGCAATGTGAGTGGATGATGCAAAAATGCTAAAATGCGCAAACACTGGTCTGAAGAGATGATAGAATGCAAACACACTATGTTCGATGTTGATGATAATGCGAGGTTTTTTGCGATGGACTAAAAATTCTCAATGGATTTTTGAGATGAAAATAGAGACGTGGGTCCCACTAGGCTTCCCAAAATGTATGCTAGAAAACTAGACCTATTGGAAGCAAGGGTTAACAAAAAAAATTAGTTAATATGCATGCATTAAAGATTCCATAATAAAATAAAAGCTAACTAACATTTTTTTGAGTTTTGCAACTCAAAGCAACCAACAACTTAAGTCCTCAAGCAACCTCAAATGGCTCAACAAAAGCACCCATGAGAGGCCTTGTTGGTGTATAGGATTGGAGGGATGTTTGGTGTGCTCTCCTCAAACACAACTATATTTGAATCTCTTGATTTGAAGGTGCAAATGTGATTGATGAAACTATGAAACTATACTATATGAGATGAAGAACACCTCAAACAATGGCTATAGAGGAAGTCATGCTTGAAAGCATTCAAGAATGTGGAGATGGAATCCAATAAAGAAACTAAGCTAATATGCAAGTGAAATGAAGATCTAAATGTATGAACAAGCTAAATGTAACAATACAAATGCAATGTAAAAATCAGCTACCAAGCGTTAGTATGCAACATGAAATCACTATGAAAACTCAAACTAGCATGATAACACTATGAAAGCTTAAAACTCAAACTAAGATGATAACAATGCATGTGGAGGAGATGAAAATTCTTGAGACAAGGGCTCTATTTATAGACTTGAGAGAGGACCTAGGTGAGGTGGCATCTATGTGGCATCCACATAATGCCACAAGGAGACACATAGGCAAGCCATGCAAGTGGTCAACATTCAAAGTTTTCTCACACATGTGTGAGAAAACTTGGAGAGAAGAGTAGGGGACAAAGCTTGCAAGAAGGAGTGGTCTCACACATGTGTGAGCACACACTTATGCTTAAGAAGGAATTAGCAAGATGATTAAAGGTAATTAAACGGGCTTAAAGGGTGGATAGGCTTAGGAGGATGAAAGTGATGATTGTAGGCTAGGCTTTAAGCTAGGTCTAAGATTAAATTAAATAAGATTTAATTTAATCATAGGTTTAGAGGAATTAATGAGATAGAGGGATTTAAAAATATAGAATTTATTTAAAAGGGGAATTTATAGAGGATCATGTATTAAATAAGTTTAATGCATTAAGGCTGGAGGTATTTAAATTAAATTTAAATACCTTAGGAAAGTAAACCTATTTAATTAAATAAATTTAATTAATTAGGTAGAAGAATATAACAAATATAATTAATTAATTATAATGTCAAGGGCAATATTAAATAAATTAATATAGTCTTTTGGGATGATTTTAAGCATCTACACATGTAAACAATTATTATATGAATAAAATGTTGAGAATCAGATTGTGTGGTTATTTGTAGGGATCCAGATTACCTTGAGTAAGGGTACATTTAGATTCTCGTTACAACAGATAACATCAAATCATAGTTGTTCCTAAGTGTTTAGACTAAGCACCAAAGTTGAAGCAGTTTGCACTAGGACTTGGGTGAAGGCTGGAAGAGAAGGTTGATCTTGTGGAGCTAACTGATCTTCTAGATTTGTGGATTTATTTCTTTAGGCTTGCAAGAATCTTGGAAGATGCCTCCAAGAAGATTGGACACTAGGGTGATTGATGATCTTAGTGATGTTGTGGAAGAAAGGATCTTAAAGAAGGTTAAAGTAAATTTTAGATCTAAAATGGAGGAGGTTAAAGCCAATTTCAAATCTAAGATGACATTGATGAAGAGTGATATGATGATTGTTGAAATTATGAGTTCTTATGGTGGTGTACCTTGGCATGTGGGTACTAAAGATGGTTATGAGGAAGTTGCTAAAGACTTTGAAGTTGTTGGATTGAGTGTGAAGCATTTGATCAAAACAAATCCACAAAGCCTTCAAACACCTACATGCAAAAACCTTGTCATAGAAGAAAAAGAAGAGAGGAGGCAAGGGTTTTTCTCTGAAAAATATGCTATGTATTCTCAAAAATGGAATAGATAAAAAAACAATTACAAGAGTTCAACCTTAAAGGTGACTAAACCTTAAATCCTAAGAAATTTAGGTTGCACATTAATAATTAATAAAAGAATTAATTAATAATGCACCTAAGAGAAAGCTTAAGCAGTAAAGAGTAATAACTTAACTAATTAAATCAAAATGATTTAAGTAGTAAGGAAACAAAATATTACTCTAACACCCCCCCCCCCTTAAGCTAAGCGAAGGGGAAAAACTAACCTAGCACAGCTATGAAAGCAGGAAATGGGTCCCGGCAACAAGGCCTGATCAGGTGCCCAATACAAAGAAATCTCTATAAATCAGAGACAAAGGAGAAAACCCAGTGGGAAAAACTCATCTTCAAAAAGAGATTAAAAAAATAACAAAAATGGCTCAAGAGACTCTCTCAAAACCATAATTACAACCAGCCCCCCCAATGAGAGAGAGATGAGACACCAAAGCCCCCACAGAATGATGGAGCCCCTCTAGAAATGAATAAATTAATGGAACTCTGATGTAGAAGAAACAAGGGCGCAGAATAAGGAAACCACTGAATGACTAGAAGGGCTAACTAATTCTCAAAGGAGAAAACATAAGGATCTTGAAAGGGAATCCCCAATGTAGGTGTACAGACACTATCATGAAAGAGGAGATGAATGTCCTTTGTAGAATCTACAACAAGAGCACCTGGAGGCTCGATGAATGGAGCTGGAGGGTTTGATAGAGCAGAAGTAGAATCTTGTTGAAGAGAAAAAACCTCAACTGGATGTGGTGTTGTAGTCAAAACAATGATCTCAGGAATAATACAAAGGTTTAAGTGTCCTGACCGCACCACATGATGCTTTTGCGAAAGAGAAGAGTTGTGCTTTGACAATGGAGATGGTGGACCAAAGTGTGAGAAGGTGTAGAGATGGGTGGTATGATCAACTATCCTTGTAGTAATAAGGCCTCCTATTGCACTATCCCAAATGTAGAATGAATCTACAATGAACTCAATTGTCTTCCCTAATTCACTGCGTGTAATCTAATACATCAAGAGAAGGTTTGTAGATAGAGATGGAACATACAATACATCATTGAATGTGTCATCTTGAATGTGAACCAAACCTTTCTCACAGACTATTAGGTAAGTGTTATTCCCCATGAGAATATGAGGAATGGGAGAAGCCTTAATAGAGGAGAAGACTCCTTGAGAAGATGCCATATGGTGAGAAGCACCTGAATCCAATATCCAAGAGACATTGGAAGGGGATGCAATGGATGCTCATAATGCATGACCCTATCCAAAATCTAGTGTAGGTGTTCAAGAGATGGAAGAAGATTGAAAGGAAAACCCCTGTGAGGTAGAAGAAGATGGAGATGAAATAGTGCTCTTCTGAAGAAGAGCTTACAAATCTGCAATCTATTTCTCATAGCCATCAAATCACTTCTGAAAATAATGTGACTCGTCATGAGGTCCCTTCTGACAATAGGAACAGGTAGGAGTCTCAGTCTTCATTTTATCCTTCTTAAAAGAAGATGATGAACCTATAGAGTGCTAAGAAGAGGAATCTGATGTCTTATTTAGCTTTTACTTTTGTGTATCCTGAGGTGACTTGGCAAGTAATGCCTATGACTATGAAGCTATAAGTGAATCCATCTAAGTGACCTTGGACTGCTCACAAGTTAACATGTCATAGAATGTCTCAAAAGAGGGCATAACATGTTGTGCACCTAGAGCATTGATAGTGGAGTAGAAGGTAGAAGTGAAAATCTGATAAGGACCTTGAAGCTTTGAGAGTATCAGAAAGATACACTCATCATCTGACTTTTTCTTTCCAACAACCTATAACATAGATCAAAGAGACTTGAATTTCATCAAGAAGTCCTCAATGCTAGTGAATGATTTATGAACCAGGGAGGTAAACTCTACATCTATCTATAGAACCTTGAACTAATTCATTGTGTCAAATAAGGTGGAAAACTTGTCCCGCATAGCCCTAAGTGTAGTCAAACCATCCAGGTGAAATAGTAACCCATCTAAAATATTTATTGCAATGAGGCTCATTGCCTCATCCATCTTATTGCACTGCATAAGAACCTCATAAGGCCTCTATAGGACTGGCTGAGTCGCATCGAGGCATGACCATAACCCCTTTGCCATAAGTAATCTAGTCATCTATCCTTTCCAAGTATGGTAGTTGTGAGGTGTAAGGTAGGTGACATAAGAGTCTGGCATTAAGAGAAGAAGACAAAAGTAGAAGGGTCGATTCTGAAGTAAAATATAGAAAGAAAATGCACCCCCTCACAATGTAATAAACTAATCCCCATCTTACAAATTGATTGTGTAAAGGAGAGAAGGGAAAAAAAGCTTCAGATATGAATCAAAAATACCTGATACCAAATACTAGTGAAAATATTAAGAATCTAGAAAGTTTTCGAGAAGAGATTTTTGGCATTTTTTTCAAAATGGAAAATGGATCTATAACGAAGAAGTTATGCCCCTCGGAAGATAGAATCCATCAATAGACTTTAGGCACTAAAATAGGTATCAATCTAGAAAAAAATTCCAAAAATTTCTTCTCCATCTCAAAACCCAACTTTTCAACTCTTCTTTTGGATCAAAAAAATACCCCCAAATGCTCAAGTTATTGCAAAAAAACTGATAGGGCCCTAGGAAGAAGAGAAATTATTTTGTTTTTTAAAATAATAATTTTTTTTTTAAAAACTCATTGTTGAAGTGGCAGCAAAGTAGAGCAAGGGTGGCAGGGAGGTGGAGCTCAGCCCACATGGCACCACAATGGAGAGGAGCTGGGGTGAGTGCCACTTAGGTGGCTCGATGGAAAAGGAGCAATGATATTCAGTACTGGAATCAACAAATTAAAGAATGGGGCCGAAAAACTTAAAATTGATCCTATAAATAAAAAGTTTGCCAGTCATGTCGTAAAACACAAAAGCCGGCCAGAAAACACAAAAGCTATCAAAAAAATAAGTATGCGGGCGAGAAAATAGTCTGCAAGCTTCTTTTTTTTAAATCACCTCAGAGAGTGTGCAGGAGGTCGTATAGCCTTTTGGGCAAAAAAAATTTCCTCCCAGACCAACGTTATCCAAAATGAACAAACTTTATATAGAAATGGGGATTTTGATGCCTTCTAGATCCATCTACAGTTTGTTTGACCTCAAGCAACTTTGAAAATCAGTAACCCTCCTATTTTCTTAGAAAATACCTAAAAAACTCTATATCTATTCTATCAAACCCTTGTTCTCTTTTTTCTCCAAATAATGAACAAGTAGCAGTAGATCTAGCTCTGATACCATGAATGATTTGATCAAAACAAATCCACAAAGCCTTCAAATACCTACATGCAAAAAACCTGTCATAGAAGAAAAAGATGAGAGGAGGCAAGGGTTTTGCCCTAAAAAATATGCTATGTATTCTCAGAATGGAATAGATAAAAGAAACATTACAAGAGTTCAACCTTAAAGGTGAACGAAACCCTAAATCCTAAGAAAGCTAGGTTGCACATTAATAATTAATAAAAGAATTAATTATTAATGCACCTAAGGGAAAGATTAAGCATTAAAGAATAATAACTTAACTAATTAAATCAAAATTATTTAAGTAGTAAGGAAACAAAATATTACTCTAATAGTGAAGACAAAAATGACTATGTGGAGAGACCTATGGGAAGTAGGGCTACTCAGTTTGCTAGACTTAGATCTCAATTGAAGTTGAAGCATAATATTGAGAATTCTAATTTCTCTGGTACATTGAATCCTGAAGACCTGATTAATTGGATTAGTGAATTGGAAGACTACTTTGAGCTTGAGGATATTGAGTATCCACTCAAATTAAGGTTTGCACAAACTAAGTTGAAAGGGCATGTTTCTCTTTGGTGGAAAGAACTTTAAAGAGATAGAGAGGAGGAAGTGAAATAAAGATCACTAGATAGAGGTTGATGGTAACTAAGTTGAATGCTAAGTTCATTCCTACTAATTATGAACTTGAGTTGTTCAAAAGGTTGCAGAATTTGAAGTAGAAAGATATGTATGTGAAAGAGTATACCAAGGAGTTCTACAAGTTGACTATTTGGTCTAGGCATACAAAATTTTCAAAGGAGAAGGTAGCTCAATATATTAATGGTGTGAGATTCAATATCTAAGATGAGGTTGGTGTGTTCAAGATTGATTTAGTTGAGGATGCTTATTAGTATGCCCTAAAGGTAGAAGATAAGTTGAAGAGGTGTTGAGTTGTCATCTTGTATGATGCTTAATGGAAGGAATCCTTTTGAACTCCTCTCTTGAAAGCTAATATGAGGATCAACTCCAAGGTTCTGGGTGATCTTGTGACCTACTAGAATCTAATCAATTGAAGATAAATGTGAATGTTCATGAGGAGGCCTTTGCTGGTTCTGATACAATTTGGATAAGATGTATGATCTATTTGCTACTTCAAAAGAATAACCACACAAAATGGAGTATATTTTTTGTTTTAAGATGAATGCAATTATATGAATTCCTAATTTAACTAAGGGGTTAGTAAAGAAATTAACAAAGATAAGGTGACAATAAATTTAAGCAAATAACATGAAAGTAAATGCTAATAGACATAAGCTACAGAAACAACACATCTGTGAGTTAAGCTTTCAAAAAGATCACTAGGTAACCAATGAAAATAGGAGCAGCGCTTACCCAATTCCACTAATGCAATCATCGATGGAAATTTAGTAACCATAAGATGTTTCACTTTTTATCAAATCTCAAGGCCACGGAGAGTGCGCTCATGTGAGACAAAAAGCTATGTAGGAACAATATGATGATCTCTTCTTGAACTAAGTACGTTAGCAAAATTTGTAAACACATAGAAAACACCAAAATTAAAAGACCGCACAACTAGAAATAATGCAATAAAATTTTGGCTCAATTACATTCCATGAACATATATCCAAAAAATATAACACACTTAGGAAAGACTCACTATACTCCAAATGCAAGCACCAAAAGCATATATTATTGCAAAATAACGATGGCCCTGACTACATATTACAGTCTTGAATTTATAAGGTATATTCTCCTCAATTTGTGTTGAGAGTGAGAGATATCTTTATGCAATAATATGTTTTTAAACTAATAAAACAAATCTATTTATGTACAAACTATCTATCTAAGTGGTGTTAAGTAAGACTCCATCCATTTTATATTATTAATTGGATGCATGAGACTTTACATGTCATAAAACAAAGGAAGCATGAAAAAATAAGAAAGAGAAAGCCTTTAGTTGATGTAGGAGTGACTAGAAGTGGCAAAAATTGAAGCTCCATCTTCACTAGGCGTCTGTAGGAGTTGAACTATCATCAGAATGCATTTTTGATGCATGGAAAGCTCTAATTTTAGAACTAACAATTAACTATTGGTGCACCCCTGAGTTCTTCAAAATCTTCTAGAACACTTTTGAAAAAGCACACCAGTGCACCTCAGAAGCAGGCTCCAAAAATGCAAATTTTCACTATCGAAATTGAAATTTTGGCACCTGGGTTTGTTGTCCTTTATACCAGAGCTATGTTTGAATATTTGCCCTTGAATTTCTCGATTATCTTAGTGACTTGAACCACATCTAGAAAATCTAAGGTGTTATATTTATCTTTCACTTTCTACCTATGGTTGTCCACTTTGATACGAGTCTCAGTAAAATCTCTAAGTTTCCCATCCAGTTCTAACAATGTTTCTTCTGTTCTAAATGCTTGCCTAATGTCATCATCATTAGTAGCTTCTTCAAAATTCTTTCAAAAATTTTCAACTACTACTTCTACTAGTACTAGCTTCTTTTGTGTATCATCCTAAAAAAGGTCCAGACATGCATCACTATAATGTTTCTCAACTTCCAAAATTTTCTCTTGGGCTTGGTCCTTGAGCCTATGAATCTATGCATGTAATGTCTCCATTACTTTATTTCCATCCACAATCTTCTCTATCCAATCATCTATTTTATCTAGTTCCTCAATTTTATATACATCCATCAACATTTGATACCTCTAGCCTTTAATTGCTTGTAATGACTGTAATTCTTTCCCCCAGGTATGTACTTCATCCATTAAACCAAAATCTTGATTCAAAATTGCTACAAGCTTGTCTATATTCTCCTGCATAACATGTAATAACTTAAGATTTCCTTGAATAATCAATATGCCTTTCTCCTCAAAACTTTCTTTCCACTGTTGGCAAGCTCTCAAAAATGGATCCAATTGGGTTGTACCCCTGTCTCTTCTCTCAATTATTTCATTCAAGGTCTCCTTAGGATGTTTAGGGTCCAAGGGACCAACAACTTTGCTTAGATATCCCTTTAAGATTTCATTTTGTCACCGAAGTGTTATTAGTTTTGCCCCATCCTACTCTAAGCTCACAATTTCCAAGGTTTGCTTCCCAAGCATAACTTCCCAGATCTAATAATCTCATGGAGTCAATTCTTCAACATTTGATTGCATAGGAGGGATAGCTACATGAGAAAACTAGTCCTGGCTCTAATCACTCATGATAAAGGCTAAAGCCTATGCATCCCTTGGTGGTGGTTCAAGTTTCCTTAGAACTTCTATCAATTCCATTTTATCCTCCTCTTCGATGGTGAATTGTCGTTTCTTATTCCTTATCCCCTCTTTCCTTAGCCAACTTGGGATATGTTGTACCAGGGATTTTCCTTTTGAGGATGAAGGAGCTAACTCAGCTATGCCCTTCCCCTTATCACTCCTTTCTGGAGTCTTCTCAATTTGTAAGAGATCTGCACTAGGAGTCTATGTATCTTTGGAGCCCACAATTCTCACCTCTATGTCTTGGGAGGTTTACTGAGGTTTTTCACTTATCTACCCTTCTTCTAACACTTCATAAATGGATACTTGTCGTATCTCTTCTTCATGTTCTGCTTGGACCTGTTCAGCTTCTGTACCTAGGGGAAGATGGGTAGATAATCCATTTTCTACACAAAATGTAACTTGTGCTTGGGATGTTGGAACTACCTTAGGTCCTTGTGATTTAGGGGGCATCTGACTCCAATCCTCCTATTAAGGTTGATTAATTGGAGTCTCTCTTATCTTATCCCTAACCAACTCAGTACCCATGGGCATAAAGTCAAAATCTAACATTTGAAAGACATTAGTGCCTACCACATCTTGCTCATCTATCCATTATTGCATCTCATCTTCTGATGTTGTAGTTTGAATGGGTTCATTAGGGATAGATGGTAGTGTGATGGTAGAGCTTCTTCTCCTCTCTAACTCTGTAGCTCTAGCAAGTTGAGTTCTCCTACTCAAAGGTAGATTTTCCTCTTCCTCCTCATCACCCTCTTCTTCTGCTTCTTTTGGAATTGGTTCAAGAACAAAGGGGTAAGGAATCACTTTCTTGATCACCTTTTGCCTTGTTTTGACTAGAGTCTTAATCTTTCTTCCTTTAGGTGTGGAGGGGGATGCTTTCTCTATTTGTTGAGGTAGGGAAACCTCTTATACTTTAGTTTCTATTTTCCCTTGGCTTGGTGTAGCTGGCAACAGTTGGGGATCCTCTAGGGCTTGTGTAGCTTCTACATTTTCCTCTCCTTTCTGTGGAGGTGCCTAAATTTCTCCCTCTTCTGGCTCAACTTGTTAAGGATAATTCCTCTTCCTTTTTCCCTTACCTTTACCCTTTTGAGCTCGATAATACCCAACTAGTCTATTAAGTTGGTGCACCTTTTCTAGTCTTACTAGTGGTTGGGCTATAAATGCAGGCACCGTGACCTTTTCTCCTCAACCTGTGGTCGGGCATGCTTGAGGATGAAAGACTACTATTTGAGGAATTGGATCAAGTTTGAATGGTTTCTTGATCCAATCATGTGTCAATTTAATGATGTGCCTTGCCCTACGCTTGATGTCTGAGTTTTCTTCTTTGTCTATCTTAACGTTCATGATAGGCCTGTCACCAATCTTATCCCTGTTGAACAATGGATTGAGCAGATCCTCTGAGTCTTGTTGCACAATCTTTAACAAGATCTTTATCTTTAAAGACCTCTCTACTAAATATAGAGTCATCCTACAATAATCCCTTATACAGACATTGTAGTCATCTGTTGCATTCATCCAATGATCTTCAATTGCATCCTCATGCTGGAATGTTTTACCCACTAAGCATTGCACTCTCTCGATATTATCAAAATAAGGCCATAGAGAATTATACTCTTCCAATGGATATTGATCCTATTCACATTCAAAAGACAAAATGTTTTGTCTTCGATCCACCTGAAAATGTCTTATAGTCATAGGCCACATCCAACATGTTTTGTGCTACTTTCTAACTCTGTCATTTGTAGACAAGAGTTGTCAAGAGATCTCCAAGAGAATAATATTGTCACTAGGATACCTAGGGAGCTTCTTAGGGTTGATAGTTGTACCCACTACCCTCAAATTATCAAATGTCTAGAACTAAATATAATAAGCTCTGACTACTGATATCTATGCAACTGCCTCCTCTAATATTCTCTTCACATAATCCCCTTCTATGAACCAAATTATTGCAAATATGAAAGCATCATTTACAATTCTATATTATTTAATTTTCTTTGAAAGCCTCTTCTTCACCAATTGAGGATATACTATGTATGGCCATGCATTGGCATCTTGCATACAACCCCTTTTATACAGCCCTGGATAATCTATCGCTCTAGAAGTCAGCAAGTATACCAAATATGAAGTCATATAAAATCTTTGATTATTCTTAATCTCCACCAGCTATTCTCCCAAGTTCTCACTGAGAAAAAAGGCCCAATCAAGTAGCATCTTTGTCATCTTGATGGTCTCAATAAAATGCACCATCCAAATGTTAAGATGCCCTGATGCTAGCAAACCCATGACTCTACTCAAAAGTATAATTGAATACCCAATGTCTTCTTTCATGTACCCTCCTATCATATCCACCTTTCCTACCTTGCACCCTAGAGGAGTCTTTTCAATAAGGTATGAAGACTAGATGATCTCAAAAGCTTCCTCCATATGTTCCCTATACCATCTCTCAGCTTGATGATATGTTAATCTAATGAATTGATCTGTCCTTGGAAGGTGGAACACCTTTTCAATATTTTTGGGTCGAAGATCCAAGATGATCTCTCTAGTTATGCTTTTGATGACCCTTTCTTCAGGAACATAATGCTCTGAAAGTGTCATAATTAACTCTGAAGACTATACTAAAACTGGATGTGACACTATATTAACTAGTCTTGATCTTATTAGTATGGAAACCATTGGTGATTTCTCTATTGGTTTATTGCATAGTGTTAAGAAGGCTCCCAGATCAATGTGACCTAGTTCAGTATCTTGAATATCTAAGTGATCATCCTAGAATCTTGATTTGGTCGAGACACCTTCAAATTTGAATACCACTGGCTTTGGAGTTATTTTCTCAACAAGGGAGGATGATGAAGACATTATCAAATCTATATAAATAGCATGTCCATTAACTCAAAATTGAATCTCGATTAATTAAGACCCTATATTAATACGAACAAAAAACCCTAAAACCTAATTGCTTGAAAAGCCTAAAACTCTTTTTTTTAACCCTAGATGCAAAAAAGAAGGGCACACCAGGTGCACCTATCATGTGCACCATTTCTTAGCAAAATTTACAGAGATAGGGTGCACTAATGCGCATCCTATCCTTTTCTACAAAAGAGTTTTGTTAAAGTGGTATGCACCTAATTAGGTGTGCTACTACACACCTTAGGTTTCCCTTGTTTGTTTTTAAACTTTCTTAAGGTTTTTTAAAAGTTTTTTAATGCAATAATGGTGTGCATCAACGCACCTCCTAAGGTGCCCTATTGCACACCATTTTTGTGGTTTTTATTCTCTTTTTTTCAAGTTTTTAAATGTAAAAATGGTGCACATCAACGCACCTAGGAAGGTGTGCTGAGAGGCACCATTTTTTGGTGTTTTGTTTTGCAAGGGGATGGGTAGAAGGTGCACTCCAACTCGGTGCAGAGCTATAGTGTTCGAAGCATAGAGAGGATGATAATGTTTGAGTGAGGAGAAGGGGGAACCCCCCAACTTCTATAGCCCCAAGGACCCCACATGTCTTTGTGTTGTGCAGGTGCGCAACTACGCAACACACAATGTGTCTCTCTGTATTAGTTTGGTGCACTACCGTACCTGTTTAGCTATGTTGGTGTGCCTTTTATTTTGCAAAAAATACTCCCCATCCTAAAAACTCTGATTTTCATCAACTTGGTTTCTCAATCGAGACCCAGACACGAACTAGAACAATAGATAAAACCTCAAAAGGACTTAGACCCCAGACTAGGGATTTGAAAAGGCAAAAAAAAAAGTAGGGGGTCCCCATTTCTTGATGAAATGGGGTGTGCATTGTGAAACCACAACAAGAGGAAAAGTCAAGGTAACTCTAGAGGAAAGGAGAAGTAGTATAGCTTGACAAAAGCTAAACCAAGTACAGAAAATGGACCAAAACCTGTTCATCAGAAGAGAAGGACAGGTAGTGGTGAGTTTAAGGGTACTTGTTTTAGATGTCATGAAGGAGGATATAAAGGTTATAAATGTCCTTAGGCTAGTGATAGAAAAGCTATTGTTGTGAATGATGTTGAAAACCCTACTAGTGAAGCAAGGAGAGAATTTACTAGCTCAGCAAATACAAATCAGTCAAAGGAAACTGGAATCTTGTCAAAGGAATAATTTGTTCAAGAATCGTTGTAAGTCTAGTGGTAAAATCTGAAATGTGATTGTGAAAGGTGGTAGGAAGCATTCCTTGATTCCTTTGCAAAATGAAGAGCTCAATAGAAGGAACCTAAGTATTGGTAGTCGAGTGGATTTGGCATATTTTGAGAGGGTTAGTGATTAGTGTGGAAAGAACTATGGAACACTAAGGATGGATGTGAAGAAGCAGAAGAAGATCAAGGAAAAGAGTGTACAAGTTGAGCAATCAGAGGATATGTATGTAAGAGTCGATGTAGTGCCTCTCGTGTTTGTAGTCTATACCTTGTCTATTTTGATTCAAGAGATACTTGATACTCTTATTATATGTACCTTGAGATGACTTGAGGGTCGAATGTTATACTTTGATTTAGTACCATAGATGCTTTACTACTATGTTGTTCAATTTATCATATTTGCATGTTGTTGTCATTTTGAGATGATAGTAGATCTATGAGGATATCTAATTCATCTAGTAGTTGGAAATATTTTCTTATTATGTTATGTGATAGATTTTATGCTATGGTGATTTACTTCATTCTTGTCTCTTTATACTTTATACAAATGTAAGTGATGTAAATGGATTAGTTAGGTATTTAATGCATTATTTCTTTGGCTATGATATTATATGCAATTGCACTTGATCATGTGTTTTATTGTACAAGAATTAAATCCCTGACAGTGGCACATGGAGTTAGTGATTCAGTTATTCATATTTTACCAATGTTGTCCCTGTATGGTCAATGTATTCTTATTTCATTGTTTAAATTAAAACCTTTCAATAATTATTAAATCCGAACTCATATGCATTATCTGATTAGACCAATGAGCATGTCTATGCATTTAGAGGTTCGCATTGTCACAAAAAATGTTTAGTGATTTCTATGATTTTGGGTTTTTAGGCTTTAAATCTTCTCAAATTTAATTCTGGCAACTTTACATTAGGTGAATTCTCGTTACAAGGAATAACCTGTTTTCGTTTGGGTTGATTCTAAGTCTAGCTAGTCTAATTGGCTATTTTCCTTAATTGACTATTCACTTGAAAAGTAAATAAGTATTGAAAAAGGGATTTTATTATTCACTTCTCACTTTTGAAAATAGAAATATGAGAGCTTTTCTGAAATCCTCTTCCTGAAGGATTGGATTTCTATTCGTTCTGGGAGTTCTGAGTGTGGGATCTTCATAAGGTCAATCTTATTGAATCTGGCTCGGGTAGACCTTGCTTTGACATGATTTTTGGTAGCTTCAATGGGCATTTTATTTTATTGTGTGGGTTTTAGTTTCTGCCCCTTTTGCTCCCAAGTAGGCCTCTCCCATTTTGTTGTTACAGTTCTGTTTTAGTTATGTTTTGCATACGGTGTCCAAACCCAAATATTATTAGATTTTTGGCATTTTTGTACCCATGGATCAAATGGGATTTAATTTTAAAGCTTTCCAATTTTGGGGGTTTTTACCTCATTTTGTGTGCCACCCTATTTTCTTGAGTTTTCTTGGCATGAGTTTGGTCATTGGCCTAGATTATTTGTTTGGATGTCGGTCAAACTTTTGTTGCACTTTTGTGTTACATTGGGATGCATATCATTGTTAGCATTAAGTTATTATTTCCATTAGTGACAACACTTATCTATATCAGTATAGCTACTGAGCTCATCACTCAGTCTACAATGTATACTGAGCATTCAGTGGTAACCTTGTACATTCATCACTTAAGCAGTTCACACCGAGCATTCTAGTGTTAACCGAGCTGAGTATAGCTACCGAGTGAATGTGCAATCTAGTAGTTTCTACCGAGTGATGGAAGTGTAGTGCCTACTGAGTGATGGAAGCATAGTGCCTACTAAGTGATGAAAGCACAATGCCTATCGAGTGATGCAAGCACAGTGTTTACTGAGTGAAAGCAAGGTAAATGAATGATTTAGTTTTACCAAGTGATACTATATCCATCGAGTCTCTAATGGTTATCGAGTTTAAAACTATGTCAATTGATTAGTATGGACCGAGCCTTCACTTCTACTGAGTGCATGACGATGCCAAGTAATGCAGTGGATGCTGAGTATCAGAAGGTCACCAAGTCAGTTTAGTGAACCCAAGTTATTTACTGTTTGACCGACTCAGTAATATTTTGTTCACTTGTGTTTTAGCTAACCTTGCAATTGTAATTATTGGAATGGTATATATATGTAATGTATTATATCATTTGCAAGCGTGGATGTGATGAGAATCAAAGTATCAAGAGAGACATATAATGTTTGAGAAATGTAAATGTGAATCAGTAGAAGAGTAGAGTAAGCAGCAAGGTCAACAAGGAGCAGTAAAGATTTATCAGTCACAAGAGGTGATATATACTTCAAGGATCTAATTAGCAAATCAAGTTTGTAAGTAGATCCACTCTTTCATCGTAATAGGTGAATCAGTTTTGTAAATTCTTTAACAGGGTAGACCTGATAGTCTTTGTATAAATCTCCTAATAGAGTGCATACTTTAGTGTATGTTTGTAAATCCTCTAACAAGGTGGACCTAGTAGTCCTTTATGCTCCTAACAGGGCAGATCACCAGAAGTGGTCAATGTAAGCCTTAACAGGCCAACTTCATACTACAGTAACAAAGTTTTGTGGGTATCATCCCCACCCCAATTTTACTTTCTATTTGGAAGGTTTCTGGGTCACCAAATCACTGTGTACATGTGTTATGGATGTTTGATTTCTCATATATGCAGTAGATTAGATAAATGAATAATGAATGGTTAAAGTGGTGAATTGTTTAAAGTTTTCAAGTTACTGATTCACCCCTCCCCTCTCAGTAACCTATCATATCTTGAATATTTCCAACAATTGGTATTAGAGCTTTGTGGTTCTTAGGATAAAGTTTGACAGCTTGAGCAAAGATCAAGGACAATGGAGATATTCAAACTTGACAAAGCTATTGAAAATGAAAAGCTAGATCTAAAAATGGTCATGGTTCAACTCAAAGAGCTAAGGAGCATCTTTCTCAATCCCTGAAGAGAAGGAAGGAACTTGAAAGACAAATGAATGATCATCAATATGTTGAAGAAAAGATTGAAGACCTTTTACCATCAAGCAGTTCAAATGAAGCTAATGAGGCAATCAAGGAATTCCTAGCAAAGAATGGTTCCCTGCAGGAAGAAGTAAGAAAGCTTAACAGAGAACAAGAAATTCAATCAATCAGGCTATGTGAAGTTTTGAAACAAAGAGAGAAGGCAAATGAAGACTTGGAGGTAAGAAATAGTCAATCCCTTCAGCATGAAGATCTTGTAAATCAACTATCTAATGCAAATGAAGAAATCATGAATCTGAGATCTGAGAATGAAAGCCAGAGGAATGATTTAATCACTGAAAGACAAATCAATGAAAGCTTAAAAAGTGACTTGAGATCTGAAAGACAAATCAATGAAAGTTTGGAAAATGACTTGATCACTAAAAAGCAAATCAATGAGAGAATGATGAAATCTCAAGCAGACATGACTCAATCAAATCAGCAAAGTGAGCAAAATCTTCATAGAAAAAAAGGCAAAGCTAGACTTGGTTACAAGGAAGAAGGTGAAACCTCCAAACAAGGTGCCCAAAGGAATCAAAGACCTACTTGCAATCACTGTGGTAAGCTAGGTCACACATCAAACAAGTGTTGGAGCAATGGAAAAGGTAAATTCAATGGTAAATGCTACAATTGTAGTCAACATGGTCATAAAGCTAATGAATGCATGGAGAAACCAAAATTTGAAGGAAATTGTCACAAGTGCAAGAAGCATGGTCACAAGGCATTCCAATGCAGATCCAAATCATTCAATCTAGCTGAAAAACTTGTTAAAGTAATCTTTGGATGGGATTACAATACCTGGTGTAGATGTCATTATTGTGGAGAATATGGACACATTGGCAAAGATTGCTCAAGGCATCACTTGAGGAAAAGAGACACAACAGTAAGATGTTATACATGCACTGAACTTGGTCATATAGCTAAAAACTGCATGAATATAGGAAGAGTTGAAGATGAAAAGAAAGCTAAAGCTGAAAACATTCGGAAGCAAATGAGGCAACAATGGATTCCAAAATCTATCGAGCAAGATAGTTCAAGTGATGGCAATGTCACTCAAGAAGTGGGTGACTCCATCATTTCCAATTAGATTCATAAAGGATCTAGAATTGTATCATCAAGCTATATCCAGAGCAGTTCCAAATGCAAGAAAGTAAAATGATCAAATCAGTATTTTAGATACACAAAGCATATCTTTTGTTGAGTTGCATCTACCGAGCAAAGTCGGTTATAGACCTTACCGAGCTAGGTTGGGAGCAACAAAAGTTTTGTTCGATCATCGAGTTGCCAGCTTCTATCGAGCAAATGAATGATAGCCCATCAAACAATATGTCATCTCAACTACCTTCGTACCAAGCATTTATGGAAAAAAAATTGTCAAAAGGGTAGAATTCGATTTCATTCTTCATTGTGATTTCAGAGCTAAGAAATTTCAAGCGAATTCTAAGCAACTCCAAGTGATTTCAAGTGATTTTAAAGCAAAAAACTATTCAAAATTTTCTTACACTTATTGAGCAACAATGGAATCCAGGAGTAGCAGAGGCACCAAGGCAAAATTAGGTTCAAAAATGTTGGTAAAGGGTACAGAATGGAAAGTGCCCAATTTCAAAATTGTTCCAACCATTGCAGAATCACTCGACCCGAATGGAGCTCTATCGCAAATTCCACCTAAGGTACTTCTTATCAATGATATTCGTACTCATTTCAAATGTTCTGTTCAAGAAATTGGAAACCTAGAGATGGACAATGCCCTAGGAGAAATGAGTGCAGATGGCTCTCTGAAACCTGAATTCAAGCATCTTGAAACCAAAGGTTTAACTCATATCTCGCATATGCCTAGAAGCTTCCAAACCAAATGGATTAGGTATATTTTGAGTCGGGTGCACAATGGGAAACTATGGTTAGAGCAGCCAGTGTTAATTACAAAGAAGATAATTCACAAAATCACAGGTCTCCCTATGCTCAACAAAGTGAAGGTTACCAAAACCCTAGGTCGGGAGGAGTTACAGAAGAAAACCTTAGCCGAGTGGGATGGTAGAGGTTTGAAGGTCACCACTGTATTAGATGTCAAACTAAGATTTGGCATTCATGTCATTGCCCACAAAATCTATAGCTCTAGTCGACTAAATAGTGTACCTTGTAAAGCTGTGGATTTGGCCTTCAAAATTGTAAAGAAGAACCTTGAATTTGATTTGTTGAAATTATTGTTGAGATAGTTGAATAAAAATATGGATAGTATAAGGACTTCAAAGAATAATCCTTGTAAATTCAACTCTCTATTAATCTATTTATTTTTCTATGTTCAAAAATTCTTTCCATCAAAAGGAACAGTTGTATGGAGAAAAGACATTCCCATTCTTTATCAGATTAATGAGTTTGTAGCAGAAATGGGTGAAATTTTGATAGCATCATGGACAACTATTTTGAAGATTTCAAGGAGAGAATGAATAACAGGTTTCGGATCCCACCAAAATTAGTTGAAGATTACAGAGATGATGTATGCTTTATGGTTGACTGTGATAAGGTATACATTCAAGCAGTCAGACCCTGAGTTGCATGGGTAAAACCTCTTCCTTATGAGGTAAATATTGATGAAGCCAGGGATATTATTGAAGCACTGGTGAATGAGCCAGTAGATCCAAGGAAACCAATCTTCGAAACTTATGATGAGACAAAGGCCAGAATTGAGCTTGAAATCAAGCTACCCTAGGCCATAAGCAAAGGCAAGAGAAAGATAGCCAAATTGAAAACTGCAACCGGTCCTCTTATGCTTACCAAGGGAAAAGGTGAGGATGAGGAAGATGATGAAGAAGAAAAAGGAGGAGAAGAAAAAGAAGAACATAAATCTGAAGAGGAACAGCCAAAGAAGAAAGGTAAGGTAACTATTACCAAACCTAAGAAAAAGCCCACTGCAGTATTCTCCAAAAGAACCAGAAAAGGCAAGCAGGAACCTATACTGGTCAGGCCTCCACTCACATTTGAGGAAAGGCTTAAACAATTGGAAGAAGAAGCTGGCATCAAAAATTTCAAGGCATTGAAATTTGAAACAAGAACTGATGTTGAGAAAATGCAGATTGAGGAACTGGTACTCAATAAGATGGGTAAATGGAAATACTCCTCGGACCAGCTTGCCTCTCAAATCTCCAAAGAATTGTTGTAGAGATTGCAACCGAGATGGGACTCGGCCACCCAAACGGTTAAAGACATATATGAGCAATCTCTGAAGAATCTTCTACCGAGTCTCACTAGAGTAGAAATAAAGATAGCTATGAAAAACCATGGAGGTAAAATGATGATCAAATTTCACACAGGTTTGATCTTAATTAAAGACATTGAGCATGTTGTAAATGATGCAACAAACATGTGGAAGAACATCTATCATCTACAAAATCCCAGTGAAGATCCAGTTGAGATCAAGGATGATGATAGCAGTGACAGTGATGATTTTGATAGAACTCCATCCATCATAGTTACTCTAGGAGAGCTACATGCACTTATGGAAGAAAAAGTGGAAGAAGACAAGGAGGAAGAAGCAAATGAGGAAGAAGAAGATCCAGTTAAAATAGTAGCAGAAGTGATTGCATCCCTTCCTCACCCTCCACTGAAAACTGTCACATCCACTATGGAGACAACTTCTGCAAGTGAGATTGTGAGTACAATTGCCACATCAATTGCTCAATCTTCACCGACCACCTCCTAGCTCCAGGTATCTGAAACAGATGTGCTAAGCACTTCATCTACCGAGCTGACTGTCACTTCTTCAACTACCGAGCCAGCCTCCTCAACTCCTTCATCAACAACAAGTGTACCAGTAAGTTCCACATTTTTGTTTTCATTAGTTCCAGCAAATTCTATAGTTTTGTTTCCATTAGCATCAACTATATCCACTTCCACTCCAATCAGTTCTACTATGGGTACTCTACTGAGTATAATACCATTCTTGGGAAGTGTTTCAATTTTTGATCCAGTTAATACTTCTATTGGCATTCAATCCTCAAGTCCTATCCCAATTTTTACTGCTAGCCCTTCCATCTCTACTATTATGTCTGTTCCTAAGGTCAAACCAATCATCACAGAAGTCAAACAAAAGAATCCATTAAGACTTATGATCACTGGAAAGGAAATTGCAGAAGATATTGACTTAGACACAGAGATAGTAATTCCAAAGATTGACTATGAAAATGCTACCATTGAAGAGATGAGGTTTGCCAGTCAACTAATAGAGATGAAAGCTACACAGAAGCAGTAAAGGTCTGAAAGGGATAAGGAATACAGAATAATTGAGAATGCCAAGAATATAATTACAGATGCTATAGGTGTTGAAGTAGATTCTACTCAACACATTTTGATTCAGTTAGAAGAGGCTATACAGAAATTCAATGAGGATTCTTCTGAACAAGAAAAACTTATTGAGAAAGCTGAAAAGAAATTTGATAATAAGGTGCTAAAGCACATTGCTCAAAAGATAGCAATAAAGCAAGTTGAATTGTCAACATTTTTGGGAAATTTTGAAAATTCTTTTAATAATACAGCATCACTTTTTGCTAAACTTTGTGATGTTTCTAGCTTCACCAAAGAAATAAAGGATAAGTTAAATAAGATTGACATTGATATGCAATCAAGTGCCTCCAAGCTAAAGGTGGACTCCTCCTCCACAACCTCCCATCACACTAAGATTAGATATTTGGTAGATGTTCAGGCAAAATTATTGAGAGAGGAAGTAAGGATCCGGTCTACACTCATAGACATCCAGAACATGATCCTTCCTATCATGGACACAATGCAAAAACATCTTGTACATTGCAAAACATTGGTCCAAGATCAGAACTTCTCAATGGCTGATCACTTGATCCAATTATCAGCAAAAGTTCAAATTGTCCTCTCCACCTATCAAATTTTGTAGTAGACTTGGGATAGTACTTTTGCAACCATTCTTAAGGTACATCAAGAATTTCTATCTAATTTTGGTGTAACCATATAAATTGTATATATACAATCCTTTAGCATTATTGTCAAAAAGGGGGAGAGATTCAGAGGAAAGTCATCACTATAAGTGATAGGGGGAGTTAGCACATAATAAGGTAAGTTTTCATGTGTACATAAGTATATTTGTATATGCAGCAATTCTACAAAGATCAATTTTGAAAAACCAAAATTCATTCAGTCAGGCTGTGTACATATGTTTTGGCTTATAAGTGTTTTGTCACTAATGCCAAAGGGGGAGATTGTTAGCATTAAGTTACTATTGCCATTAGTGAAAACACTTATCTGTATCAGTATAGTTATCAATCTCATCACTCGGTCTACAATGTATACCGAGCATTCAGTGGTAACCTTGTACATTCATCACTTAAGCAGTTCACACTGAGCATTCTAGTGTTAACCGAGCTGAGTATAGCTACCGAGTGATTGTGCAATCCAACAATGTCTACTGAGTGATGGAAGCGCAGTGCCTACCAAGTGATGGAAGCACAGTGCCTACCGAGTGATGAAAGCACAATGCCTACCGAGTGATGCAAGCACAGTGTTTACCGAGTGAAAGCAAGGTAAATGAAGGATTCAATTTTACCGAGTGATACTATATCCACCAAGTCTCCAATGGTTATTGAGTTCAGAACTACATCAGGTGATTAGTATGGACCGAGCCTTCACTTCTACTGAGTGCATGACGATGCCGAGTAATGCAGTGGATGCCAAGTATCAAAAGGTCACTGAGTCAGTTTAATGAACCTGAGTTATTTACTGTTTGGCTGACTCAATAATATTTTGTTCACTTGTGTTTTAGTCGACCTTGCAATTGTAATTATTGGAATGGTATATATATGTAATGTATTATATCATTTGCAAGCATGGATGTGATGAGGATCAGAGTATCAAGAGAGACATGTAATGTTTGAGAATGTAAATGTGAATCAGCAGAAGAGAAAAGTAAGCAGCAAGGTCAATAAGGAGCAGTAAAGATTTATCAGTCACAAGAGGTGATATATACTTCAAGGATCTAATCAGAAAATCAAGTTTGTAAGTAGATCCACTATTTCATCCTAACAGGTGAATCAGTTTTGTAAATCCTTTAACAGGGTAGACCTAACAGTATTTGTATAAATCTCCTAACAGAGTGCATACTTCAATGTATGTTTGTAAATCCTCTATCAAGGTGGGCCTAGCAGTCCTTTATGCTCCTAATTGTAAGGAAACTCAGGTGCAAAAATAGCTTCCTACACTAATCTCTTAAGAGAAGTATGGTGCAAAACCTATTAAAATATTTTACACTTATAGATTCAATATCATGTAAATAACAATATTATAGTAAACCAAGCATAAAGAAAATAGATAGAGAAAGAAACACTTGACACGAAGATTTGCTGATGGGGAAAAACCTTTCAGTAAAACAACCCCACCCCTCCAGAACCTGCACAATGTATTATCTTCAACACAAGGTTACAATACACTTGCAATGCAAGTTCAACAACGACAATAGAAGATTCCAGTAGCAACTCACAGTACCAACAATACACTTTTTCACATTACCTCCTCTTCACAACCCAAAAAATGCTTATAACATGCACTTTGCTTTTAGGGATACACCCAAAGGTAACTGTATTAGGGTTTTTCCATTCTCTGAAAAAATAGGAACCCTAAAAAAAATTTCCAAACCCCACTATTGGGGTAGAGTGTATAGTACTCAAATTTATCAATTGCCACATGTTTTCACCTGTCATTGAATCTTCCTAACATAGCTCTTATGTGTCATAGGAATCTGTCATAACTATTTTAGCGATGATCTCCTTATACACAATTCAAGATGTCGATACATCAACATTATTTGCAAGAAATACATTTTACAAAACAAATAATAAGAATAGGAATTATCCAAGGTTGAGACACCTTATTCCTAACACTAACAGGGTAGATCACCAAAAGTGGTCAATGTAAGCCTTAACAGGCCAACTTCATACTGCAGTAACGAAGTTTTGTGGGTATCATCCCCACCCCAATTTTACTTTCTATTTGGAAGGTTTCTGGGTCACCAAATCACTGTGTACATGTGTTATGGATGTTTGATTTCTCATATATGCAGTAGATTAGATAAATGAATAATGAATGGTTAAAGTGTTGAATTGTTTAAAGTTTTGAAGTTACTGATTCACCCCTCCCCTTTCAGTAACCTATCATATCTTGAATATTTCCAACATATCGTATCCAGTCCTTGTGTTATGAGTGTCATGATGGTGGTGTACCACACATGAGTACATGCATGTACATTTGTCAAGTGACTTGCAAGTCTTGATCTTCTATGCTACTTTTGGAAGTTATGATCATTAGGGTTGGGTTGGGAATTTGCATGTCTATGGGCACTCATCATTGGATGAGCATGGGTAGGGTAGGGTAGCATATGGAGGGGGCTTCTATCTTGCTACCTGGTGATCATTATGCCCAAAGGGTTGGCGAAGGAAGTTCTAATTAAGTGATAACTAAATAAAACACTAGGTGGTAATAAAACTTAAGATAATAAAAAGATGTGGTGTGCTACAACCTTCTGTTGGGGAGTTGAATCTGCATGATCCAAGCTTAGGCTTTTAGATGCCAAGAAACTCTCCATGATGTTAGCCCCTACTTAGTAGCCCATTGAGTGTTTGACCAAGATTTGTAGTTTATGCATTGTCTTTGTCTTGGTTTGAGTCATCATACTGTCTAGCGTTTGTGTTAGTCATGGACTTTTTTTTGTGTGTGATTGTGGTTGGATCATTATCTCGATCAACACAGCGAGTGTGGACCTACAAGTTCCATGTGGTTGGGAGGCATAGCTACCTATACCACTATTAGGGATTTGTGTATAGAGACCGTTTCTTGTCCTAACGCGACCGTCGCTGGATGTTTTGACTTGGTAATTCAAGTTCCAAAGTATGCTTTCTTGTGATTTATCCTTTCATTGGGATGCTTGTATATCATTTTTAGATAATGTTAGTTATTAACACATTTCCTTATTATGATGATTAGCATATGATAGATTATGTTATTGATTTTGTAGGATTATCTTGTGCTTGTGTTTAGCATGTTAGATTTCCTTATGCTTATGTTGTAGCATGTTTTAGTAGTGATGTCCTTCTTATGATAGTACCAATGATCTGTTTGATAGCTTGGGATGTTATGTAGAGGGGATGACTAGGGCCCACGATGGTCTTATGATGCTATTATGGTTGGGAGGAATTATGTACTTAGTTTAGTTGTTCTACACATTGCAATGTTGTTTTCAATTATTGCAATGTTGTTTAAGTGCGCTGTGATGATACCTTCTGTAATTTCCCTTTTTACTTGTTAGATGGTTAGATGTTTTTTCCATCTTTTAGTAGTGTGTTCAAGTGTTTATGCCTTGAAACATGGATCCGGTACTTCCTAGTGTGGAGAAAATTCATCCTTTAGCATTTTACCCTTTTTGGTTTGGGCATCGTGTTTTGGGATTTCTTGCGAGATCTTGCATCCTCATGTAGTGTGTTCAAGTGTTTATGCCTCAAAATGTGGATTTGATACTCCCTAGTATGGAGGAAATTCATCCCTTAGCTTTTTACCCTTTTTGGTTTGGGCATGTTGTTTTGCGATTTTGCACGAAATCGTGCATCTTTGTGCAAGGATGCAAGATCTCACGCGGTGTGTTGGGTTTCTTCACGTGGCTTAGCACTTTCTCGCATGAAACCCAACACCAATGCTGGGTACTTTGGCTATTTGGCCAAGCACTTTCTTGCACCACATGGTGCACATCCTCGCGTGGAAGGCACTTCCTCGTGGGGCATGTTGCACATCTTTGCGTGAAAACCTATTAGTCTATGGTCCTTGCACAAAAAAAAGGGGGCATCTCCACTGGTTTCTAGGGATTGATTTTTGGTGAATCTAGTACCCTTTGGGTTTACTTAAATTACCATGCTCTAATAGATCTTGGATTCCTTGTTTTGTTTTCATTTTGGATTTCGGTTTCCTATTGTATGTGTGTCAGTTCAGGTAGTGGTGTTTGGAGATTTGTTAGTTATTAGGATGGTAGTTAGTCTTTCATTGCGATCTATGCGATCCATGTATGATGTTGTCATGTGCACTCATACTTGTGTAATATATATATATATATATATATATATATATATATATATATATATATATATATATATATATATATATATGTATATATATATATATCTTGGCTTGTATTTATCCTTGTTTCCAAGGATCTCCAGGCAGGGCACTATAACCAATTTGGGATTTATGTGCTAAATCCCAAAAGATGTTCTTCCAGTTATTACAAACATCTTTTTTGAACCTAGGGTGTCTAATGTTGGAGCATTCATGGTTGGATAGCAATCATGCAGGATAGTGTGGTTTGACCTTGGAGTTGGAGGACTCGATCAAAGGAAGAGGTGTGGCTCAATTGATATTAGGTTGTTCATGGTTATTGTATTAATTGAGGGGATCATTTAATGAAGGCATTTGATGATGCTTGGGGCACTCAACAATAATGGGAACTCAACAATAGTGTTTCCTAAGTTAGCTCAGTCAATGAAGGGAGCTCAATTATGCTTGGTGAGTTGTTGACGGTAGGTGGAGGTTTCTGACACTTGGTTATGTCTTGGTGTCTATGTTGCTTCAGTTGTCTATGAGCTGACCTTTTGGCATTTAATTTGGCTAGTAGGTAGTTCATAAGTCTTGCATCTAACTTGTAGCTTATGCATATATTTAATCTAAGGGTTTATTTAAATTTGTAAGGGGTAAGGCAACTTGTGGCTTAGTTGGGTATAAGTAAGGGGATTTTTGGAGACTTTAGTGATTATTATTCATCCATCTTGGAGAAGAGGATGTGGTAGAAGAGAAAATTTTGAGAAGGGCTAGTAGTTGAGGCTTGGGAAACAAGGAGATTTCTTGGTGGGCTTGTGAGCACAAGTTGAGATCTTCCTTGGAGGTTTCTACCAAAGTGTGGATATGGACTAGCTACTATTGAGATTGGATCTTGAGAGATCTTGCAAAACTATTTTTGTAATTCTTATTATATTTGGCCCTAATTCAGAAGGCCTTACAATTGGGCACATTACATGTAAACAACTGTTATATGAATAATGTGTTGGGAAATGGTATCAAATTGTGTATCTTGTGTTGTATTTATGTTGTGTAGTTATTTACAAGGATCTAGATTACCTCCAATAGGGGTAACTTCAGATTCTTGTTGCATCACCATGTTCTCTTTTTGTATTGGGTTGTGATTGGAGGGTTTCTTGCTAAGTTCTTCCCTTCATGAGCTCTTGAACCAATGTTTATGTGTGTGTGTGTGTGTGTGTGTGTGTGTGTGTGTGTGTGTGTGTGTGTGTGTGTGTGTGTGGCTTGCCACTTTCACAAAAAAAAAAGCATCAAAAGTTTGGTACTTGAAAGTTTCCAAAAATCTTTTGCATACATCAAGAAGGACTACTGAAGAATGAAGTTTGGGTTAGA